>OX463766.1:8559293-8843468 GCA_949825005.1 Gasteruption jaculator
AAGAAGAGATGAGGTTAGTGAAGAGCGAAAGACTGTTGGGTTGAAATGCCGGTAATCGCGGTAGGAGAAGGAGACAGATGATGAGACAGGGAGAGTAGTAAAGTAGGAGAGGGTGATCAAGTCGTGACCTCCAATGAAGGGAGTGTCCGACTTATGGAAAAGGTGTAGTTTAGAGGGATGGTCAATTATGAAGAGGTCTAGCCAGGAATCAGAGTGAGGAGTATGAAACGTGGGTTGAGAGGGGACAAGATGGAGGGAGTTTGTAAAGATGAAGTCGAATAGATGATTGGATTCGTGATTAGACAAGGACATATTGCAATTTAAGTCACCCGTTAGGATTACATTTTCATACGCATGATAGAAACGTACAAAATCATTAAGAAAGTCAGTCAGGAGAGGGGACTTGGGCCTTCTGTATATGACACAGAGGAGGATAGGACTGCCTCCGGTGGAGGACAGTTCAATAATAAGATATTCAGGTTGATTACAAAAGGCAGAGGGGGAGGAAGATAACACCCTGGACCTCAGGCTGTTGTGGATATAGCAGGCAACACCCCCACCGATTTTTCCCTCCCGGTCGTTGCGGATGAGATAATGGCTATTCAGACTGACCATTCTGTCATCTACTCCACTGTGTAGCCAGGTTTCGGTAACTGCAATTATATGAGAAAAATTTGTGTAGAAATAAGATTCGACGTACGCGAAGTGGCTCAGAAGAGAATTGGCATTGAAGTGAGTGACTGTAAGAGATTGTGGCAGGGAACGAGTGATTGAGTGACTGGGCGAGGATCGGGAAGGTGGGTTGCGACCTGGACTAGACATGCCATGTAGTCAAGTAATCTTGGTTAAGTCGTCAGGTGAGTTGATAACGAGTGAGGGGGAGCCCTCACGCTGACGAACAAAGATTTTGGAGGAACGAGTCCAAACGAATTTGTAATGACACTCGGCAGCCCTAATTTTGACCTTCCTTAGCAAAGAATAAAGTTGAGAATCAAGCATTTCGTTGATGTGTATTCTGCCAGAGCCGAGGTTGGGGTCGACTTCGGAGAGGTCGAGCGGTCCTTTCTGGGTCTTGTTCCGAATTATGTATGTCCTAGCTAGGGCAGACTTGAGGGTCACAACAATAGATTTCCTGGCTGAAGAACCAGAGTTGGTTGACGCGTCCGAGGATGTCCTTGGCGACGTAGAAGTAGGTGCAGCAGCGGGGGTGGTCTTCTTCTTGAGTATCCGAGTCCCAATGATATCAGGTATCCAGGGTGAAGATTGGAGCAGAGTGAAAACACGATGCACGAATGGCAGAGGATCAGCGGCAAAAACTGATGGCATCCCCGAAATGATGATTTCTCTGGATCCGGGATCATTTCCAGAGTGGGCCGCAGTTGAGCTGATGCTGGTGCTAGGTGCAGCAGGCGGAGATGAAGCAGATGTCGCCTCAAGGGTGCATATACGAGTTTCAAGACTTTGAAATTTATCGACGAGAGCCTGGAGTTCAAGTATACTTTTCCTGAATTCGAGGTTGATAGAGTCCTGTCTCTCCATGAAGGCATCCATTTTCAAGTCGGATGCAGTTTGACGACTGAGAATAAGGTCGAGTTTATCACTGATTGTGCACGCCATGGGAGGTGCATTGGCTGATCCAAAGACGGTCTGTGGGTGAGATCCAGTCCGAATAGGAGATCTGGACCGGTCGAGGGAGGAAGATGAGAGAGAAGAGTGGTGCGAGGGAAAGGAAGGATAAGATGAGATACCTGACGTAGTGTGAGTGAGAGGAACAGAGATAGAAGGATAGACTGAGGCTAGCGGAGATAGGTATGAAGCCGAACTAGATGTGGTAGTAGTAATAGTAGAAGTAGTTGACGTAGAGGTGACTGCGAGGCCAAGTGTGTGTACGGCGTCTCGTACAGCGGTATGACAGCTGGGAGAGGTGACGACAGAAGAGCACGTGATGGTTGATTGAGCCCCACCTGCGACAGTACTGCTATGATGAGTGTTCATGCTGCTCGGCAAGGGATCGGCAGCAGTTGACGGGAGCACTGTCGATGGAACGGTAGAGTCCCTGGTCGTCTTGCGAGTAATGCCGATAAGAGCAGGAAAATGCTGCAGACAACACTCAGATGTTATTTTGCCTCTCAGGTATTGAACTTTGGCACAGCCTCGATGAAATGATAAGTTGCAGGCCGGGCAAGTCAGGGTGGAAGCTTTTACACGCGGGATGCAGTCACATTTAGCACATCTAGTATCAGTATCCGACATTAACGAGGCTGATGGTGACAGAAGTGATAGCGTCCGAATGTTTCCGAGCCTCGGCGGAGAGTCGCGAATATGACTTGGCGGTAGGCCACTGAGATTCCGGCAATAGCGAGTGGTTCCGAGTGATTCCGAGAAGAGCAAAGGAATCCCGCCAAAATTGTCCCGTTGATGATAGGTAATGACAAGGCGAGAGATCAATCTCGAAAAATGTCAAAAAACACAAGCACTAAGAGAGCGGGTGGAGAACAGGAGCTGCCGAACGTCAACTGACACCACACTGATCACTCACTACGAGCCAGAAAACACACCGGCGCAAAAGAAAACCAGACAAATCAGGCTTAAAAGAGGAGCACAGACGAACGCGTGTCGATTGTCTAAGACTCATCCATTTCTAGGGGTAATTTTGCGCGTAGAATCGATTTTTCGGGTGGTCGGGGTCGAAATCTCAATAGGGAAAAAGATATCCACGTTATTTTGACCAAAAATGGGGTTTTTGGGCCAAAAGTGCCATTTCCTTTGGGATATCGGCAATTCTGACGATTCCATTGCATTCTACACGCGAAAACACGTCGAATGAGCACCCGCCGGAATCCCTAGCTCGATTAGCCGTTGAGAAAAAGTCGATCTTAGGTGGTCCAAAAAGGTGCAAAAATGTAAAATTTTGGACCTACTGTGACCCTCCCAAAAATGGGTGAAAATTAAATATTCAAAATCGATCGGGATAGGGTCATTTCTAGGGGTAATTTTGCGCGTAGAATCGATTTTTCGGGTGCTCGGGGTCGAAATCTCAATAGGGAAAAAGATATCCACGTTAATTTGACCAAAAATGGGGTTTTTGGGCCAAAAGTGCCATTTCCTTTGGGATATCGGCAATTTTGACGATTCCATTGCATTCTACGCGCGAAAACACGTCGATTGAGCACCCGCCGGAATCCCTAGCTCGATTAGCCGTTCAGAAAAAGTCGATCTTAGGTGGTCCAAAAAGGTGCAAAAAGGTAAAATTTTGGACCTACTTTGACCCTCCCAAAAATGGGTGAAAATTAAATATAGAAAATCGATCGGGATAGGGTCATTTCTAGGGGTAATTTTGCGCGTAGAATCGATTTTTCGGGTGCTCGGGGTCGAAATCTCAATAGGGAAAAAGAAATCCACGTTATTTTGACCAAAAATGGGGTTTTTGGGCCAAAAGTGCCATTTCCTTTGGGATATCGGCAATTTTGACGATTCCATTGCATTCTACGCGCGAAAACACGTCGATTGAGCACCCGCCGGAATCCCTAGCTCGATTAGCCGTTGAGAAAAAGTCGATCTTAGGTGGTCCAAAAAGGTGCAAAAAGGTAAAATTTTGGACCTACTTTGACCCTCCCAAAAATGGGTGAAAATTAAATATTCAAAATCGATCGGGATAGGGTCATTTCTAGGGGTAATTTTGCGCGTAGAATCGATTTTTCGGGTGCTCGGGGTCGAAATCCCAATAGGGAAAAAGATATCCACGTTATTTTGACCAAAAATGGGGTTTTTGGGCCAAAAGTGCCATTTCCTTTGGGATATCGGCAATTCTGACGATTCCATTGCATTCTACGCGCGAAAACACGTCGAATGAGCACCCGCCGGAATCCCTAGCTCGATTAGCCGTTGAGAAAAAGTCGATCTTAGGTGGTCCAAAAAGGTGCAAAAAGGTAATATTTTGGACCTACTTTGACCCTCCCAAAAATGGGTGAAAATTAAATATTCAAAATCGATCGGGATAGGGTCATTTCTAGGGGTAATTTTGCGCGTAGAATCGATTTTTCGGGTGCTCGGGGTCGAAATCTCAATAGGGAAAAAGATATCCACGTTATTTTGACCAAAAATGGGGTTTTTGGGCCAAAAGTGCCATTTCCTTTGGGATATCGGCAATTCTGACGATTCCATTGCATTCTACGCGCGAAAACACGTCCAATGAGCACCCGCCGGAATCCCTAGCTCGATTAGCCGTTGAGAAAAAGTCGATCTTAGGTGGTCCAAAAAGGTGCAAAAAGGTAAAATTTTGGACCTACTTTGACCCTCCCAAAAATGGGTGAAAATTAAATATTCAAAATCGATCGGGATAGGGTCATTTCTAGGGGTAATTTTGCGCGTAGAATCGATTTTTCGGGTGCTCGGGGTCGAAATCCCAATAGGGAAAAAGATATCCACGTTATTTTGACCAAAAATGGGGTTTTTGGGCCAAAAGTGCCATTTCCTTTGGGATATCGGCAATTCTGACGATTCCATTGCATTCTACGCGCGAAAACACGTCGAATGAGCACCCGCCGGAATCCCTAGCTCGATTAGCCGTTGAGAAAAAGTCGATCTTAGGTGGTCCAAAAAGGTGCAAAAAGGTAAAATTTTGGACCTACTTTGACCCTCCCAAAAATGGGTGAAAATTAAATATTCAAAATCGATCGGGATAGGGTCATTTCTAGGGGTAATTTTGCGCGTAGAATCGATTTTTCGGGTGCTCGGGGTCGAAATCTCAATAGGGAAAAAGATATCCACGTTATTTTGACAAAAAATGGGGTTTTTGGGCCAAAAGTGCCATTTCCTTTGGGATATCGGCAATTCTGACGATTCCATTGCATTCTACGCGCGAAAACACGTCGAATGAGCACCCGCCGGAATCCCTAGCTCGATTAGCCGTTGAGAAAAAGTCGATCTTAGGTGGTCCAAAAAGGTGCAAAAAGGTAAAATTTTGGACCTACTTTGACCCTCCCAAAAATGGGTGAAAATTAAATATTCAAAATCGATCGGGATAGGGTCATTTCTAGGGGTAATTTTGCGCGTAGAATCGATTTTTCGGGTGCTCGGGGTCGAAATCCCAATAGGGAAAAAGATATCCACGTTATTTTGACCAAAAATGGGGTTTTTGGGCCAAAAGTGCCATTTCCTTTGGGATATCGGCAATTCTGACGATTCCATTGCATTCTAAGCGCGAAAACACGTCGAATGAGCACCCGCCGGAATCCCTAGCTCGATTAGCCGTTGAGAAAAAGTCGATCTTAGGTGGTCCAAAAAGGTGCAAAAAGGTAAAATTTTGGACCTACTTTGACCCTCCCAAAAATGGGTGAAAATTAAATATTCAAAATCGATCGGGATAGGGTCATTTCTATTTCTATTTCTATTTCTATTTATTTCAACATATGCCCTTGTTTCCATGGGGCAAAGAAAGAATACAGTGTAAATGATATCACAATTTGGTGATTAACGTTTTGTATGTGTTTTGATTCAAATTTGTAAAAGAAAATTTGAGAGAATGCTTGAGTAGTTAAAAGTTAGAGTGATTAGAAGTGATTTAATGATAACGTGAGCGAATGACAAAACAAGGAAGAGCCAAAGTTAGGGTGCCATGGAGATGAGATTGATAGATGATAAATAGATTGATTAATATTAATATTGAGGGTTTTCGGACTGCTCAGACTCGAGTAGGTGAGAATGGAGTCTGTTACGAAAGACTTCGATCGTGGTGGCAGAGCGCACCTCGGTCGGGAGTGAACCCCAAAGATAGGCTCCAGACACAAGAAAAGACCTACGGTAAGATTCAGTCCGGAAGTGTGGAACAATGAGATTAATGCCATCATGGGCGACCCTGAGGGAATGTCTAGTTCGGTCATCAAGAGTGGAAAACAGGTTGGCTAGATAGGGAGGTTTGCCTGTTGAGAGGAGTTGATAGAGGCAACAACCAAGGAAGTACTTTCTTCTGTTTGCCACAGAAAGCCAACGAAGTCGGTGAAGTCGGTGGGGGGTAATATGATCATCCCTTCTAAGGTCAAAGATAAACCTGACGCACGAGTTGATCAATCTTTGCAGCCTGAGGTCAAGGATGTCAGGGATAGAATTGTAGACAACGCAGCAGTAATCAAGGAGGGGAAATACTAAGGATCTGACTAGTTTGGTGCGGAGCGCGATAGACAGGACATTTCGCCGGTACTTTAGTCGATAGAGGACAAAATTTACTTTGTTACAAATAAGTCTGGTATGGGCCTTCCAGGATAAAGTACGAGAAAAGATGACACCCAGATTGCGAACATCATCAACCCAGGGGATAGGAACTCCATCCAAAATGATGTTAGGGATGCAGTCATAATTGAGCCTAGCAGTCTGGCTCGGGCTGCCGAAGATGATAGCCTTAGTCTTAGCGGCGTTAAGACGCAAGGAATTCGTATGGGCCCAGTGAGCCACAGCCCGAGCATCAGAAGCCAGGCGAGCAAGCGCCGACTGGAGTTCGCCAGGGTAGCAGGTGAGATATATCTGGGTGTCATCCGCAAATATGATGTGACGGGAATGGGTGATCACTCGAGGTAGGTCGTTAATATAAATGGAAAAAAGGAGAGGACCTAAAACGGACCCCTGCGGAACACCGGAGGTGATTGCGGACCAGTCAGAGTGGTCACCATTCTCTTCAAGAACGGCCTGGAACCTACCGGACAAGTAGGAGTGAAACCAGCGGATGGTCTGTGAGCCGAAGCCAATCTTGGCCAATTTAAGTAAAAGATTGGAATGAGGTACTGTGTCGAAAGCCTTGGAGAGGTCAAAAAGCAGTAGTATTGTGATTTTCTCCTCATCAACACCGCGTCTGATATCGTCGGAAAGCCTGAGAAGAGCCGACTGGGTGCTAAAGCCCTTGCGGAAGCCCGACTGCATTGGGTCGAGAAGGTTGGAATCAGAGAGGTAGTGAGACACTTGGCTGTGGACAATCTTTTCAAGAACCTTGGACAAAACACTGAGCAATGCAATCGGGCGGGTGTCGGACGGTGAAACAGGCTTACTGACTTTGCTGAGAGCGCGGATGAAGGCAAGTTTCCAAACTTCCGGAAAGGTAGAAGCAGTAATAGAGGCATTAAAAATGTGTGTAATGAAAGGGAGAGAGTCAGGTAGAGAGAGACGAAGTTCATGAAGCGAGAACGTGTCCGGTCCCCGAGCTGGTGAGCAGGAGACGAATGACTGGAAGGCGGCGAAGACATCAGCAGAGCTGATAGGCTGTAAGGAAAAGGAAAAAGGAAAAGGTGAAGAGTCACACGTTGAGCAAATGCGGTCCAGTTCGAGTGACGAGCAAGGAGCTGAACTATTACAGACTGCTGAGAAATGTGTGTTGAGTACAGAGGCAGAAAAATAGCGTAGCGGAGAAGCATTGGAATGCCGAATGAGTCCAAGCCTGCCAAGTTTTCGCCAAATTTCAGAGGGAGAGCGTGAGACTGTTAATTCAGCACTAATGACTGAGGCCTTTGCAGCTTTGATGCGTTTGCAAAGATGTTCCCTGAAGTTTCGGTATTGCGTCCATTTAGTGGCAGCATTTGAACGCTTGGCAGACTTGTACAGGGAGTTTTTATGTCGGATTTCATTTCGCAGGCTGGAGTTTAGCCAAGAGGGGCGACGATTAGCCTTGCTAATGTGACGAGAAGGAGCGGCTTTGTTAAGGGAAAAATTGAAATGATGGTTGAAGGACGAAACAAGGTGGCAAGGATCATTCGAAGAGAGGCTGGATTGAGAGGAAAGAAGAGATGAGGTTAGTGAAGAGCGAAAGACTGTTGGGTTGAAATGCCGGTAATCGCGGTAGGAGAAGGAGACAGATGATGAGACAGGGAGAGTAGTAAAGTAGGAGAGGGTGATCAAGTCGTGACCTCCAATGAAGGGAGTGTCCGACTTATGGAAAAGGTGTAGTTTAGAGGGATGGTCAATTATGAAGAGGTCTAGCCAGGAATCAGAGTGAGGAGTATGAAACGTGGGTTGAGAGGGGACAAGATGGAGGGAGTTTGTAAAGATGAAGTCGAATAGATGATTGGATTCGTGATTAGACAAGGACATATTGCAATTTAAGTCACCCGTTAGGATTACATTTTCATACGCATGATAGAAACGTACAAAATCATTAAGAAAGTCAGTCAGGAGAGGGGACTTGGGCCTTCTGTATATGACACAGAGGAGGATAGGACTGCCTCCGGTGGAGGACAGTTCAATAATAAGATATTCAGGTTGATTACAAAAGGCAGAGGGGGAGGAAGATAACACCCTGGACCTCAGGCTGTTGTGGATATAGCAGGCAACACCCCCACCGATTTTTCCCTCCCGGTCGTTGCGGATGAGATAATGGCTATTCAGACTGACCATTCTGTCATCTACTCCACTGTGTAGCCAGGTTTCGGTAACTGCAATTATATGAGAAAAATTTGTGTAGAAATAAGATTCGACGTACGCGAAGTGGCTCAGAAGAGAATTGGCATTGAAGTGAGTGACTGTAAGAGATTGTGGCAGGGAACGAGTGATTGAGTGACTGGGCGAGGATCGGGAAGGTGGGTTGCGACCTGGACTAGACATGCCATGTAGTCAAGTAATCTTGGTTAAGTCGTCAGGTGAGTTGATAACGAGTGAGGGGGAGCCCTCACGCTGACGAACAAAGATTTTGGAGGAACGAGTCCAAACGAATTTGTAATGACACTCGGCAGCCCTAATTTTGACCTTCCTTAGCAAAGAATAAAGTTGAGAATCAAGCATTTCGTTGATGTGTATTCTGCCAGAGCCGAGGTTGGGGTCGACTTCGGAGAGGTCGAGCGGTCCTTTCTGGGTCTTGTTCCGAATTATGTATGTCCTAGCTAGGGCAGACTTGAGGGTCACAACAATAGATTTCCTGGCTGAAGAACCAGAGTTGGTTGACGCGTCCGAGGATGTCCTTGGCGACGTAGAAGTAGGTGCAGCAGCGGGGGTGGTCTTCTTCTTGAGTATCCGAGTCCCAATGATATCAGGTATCCAGGGTGAAGATTGGAGCAGAGTGAAAACACGATGCACGAATGGCAGAGGATCAGCGGCAAAAACTGATGGCATCCCCGAAATGATGATTTCTCTGGATCCGGGATCATTTCCAGAGTGGGCCGCAGTTGAGCTGATGCTGGTGCTAGGTGCAGCAGGCGGAGATGAAGCAGATGTCGCCTCAAGGGTGCATATACGAGTTTCAAGACTTTGAAATTTATCGACGAGAGCCTGGAGTTCAAGTATACTTTTCCTGAATTCGAGGTTGATAGAGTCCTGTCTCTCCATGAAGGCATCCATTTTCAAGTCGGATGCAGTTTGACGACTGAGAATAAGGTCGAGTTTATCACTGATTGTGCACGCCATGGGAGGTGCATTGGCTGATCCAAAGACGGTCTGTGGGTGAGATCCAGTCCGAATAGGAGATCTGGACCGGTCGAGGGAGGAAGATGAGAGAGAAGAGTGGTGCGAGGGAAAGGAAGGATAAGATGAGATACCTGACGTAGTGTGAGTGAGAGGAACAGAGATAGAAGGATAGACTGAGGCTAGCGGAGATAGGTATGAAGCCGAACTAGATGTGGTAGTAGTAATAGTAGAAGTAGTTGACGTAGAGGTGACTGCGAGGCCAAGTGTGTGTACGGCGTCTCGTACAGCGGTATGACAGCTGGGAGAGGTGACGACAGAAGAGCACGTGATGGTTGATTGAGCCCCACCTGCGACAGTACTGCTATGATGAGTGTTCATGCTGCTCGGCAAGGGATCGGCAGCAGTTGACGGGAGCACTGTCGATGGAACGGTAGAGTCCCTGGTCGTCTTGCGAGTAATGCCGATAAGAGCAGGAAAATGCTGCAGACAACACTCAGATGTTATTTTGCCTCTCAGGTATTGAACTTTGGCACAGCCTCGATGAAATGATAAGTTGCAGGCCGGGCAAGTCAGGGTGGAAGCTTTTACACGCGGGATGCAGTCACATTTAGCACATCTAGTATCAGTATCCGACATTAACGAGGCTGATGGTGACAGAAGTGATAGCGTCCGAATGTTTCCGAGCCTCGGCGGAGAGTCGCGAATATGACTTGGCGGTAGGCCACTGAGATTCCGGCAATAGCGAGTGGTTCCGAGTGATTCCGAGAAGAGCAAAGGAATCCCGCCAAAATTGTCCCGTTGATGATAGGTAATGACAAGGCGAGAGATCAATCTCGAAAAATGTCAAAAAACACAAGCACTAAGAGAGCGGGTGGAGAACAGGAGCTGCCGAACGTCAACTGACACCACACTGATCACTCACTACGAGCCAGAAAACACACCGGCGCAAAAGAAAACCAGACAAATCAGGCTTAAAAGAGGAGCACAGACGAACGCGTGTCGATTGTCTAAGACTCATCCATTTCTAGGGGTAATTTTGCGCGTAGAATCGATTTTTCGGGTGGTCGGGGTCGAAATCTCAATAGGGAAAAAGATATCCACGTTATTTTGACCAAAAATGGGGTTTTTGGGCCAAAAGTGCCATTTCCTTTGGGATATCGGCAATTCTGACGATTCCATTGCATTCTACACGCGAAAACACGTCGAATGAGCACCCGCCGGAATCCCTAGCTCGATTAGCCGTTGAGAAAAAGTCGATCTTAGGTGGTCCAAAAAGGTGCAAAAAGGTAAAATTTTGGACCTACTTTGACCCTCCCAAAAATGGGTGAAAATTAAATATTCAAAATCGATCGGGATAGGGTCATTTCTAGGGGTAATTTTGCGCGTAGAATCGATTTTTCGGGTGCTCGGGGTCGAAATCCCAATAGGGAAAAAGATATCCACGTTATTTTGACCAAAAATGGGGTTTTTGGGCCAAAAGTGCCATTTCCTTTGGGATATCGGCAATTCTGACGATTCCATTGCATTCTACGCGCGAAAACACGTCGAATGAGCACCCGCCGGAATCCCTAGCTCGATTAGCCGTTGAGAAAAAGTCGATCTTAGGTGGTCCAAAAAGGTGCAAAAAGGTAATATTTTGGACCTACTTTGACCCTCCCAAAAATGGGTGAAAATTAAATATTCAAAATCGATCGGGATAGGGTCATTTCTAGGGGTAATTTTGCGCGTAGAATCGATTTTTCGGGTGCTCGGGGTCGAAATCTCAATAGAGAAAAAGATATCCACGTTATTTTGACCAAAAATGGGGTTTTTGGGCCAAAAGTGCCATTTCCTTTGGGATATCGGCAATTCTGACGATTCCATTGCATTCTACGCGCGAAAACACGTCCAATGAGCACCCGCCGGAATCCCTAGCTCGATTAGCCGTTGAGAAAAAGTCGATCTTAGGTGGTCCAAAAAGGTGCAAAAAGGTAAAATTTTGGACCTACTTTGACCCTCCCAAAAATGGGTGAAAATTAAATATTCAAAATCGATCGGGATAGGGTCATTTCTAGGGGTAATTTTGCGCGTAGAATCGATTTTTCGGGTGCTCGGGGTCGAAATCCCAATAGGGAAAAAGATATCCACGTTATTTTGACCAAAAATGGGGTTTTTGGGCCAAAAGTGCCATTTCCTTTGGGATATCGGCAATTCTGACGATTCCATTGCATTCTACGCGCGAAAACACGTCGAATGAGCACCCGCCGGAATCCCTAGCTCGATTAGCCGTTGAGAAAAAGTCGATCTTAGGTGGTCCAAAAAGGTGCAAAAAGGTAAAATTTTGGACCTACTTTGACCCTCCCAAAAATGGGTGAAAATTAAATATTCAAAATCGATCGGGATAGGGTCATTTCTAGGGGTAATTTTGCGCGTAGAATCGATTTTTCGGGTGCTCGGGGTCGAAATCTCAATAGGGAAAAAGATATCCACGTTATTTTGACCAAAAATGGGGTTTTTGGGCCAAAAGTGCCATTTCCTTTGGGATATCGGCAATTCTGACGATTCCATTGCATTCTACGCGCGAAAACACGTCGAATGAGCACCCGCCGGAATCCCTAGCTCGATTAGCCGTTGAGAAAAAGTCGATCTTAGGTGGTCCAAAAAGGTGCAAAAAGGTAAAATTTTGGACCTACTTTGACCCTCCCAAAAATGGGTGAAAATTAAATATTCAAAATCGATCGGGATAGGGTCATTTCTAGGGGTAATTTTGCGCGTAGAATCGATTTTTCGGGTGCTCGGGGTCGAAATCTCAATAGGGAAAAAGATATCGACGTTATTTTGACCAAAAATGGGGTTTTTGGGCCAAAAGTGCCATTTCCTTTGGGATATCGGCAATTCTGACGATTCCATTGCATTCTACGCGCGAAAACACGTCGAATGAGCACCCGCCGGAATCCCTAGCTCGATTAGCCGTTGAGAAAAAGTCGATCTTAGGTGGTCCAAAAAGGTGCAAAAAGGTAAAATTTTGGACCAACTTTGACCCTCCCAAAAATGGGTGAAAATTAAATATTCAAAATCGATCGGGATAGGGTCATTTCTAGGGGTAATTTTGCGCGTAGAATCGATTTTTCGGGTGGTCGGGGTCGAAATCTCAATAGGGAAAAAGATATCCACGTTATTTTGACCAAAAATGGGGTTTTTGGGCCAAAAGTGCCATTTCCTTTGGGATATCGGCAATTCTGACGATTCCATTGCATTCTACACGCGAAAACACGTCGAATGAGCACCCGCCGGAATCACTAGCTCGATTAGCCGTTGAGAAAAAGTCGATCTTAGGTGGTCCAAAAAGGTGCAAAAAGGTAAAATTTTGGACCTACTTTGACCCTCCCAAAAATGGGTGAAAATTAAATATTCAAAATCGATCGGGATAGGGTCATTTCTAGGGGTAATTTTGCGCGTAGAATCGATTTTTCGGGTGCTCGGGGTCGAAATCCCAATAGGGAAAAAGATATCCACGTTATTTTGACCAAAAATGGGGTTTTTGGGCCAAAAGTGCCATTTCCTTTGGGATATCGGCAATTCTGACGATTCCATTGCATTCTACGCGCGAAAACACGTCCAATGAGCACCCGCCGGAATCCCTAGCTCGATTAGCCGTTGAGAAAAAGTCGATCTTAGGTGGTCCAATAAGGTGCAAAAAGGTAAAATTTTGGGCCTACTTTGACCCTCCCAAAAATGGGTGAAAATTAAATATTCAAAATCGATCGGGATAGGGTCATTTCTAGGGGTAATTTTGCGCGTAGAATCGATTTTTCGGGTGCTCGGGGTCGAAATCCCAATAGGGAAAAAGATATCCACGTTATTTTGACCAAAAATGGGGTTTTTGGGCCAAAAGTGCCTTTTCCTTTGGGATATCGGCAATTCTGACGATTCCATTGCATTCTACGCGCGAAAACACGTCGAATGAGCACCCGCCAGAATCCCTAGCTCGATTAGCCGTTGAGAAAAAGTCGATCTTAGGTGGTCCAAAAAGGTGCAAAAAGGTAAAATTTTGGACCTACTTTGACCCTCCCAAAAATGGGTGAAAATTAAATATTCAAAATCGATCGGGATAGGGTCATTTCTAGGGGTAATTTTGCGCGTAGAATCGATTTTTCGGGTGCTCGGGGTCGAAATCTCAATAGGGAAAAAGATATCCACGTTATTTTGACCAAAAATGGGGTTTTTGGGCTAAAAGTGCCATTTCCTTTGGGATATCGGCAATTCTGACGATTCCATTGCATTCTACGCGCGAAAACACGTCCAATGAGCACCCGCCGGAATCCCTAGCTCGATTAGCCGTTGAGAAAAAGTCGATCTTAGGTGGTCCAAAAAGGTGCAAAAAGGTAAAATTTTGGACCTACTTTGACCCTCCCAAAAATGGGTGAAAATTAAATATTCAAAATCGATCGGGATAGGGTCATTTCTAGGGGTAATTTTGCGCGTAGAATCGATTTTTCGGGTGGTCGGGGTCGAAATCTCAATAGGGAAAAAGATATCCACGTTATTTTGACCAAAAATGGGGTTTTTGGGCCAAAAGTGCCATTTCCTTTGGGATATCGGCAATTCTGACGATTCCATTGCATTCTACACGCGAAAACACGTCGAATGAGCACCCGCCGGAATCCCTAGCTCGATTAGCCGTTGAGAAAAAGTCGATCTTAGGTGGTCCAAAAAGGTGCAAAAAGGTAAAATTTTGGACCTACTTTGACCCTCCCAAAAATGGGTGAAAATTAAATATTCAAAATCGATCGGGATAGGGTCATTTCTAGGGGTAATTTTGCGCGTAGAATCGATTTTTCGGGTGCTCGGGGTCGAAATCTCAATAGGGAAAAAGATATCCACGTTATTTTGACCAAAAATGGGGTTTTTGGGCTAAAAGTGCCATTTCCTTTGGGATATCGGCAATTCTGACGATTCCATTGCATTCTACGCGCGAAAACACGTCCAATGAGCACCCGCCGGAATCCCTAGCTCGATTAGCCGTTGAGAAAAAGTCGATCTTAGGTGGTCCAAAAAGGTGCAAAAAGGTAAAATTTTGGACCTACTTTGACCCTCCCAAAAATGGGTGAAAATTAAATATTCAAAATCGATCGGGATAGGGTCATTTCTAGGGGTAATTTTGCGCGTAGAATCGATTTTTCGGGTGCTCGGGGTCGAAATCCCAATAGGGAAAAAGATATCCACGTTATTTTGACCAAAAATGGGGTTTTTGGGCCAAAAGTGCCATTTCCTTTGGGATATCGGCAATTCTGACGATTCCATTGCATTCTACGCGCGAAAACACGTCGAATGAGCACCCGCCGGAATCCCTAGCTCGATTAGCCGTTGAGAAAAAGTCGATCTTAGGTGGTCCAAAAAGGTGCAAAAAGGTAATATTTTGGACCTACTTTGACCCTCCCAAAAATGGGTGAAAATTAAATATTCAAAATCGATCGGGATAGGGTCATTTCTAGGGGTAATTTTGCGCGTAGAATCGATTTTTCGGGTGCTCGGGGTCGAAATCTCAATAGGGAAAAAGATATCCACGTTATTTTGACCAAAAATGGGGTTTTTGGGCCAAAAGTGCCATTTCCTTTGGGATATCGGCAATTCTGACGATTCCATTGCATTCTACGCGCGAAAACACGTCCAATGAGCACCCGCCGGAATCCCTAGCTCGATTAGCCGTTGAGAAAAAGTCGATCTTAGGTGGTCCAAAAAGGTGCAAAAAGGTAAAATTTTGGACCTACTTTGACCCTCCCAAAAATGGGTGAAAATTAAATATTCAAAATCGATCGGGATAGGGTCATTTCTAGGGGTAATTTTGCGCGTAGAATCGATTTTTCGGGTGCTCGGGGTCGAAATCCCAATAGGGAAAAAGATATCCACGTTATTTTGACCAAAAATGGGGTTTTTGGGCCAAAAGTGCCATTTCCTTTGGGATATCGGCAATTCTGACGATTCCATTGCATTCTACGCGCGAAAACACGTCGAATGAGCACCCGCCGGAATCCCTAGCTCGATTAGCCGTTGAGAAAAAGTCGATCTTAGGTGGTCCAAAAAGGTGCAAAAAGGTAAAATTTTGGACCTACTTTGACCCTCCCAAAAATGGGTGAAAATTAAATATTCAAAATCGATCGGGATAGGGTCATTTCTAGGGGTAATTTTGCGCGTAGAATCGATTTTTCGGGTGCTCGGGGTCGAAATCCCAATAGGGTGTTACGTCTAAAGTTGGGGTTTCGAATGGTAATTCGAGAGCAACTCAAGACTGATTTTCCATTTTAGAATCGGTACTCAAATACCGATTCAGGGATAGGAATTTGCTGGAATCAAGATGACTGAATGGGGTGTGGGTGGATGTACCAATCTATGTTTTTCAATGTGCCTTTATTTTTTGGTAGTGGGACATTACGCGCTGTTTATTTTTAGGAGGGTAAACAAATTAAATAGACGTTTGTATAAAAATCGGACGACTGCAACTATCATTTATTTAATCTTAATATTCTATGTGGTCAAGAATACAGGTTGAGTCGTTTGCCCCTAAGTGGTCCCGGAAGTACGCCACGCTAAAGTACCGGGTGGTTGATCCGTCCCTGATCCGGAATCGGATCCGGTCCAGCCCCGAACACTTCAGGAGCCGGAACAGGGACTTCCTGAGCAAGGTGCCCCTCTTTATTCGCACTTCGAAGTGGGACACCTCACTGAAGTCGTCCTCCCCGACTCCTGTGTTCCCCGGGGTCGGGGGAGGTCCTGGTACGACCTTATAGAATTTGTCCTCGGGGTATATGTCTTGGTATGAGGGAGGAGGGAGGAAATTGGAGTTGGAGGTGGAAGGAACGGGTGGATCTGGGCTGGCTGGAGAATCGGGGATGCGCGGAAGGATGGGGGAAAAGGGGACGGAAGAAGAAGAGGATGCAACCGGTTGATCCGGGCTAGCAGGAGAATCGGGGATGAGCGGAAGGATAGGGAGAGGAGGGTTGAAGGAAGAAGTAGATGCAACCGGTTGGTTCGGACTGGGAGGAGATTCGGAAGTCAGGGGAGGGAGGAAATTGGAGTTGGAGGTGGAAGGAACGGGTTGATCGGGAGTAGCGGGGGAATCGGGGGTTCTGGTGGTGACGATCGGGAGCTGGGAGATGATGGATCTGGGGACCCGGACGAGGATGGGAGAAGGAACCCTTCCTACAATTCCTACCACCTGGACCGAATCGTCCGACTCCGGAATCGGGGAAGGAACTCGGACCTGGGGTGGCGCACTGGCTAATGGGGGCGCGGGAAAGTTCCCCGGAGGTGATGTAGGTGCGCCGGGACGGTGGTTGGCCTCCTGATTGCGGGGTGCTCGTTGTGCGAGCCAAGCCGCCCTTCGCCTGGCTGCGTAACTTCGCCTCGCCGGACGATTCTTTGCTGGAGGCACTAGAGGGGACGAGAGAGAGACTTAATAACCTAAGATCCTTTCGACCCTTCAGAGAGAGAAGAAGCAGAGAGAAAGAGAGAGAGAGAGAGAGAGAGAGAGAGAGAGAAGGCAACAGTAGAAGATAGAAGAAAGGTACCTAGATGGAATTGGAAATATTATCTAAAGGATGAATCCCGTAGAGTTGAGTCAGTGGAACAGGTATTCAATCGGCGTGAAAACGGAGACCTGACCGCACCAGGCTGCTGGTGCGTTTGCTAGAAAAAGAAGAGGAAAAAGAAAAGGGGGAGGGGGAGGGTCTAGGACCGAGTAAGCGGACTGGCAGTTCCTATCCGCTTAATTAAAACGAAAGGATGGAAAGAGAGGAAAATAAATGAGCGGACTGGTAATTCCTATCCGCTCAATTAAAAATGGAATCAGAAAAAGGAAGAAAATAGATAAGCGGACTGGTAGTTCCTATCCGCTTAATCAAAGGAAAGAAAAGGAAGAGAGGAAAAATAGACGAGCGGACTGGTAATTCCTATCCGCTCGATTAAGAATAGAGTTAGAAAACAGGGAAGATAGATGAGCGGACTGGTAGTTCCTATCCGCTCAATTAAAAATAGAACTAGAAAAGAAAGGAAATAGATAAGCGGACTGGTAGTTCCTATCCGCTTAGTTAAAAAAAATAAATGAGCGGACTGGTAATTCCTATCCGCTCAATTAAAAATGGAATTAGAAAAAGGAAGAAAATAGATAAGCGGACTGGTAGTTCCTATCCGCTTAATAAAAGGAAAGAAAAGAAAGAGAGGAAAAATAGACGAGCGGACTGGTAATTCCTATCCGCTCGATTAAGAATAGAGTTAGAAAACAGGGAAGATAGCTGAGCGGACTGGTAGTTCCTATCCGCTCAATTAAAAATAGAACTAGAAAAGAAAGGAAATAGATAAGCGGACTGGTAGTTCCTATCCGCTTAGTTAAAAGAAAGAGAGGAAAAATAAATGAGCGGACTGGTAATTCCTATCCGCTCAATTAAAAATGGAATTAGAAAAAGGAAGAAAATAGATAAGCGGACTGGTAGTTCCTATCCGCTTAATAAAAGGAAAGAAAAGAAAGAGAGGAAAAATAGACGAGCGGACTGGTAATTCCTATCCGCTCGATTAAGAATAGAGTTAGAAAACAGGGAAGATAGTTGAGCGGACTGGTAGTTCCTATCCGCTCAATTAAAAATAGAACTAGAAAAGAAAGGAAATAGATAAGCGGACTGGTAGTTCCTATCCGCTTAGTTAAAAGAAAGAAAGGAAAAATAAATGAGCGGACTGGTAATTCCTATCCGCTCAATTAAAAATGGAATTAGAAAAAGGAAGAAAATAGATAAGCGGACTGGTAGTTCCTATCCGCTTAATAAAAGGAAAGAAAAGAAAGAGAGGAAAAATAGACGAGCGGACTGGTAATTCC
Organism: Gasteruption jaculator; assembly: GCA_949825005.1. NCBI lineage: Eukaryota > Metazoa > Arthropoda > Insecta > Hymenoptera > Gasteruptiidae > Gasteruption > Gasteruption jaculator. The sequence goes on from OX463766.1 coordinate 8,577,517, forward strand.
TATCCGCTCGATTAAGAATAGAGTTAGAAAAGAAACAAAATAGATGAGCGGACTGGTAGTTCCTATCCGCTCAATTAAGAATAGAGTTAAGAAAGAAGAAAAATAGATGAGCGGACTGGTAGTTCCTATCCGCTCAATAGAACTAGAAAAGAAAGAAAAACAGATAAGCGGACTGGTAGTTCCTATCCGCTTAATTAAAGGGAAGAGAGGAAAAATAAATGAGCGGACTGGTAATTCCTATCCGCTCGATTAAAAAGTGGAATTAGAAAAGAAAGAAAAAGAAATCGAGCTAGAGATAGAATTTGGATTAAAAATGTAAATAGGAATAACCTATAAAAGAAAAAAAAAAAAAAGAGAGCCGAGATGGAAATTGGATTGGAAACAGAAAATAGAATTAGAATTTGGTTTTGAAATTGGAGTTAAACTGAAATAGAAATCGAGGTCGAATTGGAAATAGAATTTGGGTTTTTGAAATTGAAATCAAATTAGAGTTGAGTTGGAAATAGAAATTGAGCTGGAAATAGAATTTGGGTTTGAATTGAAATCAAATTAGAGTCAACTGACATAGAAATAGAGATCGAGGTTGGATTGAAAATAGAAATTGAGCTGGAAATAGAATTTGGGTTTTGAATTGAAATCAAATTAGAGTCAACTGAAATAGAAATAGAAATCGAGGTTGAATCGGAAATAGAAATTGAGCTGGAAATAGAATTTGGTTTTGAATTGAAATCAAATTAGAGTCGACTGAAATGGAAATAGAAATCGAGATTGAGTTGGGATTGAACTAGAAATAGAACCTGGAATTGAGATAGAAATGGAGGAAACGTCAAATCGAAACAAGATAGAAATCGAATTAGAAAATAAACTTCGAAAATGAAACAAATGAGTGAAGACCTTCACTTACTATTTGAGGTGAGTTGTAGGAGTCTCGCCGGAAGATGTCCCAGGAACAGGCGGCAACCAAGGGTTCCTTCGTTGATCGTTTCTGCCAAGAAGGTGCCTTGTGATGATCCGGGTGGTCGGTGGGTTCGTCGAGAGGGTGTTTAGGCGAGCGAAGAAAAAAAACTGAACACACGCACTCTATTGTTTGTTTCAGAGTTATAAAGAAAAATCTTTATTCTCGAAGTCCTCTTTACCACGTAACACTCTTTACAAAGTTTTTTGATCGGCGAGTGAGGAACGAAACGCGTGTTCCACTGTTTTCCGCACCGAAGAAGGATATACGAAATGAAATTTGGTTGTAAGTTTAGTGTCCGCAGACTGACCTGGCGATCGAATGAATTTAGTGACGCTCCTGCTAATACTTATAATAATTTGGCTTGTACTCCTCCACAAAAATTGCCCATCGTTCCCTATTGGGCAAACTAATCTTTTGGGTTTTCTATTGGACCCAAGTTACAGGGTAGGGGTTTTACATTTAGCGATGGAAAGGGCTCTTTGGAATTTCTTTTGGTGGGGCATTTTGTAAACAGAGTTGATAATTTGCCAAGTGACAATCTCGATTTTATGGGTCTAGGAAGTTTATGGTTTAGGAAGTCTCGGGTTTCCGAGAGAGATTTCCCAGACTCATTGCACGTGGTGGTCCCTTGGAACTCATTTTATTACAGAGGAGAAAAAAAAAGATATCCTTCCATTGTTCGCCTCCTTGGTCTCTTTTGTTATGTCTTCTCGAAAAATTTTCGAGAAGTCATACCACCCTTATCTACTCGAGACAAATTCCGTTCGAGATCTCAACGAGAGTTACGTATACGTAACACCTTCCCCCTTTTTTTTTTTTTGCATATGAAGAGGAACGAAATCATATGGCAAAAAAAAGGAGTGAAATTGGAAATAGGGAACGATTTTTGGGGAGAAGTTTACATCAATACCTGGCCCCTTCACCCGGCCAGTTCGCCTAAAAACGCACCTATCTTACTCCCAGGTAGGGTACTAAGGAATAGGTATAATACGAGATAGTATATAATATAAAGTAGTACGCATATAATATGAAATAGTATATAATGCAAAGGTAGTACACAGTGAAGAGCAGTACACAATATGAAGTAGTATATAATATGAAGTAGTATATGTACGAGGTAATACATAGTAAAGAGTGGTATATAATATGAAGTAGTATGTGATACGAGGTAGTACATAGTAAAGAGTAGTATATAATATGAAGTAGTATATGATACGAGGTAGTACATCGTAAAGAGTGGTATATAATATGAAGTAGTATGTGATACGAGGTAGTACATAGTAAAGAGTAGTATATAATATGAAGTAGTATATGATACGAGGTAGTACATAGTAAAGAGTAGTATATAATATGAGCTAGTATATGATACGAGGTAGTAAATAGTAAAGAGTATATAATGTAAACTGTGGAAGAATTTACCATGTGTATATATTCAGGAGAGCTATCGCACACACACACATATATAGGTATGTAAAAAGAGAGAAAAAAAAAAAAATATCATTTTCGTGTTATCTTTCGTTTGATCCTCCTATGCTCTTTTCTCTTTTTGGTATTACGGATCTTCGGTGTAATAGGAGACTACTGCCCTTTTCCATATTCTTAATTCGCTAGATTGCGCATAGTATGTCTCTTTGCACAATAGACACGGTGGTCTTAACCGTCCTAGATCCGTGTCGCATTTGTTACATCTCATGCGCTGGCTACTTTGGAGGATCTGGTGTTTAGTGAATCTCGAATATTCTTTGACTACGTAATTGGTCCGTATTTTGAGATAGAAATAGCAGTCAGTACACAAATATTCATTAATTTCTCTTAGGCACATCCCTTCAGCTACCTGGCAGCGGTAATAATGGACAGGGTATAATTCCATGCCTGGTTGAAATGGTCCGGGCTTAGGAAATCTGCCTGCCATCTAAAAGTAACGAAACCAATAATCTTTATGAGTAGTTCGTAGGACTATAAACAAAATAGGATGAATAGGTGGAAGGGTAAGAACAAAGTTTTGAAGAAAGGAAACAGTAAATAGAGGCAATGAAACAGTAAAAGGAATAGTACGTCAATATAAAGTCTAAGTGAATATATATGTATACATATATGTGCGTGTGTTATTATATTCTGTTTAGTTTTCCCATCCCCAGCGTCGCACTACTTGGGTTTCCTTAAGGAAATTGTGGTTTTCATTTTCTATGTATTCTTCAATACAGTCGAGACAATTCACTGCTTTCCTTATCACGAGGATATATCGTAAACAGATCCAACACAACGGAGCTCCGTTTCCCTTTTTAATTACGAAGTGAACCTCGTTTAATGCTCGAAATTCTGGCGCGCGGTCTAAAAATCTACGCGTATAACATTCTTTGCAGATTCTTTTGTGCGAATACATGTGGTAATATACGGTTCTTCCGTAAGGTAGCTGGTGGCATCTTAATCTGAAAAGTTTCTGGTATGCCTTTTGGTTTTCGTAGGGCGAAACACCATCTATGGGGCCATAGAATTCTCCTACTTTCATGGGCTGATCTAATGTACTGGTTACAGGCATCTGAAGCAAAAGAAAATGATCTTATGGGGATTTAAGGAGAGAACTACAAGTAGCTTATGGTCTGATAGCGAACGAAAGCTGCGTTTCATTCCCAGATCTTTGCGGTGCTGAAGGGATGCTCGGATAGAGCGAGGGATTGTTTGAAGGTTGACTTTCTACTTGCCGTAGTTCTTCGTTTTGAACTATTGGTAATTCCACATTTCGATTATCATTCATTCGAGGGGTATTGATCGAGTTTTTACTTAGTACTAGCAATAAATGAGTCACGGAACTCCAAATTGCTCCGATCAATTTTAGAGACCATCCGTATACAGTATGCAGTGCATAACCGTGTATAATGGTATCTACAATTACCTTGATTAGCTTAAAAATTATCATTAGACTAATGATTCCTGCGCTAAATGTTCCAAATTTCATAAATCTAGACCAGATTCTATCAGTCATCCTACTAAAGGCATTTTCATCGAACAGGTTCGCGATTGATCCTCCTTGAATTGGTGTGGCGTGCCCCATTATTCCTCTGGCGACGCTTCGAAGTACGGCAGGTCCTTCCGCAGGGAACATGATGTGGTCACGCAGCGCAGTTAGATCCTGTTCAGAGTAAATTCCGCTGGTGGCAAGCGATCCAGGATTTTTATATTGCCATTTTGGTTTGGTGGCTGGCCGTATGACTTCTGGTGCCAGACTTTCCACCGGTCTCGGCATCATCTTGTACCATCCTTCTTCGAATAAGTACATTGATGGTAAAATGTGATTGCATGCGATAGGCGTCCCTGTTTTTAGTAAGATGTGAGTTTTAGGGGTGAGGAAATGCGTCTCGTTTCCCTTCCTCACAGGCAATTGGTTGTAACACTCGTCCAGGTGCAGTAGCTGGACTTCTACGGGTATGCATTTTACTATATACACAACCTCTCCGCTTGGCACTGCCATATATCCTGGTCCTTTCATTACCTGGTAGGCAAAGGAATCCGGCATCAAGAAAACCATGTTCAGGGCGGTTTTTAACATTTGTTGCTCCACTTCGCATTGTTGGCTGATAACATCTCGATATAACTGTTTCATCTGCGTCCTTATATGTCTCTCCACGTAAATAAATTTGGAATTCACGTAAGTAAACATATCTAGATTTGTTACATCGATTTTTGTTTTCTTTAAGAATACTTCTCCCATCCTAGTCTCAAAGATAAGTAATTTTGGATGCTCGGTTTGGTAAATTGCATATCCGCAAACCACAATCGATGTCTTCCTCGCAAGGGTAAAGGTGATATCTCCTTCTTCCAATGAATAAAGGACTTTCTCCTTTTCATCGTCGTTGCTAATTTTGTTCACGTATCCTTCGTACAAAACTCCGTATTTGTCGAATTTGCAGTCACCTATTGGTATGACGTTCCAGTAGGTGTCTCCGCCTTCGATGTCCACGCAGCTTCCTTCGTTAAATTGGCATCTTAACCCGGTTTTCAAGAAGATCTTATTGGAGTCAAGCTCCACTGGCGCGTAATATTCTCGCAATGTTATTGTTACGGAAGCGGACACATAGACGTCAGTCCAGCTTCCAAATGGGTCGGAATAGGCGACTCCTTCGCATTCGCCTTCGTTGGTCAAAGATCCGGCCAGTGTCACTGGTCTTGTTGCGCTTTGATTTGCTTTTAGTCCTACAATTTCCGTGTTCCCGATGTAATATCTTCCGTAATGATGCATCTTCGCGCAGTTGTCTCTGCTTACTTCCTCCAAATACGCGTATTTCCCGTTGTTCACGTCCATGGAATGCGAGAACATGCCGCATCTTTTTACGATCCTGTCGATTTCAACCTTGCATTGGATGACCTTTACCTGACTAAATTCGTTTATTTGGAGCACTTGTACAAAAACTTTCGAAACGTTTACATTATCGTTGGCGATATTACAATCTCCTATGTTTAACAAGGGCTCGATACGGTTGATGGGACACCGATTTTCCTCAATCTTTGCACACTTTTAGTAGTCCATTAGGACAATATAATGTGCAAATCCTAAGGTGCACTTCTCAAGCGTTTTCGAGAAAATCGCAATCAAAGTTTGTGATTTTCGACGCGACGCGTGTCTTCCCTGGCGTTACGATGCTTGACAAGCAGCGGCGGCGGCCGAGTGGTTAGCGTACCAGCTCTGTGATCGCTAGGTCGCCGGATCGAATCTACTTGCGTGCAATTTTTTTTTTCACTCATTTCATGTAAATTACAATTTAAACCAAATATTACGCGAAAATATATTTATTTTCACGATCTTTTATTACAGTAAACATATTTAAAATTGTGGACGAATAAAAGATGAAACGCATTGATTTTCATTCATTATTCTTATTTATTAAACAAATAATTACAAAAAAATAAAAATCAACCAAAGATGATTAAATTTTAATTGCCTAATGCATCTTGGGGATTGCAAATCGTGGGATGATACTTATTATACAAACAGGGGAAGCATAAAGTGCAATGACATCGGATACATCTTATGAAAGACGCTTTCCCACATCCACACGGCTTGTTTGGGATATGTATCGGAATACAAATTTTTAATCTGCCTATAAAAATAAACGTCGTAGGGTTGGCATATTGGGTTACATTTAGGAAGTATCACTTTCAATGTACAACTAGGAACACGTAGGTCATTCCTAAAAATTTCATCATACAATGCAGGGTTTGTTTGACCCCCCAAGAAACTATAATTAATAAAAACTGTCTCATTAAATCGTCTACAGTTTTCTGTACTCTGGGTCCAAACTTTTCTTGTCGGGAGAATTACTACCGCGCGTGTTCCTGTGCTTGCAAGAACCCACAGGAAAGTTTGGACCGAGAGTACAGAAAAGTGTGGACGATTTAATGAAACAGTTTTTATTAATTATAGTTTCTTGGGGGGGTCAAACAAACCCTGCATTGTATGATGAAATTTTTAGAAATGACCTACGTGTTCCTAGTTGTACATTGAAAGTGATACCTCCTAAATGTAACCCAATATGCCAACCCTGCGACGTTTATTTTTATAGGCAGATTAAAAATTTGTTTTCCGGTACATATCCCAAACAAGCCGTGTGGATGTGGGAAAGCATCTTTCATAAGATGTAGCCGACGCCATTGCACTTTATGCTTCCCCTGTTTGTATGATAAGTATTATCCCACGATTTGCAATCCCCAAGATGCATTAGGCAATTAAAATTTAATCATCTTTGGTTGTTTTTCATTTTGTTGTAATTATTTGTTTAATAAATAAGAATAATGAATTAAAATCAATGCGTTTCATCTTTTATTCGTCCACAATTTTAAATATGTTTATTGTAATAAAAGATCGTGAAAATAAATATATTTTCGCGTAATATTTGGTTTTAACTGTAATTTGCATGAAATAAGTGAAAAAAAAAAATTGCACGCAAGTAGATTCGATCCGGCGACCTAGCGATCACAGAGCTGGTACGCTAACCACTCGGCCGCCGCCGCTGCTTGTCAAGCATCGTAACGCCAGGGAAGACACGCGTCGCGTCGAAAATCACAAACTTTGATTGCGATTTTCTCGAAAACGCTTGAGAAGTGCACCTTAGGATTTGCACATTATATTGTCCTAATGGATTACTAAAAGTGTGCAAAGATTGAGGAAAATCGGTGTCCCATCAACCGTATCGAGCCCTTGTCAGTGGTAGATTTTTGTCCACGGAAAAAATCGTTCTCAGTGGGAGATTTTCGTCCACGCAAAAAATCGTTCCCAATGGAAGATTTTTGTCCACGCGAAAATCGTTCCCAATGGGATATTTTTGTCCACGAAAAAATATTACCTAATGGGAGATTGAAATCTTCAATAGAGGGATTTCTATTTGGAGGACAAAAGTTTCCGCTGACGAATCCCCCATCTCAAGCCCCGAGTCTTCCAAAAAGATATTAATTCCCCATTTGGATACAAAAATCTCCCAAATGGATACAATTTAAGTCCCCCAACAGTCCACCTCAGTGCCAATAGGAATACTTTTGGGGGATTCTCCATTCGGAACACTGTTGGGATTCTAAAAATTTTAGCTCGGGTATTACTCGATTCTATGTTACAGTAATTCTCTAACCATTCCATAATCATAAATGCTGATGGCATCGCAATTAAGAGGGGACAACTATATAGAACCTTCAAAAAATCGAATTTTTTTTTGCCTTAAAAGTTACTTTAATATGTCTAGAATCCCAAAAACTTTATGACTTAAGGCAAAACTAAAAACTCCCGGAGATAGAGCCGATTTCCGAGACCCCCGTCCATTCACTCCGAGCGCAGGTATACGAACTAAAGAGCAGCGGGGAGCCCTTCTATTCAAAATTTCTGTAGGCAATGTTATTATAAATATACTACGGTATACTCGGATGTTTTTGGTAAATATAGTACAAGGAATGGCTAACAGAACATGTAGAAAACTGCTCCAAAAATCACGATGGTTCGGGTGGAAAAATGGAGGTCTCTGCTATAACTGAAATGTTTTCGCGATCGGAAGAAAAGTACGGAGTCAAATGCGGAAATTACATTGAAGACGGCGACTCCAAGATATTCAAGGCCATCCTAGATCTCAATCCGTACGGTGATGATTTTACAGTCGTAAAAAGTGAATGCGTTGGACATGTTGAAAAACGTATGGGCACTCGGCTGAGGAACGCTAAGAAGTTGCATAAACTGGGAGGGAAAGGAAAATTAACCGACGCTTTGATCAAAAAACTTCAAACTTACTATGGATTAGCTATTAGACGCAATGAAAACAACGTTAATGATATGAAAAATCGAATAATGACTACTTATCACCATTGGTCCTCAACAGATGAAAATCCAAGACACGAGTTTTGTCCTTCTGGAAAAGACAGCTGGTGCAGGTGGAAAAAGGCTGAAGCTATTGGAGTAAATAGCAACACCATAAAGCAACCTCCACCTCTTCACCCTGATGTACAAAAGCATGTTTTACTCATATTCAACGATTTAAGTAATGACGATTTATTAAACACGTGCTTAGGAGGCCACACGCAGAACGCCAATGAAAGTTTCAACGCAATTATCTGGCGTTTGGCTCCTAAACACCTTCATTGCGGCTTCAAAATAGTTGAAATTGCGGCTGATTTAGCAGCAATTATATTCAACGAAGGTTATTTTCAAATCCTAAAAGTTATGCAAGAACTGGAGCTGCAAATCGACAAGCAAGCTATGGATTACGCTAGCAAAGTCGATGAGCGTCGAATCGTTCGGGAAGACAGGCGCAGCCTTTTCTCGACGAGAGAGGTTCGAACGGCGCGACAAGAGGAGAGGATGGAGCAAAATGCCTTTTTTGAAGAAACTTAAAGCCTGCTGTATGGAGCTGGCATAGCAGATTAGTCGGTAAGTAGCTTTATCAAACACTTTTCCGTTACCAAAACTGAACGCGTTTTTCTCGAAACTTTTTTTTTCACTTTCTTTTTTTCGGTGCCAACGATTGCTCAGAGACTATTCAACCGATCGGGCCAAAATTTTGCACATGTTTTCAAAACATATGAGACCACTTGGTAAACATAAAAATATTAGAAATTTCTCAAAATTAACGATTTTTTTTATAAGCGAAGAAGAATTTTTTTTTCGAAAGTATCGACTTTTTTGATTTTATGTCTGCCATATCTACAATTCTTAACTTATTATCAAAAAATTAGGTTTAACGAATGACTACAGACATATACTGACCGCATCCTTTTGTATTTCTGTTTCAGATCATTTTTCACGACGCTACACTTGGCACCATAAAAAAATGCCCCCGTGACCATTCGGGTTCATCATGCGATATCTCCGTCAATTTTCAATATTTTTTTATTACTAAAAATGGAAAATACTCGTTAAAGGTATAATAAACTGTAGAAATTTCAAAAAGATCTATTTATTTCTGCCCCTTCAAAAAAATTCCAAAAAAACTGCTCAATTTTGAGGTTCTAAATGGTTGTCCCCCCTTAAATACCGTGTTACAACACTAGAAGTCACACCTCTTCCATGCTTCAAGTCTGTACCAAAAAAACGATTAACTGTCTGCTCAATAATCATATCGGACCAGATCCCAGCCCATGTTTTATCTGAACTACGAATAGTAAAATAACCTTCCTTCGTAAATTCATCAAATTCAAGTGGATCCATGATCAATTCTAGGTTTGCCATTTGTTGCAAGTAGACTTGAGCATATTTAGCATACTGGTAATGCCCACTTGCGTGAAAGAATGGCTGCATTTGTTTGACACTTTGTAGGTGCAGTTCCCAATTACCTAACCGTTCGGCTTCCAAAAATTGCAATGCAATAATAACACTTTTGAAATACTGAACCCATAGCTTGGAAGTTGGGCCATTATTTTCTAACACTATCAGCTTCTGTACAATTTCTTCACACATATCAACAATCTTTGGTTATTCATCACAATCAGTGAGAAGTGGAGCTTCTGAATCCCATGTGCCGAAGGTATTTTTAATGTAATCCTTGAATTCATCAGAAGGGTTTAAGCTTCTGCAAATTATAATACCGAGAGCTGTGAAAGACATTATATGAGCTCGTAATGCCCTCGCATAAGCATGACCTGTTAACATTTTTTTCACTGAGTCTACTGCATATACAGTTGTCCATAAATCTTCAATCCCGCTCTCGGACATAATATATTCAATTGCTCCGAAGAACGACATTAACCCTTTCAGCGCTATGAACCCATATATGCGTTCTCACACAACCATTCGATTTTGGCTATGAACCCATATATGCGTTTTCGCATAACCATTCGATTTTGGCTATGAACCCTTTTGGGGTCAGCTCATAATTTATGTCAGTTACAATCAATATACTTTGCAATGAAAATTCAGTCTGCTCAATTTGCGCTCTTTCGTAAAAAGAAGGCGGGCCACGGTAGGCTTTTTCGTACGGAGTGGGCAGTCCATGGTGCACGCTTAACTTTGGGCAACTCAGCGCTCAAAGGGTTAATAAGTGGAAGCCACCAAGACGGACAACAACATTTTTTAGTTCTTCGCCTTACGATTCTTCTACTATCGAAAGAGCTTTAGCATATAATGGCTGATCATATGTAACAAAGCATGTTTGCCTATTCAGCTTACGTGTCTCAGCTGCTGCATAGTGTAAAGTACTATTCAATGTCGTCAAGTTTGATGGTGGTCCATTGATAAATGGTAAACAAACAATTTCTGACATTGCATACAGTATTCCAGCAGACATAACTTCCATATACCCTTCCCATGATGGTATTTTAAAATTTAAGAATTTGGTCCAAAGATATGCAGAATAACAAGAAGATAATATAGGTAAGTCTCCAACTGCAATATCTTTTACGGCAATAAATTCCAATGATTGTAAAGCTTTTACGTTGTGTTACGTCCAACGATTAATGAAATCGATCTGAATATTAGACATAGTAAATTCAACTAGAATTAAAATAGAAAACTGCATTATTACTCTTATTTCATATGAGTTTTTCTCTCTCACTGCGAATGGTTAATGTAGACCCTTTCAAGTACCTTTTTTTTATATAGAGCTAAAGCCTATATACTACAGTGCATAGGCGATTGACCCATGCAAGACATATGTATTAAACAAGGAGATTTCCAATAGGTTGAAGAAAGACAGTAGATCTTTCCTATGACTTGTCATTGTCACTTAAAAGCCATTAAAGTCAAACTGCATAAACTAAATAGAAAAAGGTATTTTCTTTTTGAAAGAAGACAGAGAAAACGACAAGGAAAGAAACTACAGCCATTTAAAACACAGAGGGCAATATTAGGGAAAGACCGACGAAATTCAAAATGTACTTGGTCCTAAAGGACAGAAAACGATTTTTGTCCTATATAAACGCCCAAAATCATTATACATCGCTTACTTGTCTTCCAACTTTCTTGGAGTAAAGAACCAAACTTTTTCAAAACCAAGTCTCTATTTCAAATCATTTCTCAAAGTAAGTAAGCCCTTGGTTTTTCTTTTCTTAACCTCCACCCGATTGTCAGCACTTCGGTGCATCGTTGGGTCCCGTCCTCACTCGGTCTGTTAGCATTTCGATGCATCGCTGAGTTCAATTCCTATCCTATACTTTTACTCGGTTTGCTAGCATTTCGATGCATCGCTGAGTATTAGTCCCTTCTTCCTCTACTACGGTCTGTCAGCATTTCGATGCATCGTTGTAGTGAGGAATCCTATCCAGACTTGAGGATTGTTAGCATTTCGATGCATCTCCTCAATAAGTCTATCTCTTTTTAAAAAAATCCTCAATTAAATTTTTTTTTTTCACTCATTTAACTGAATCTTAATTTTAGTGGCTAGGTCGCGTAAAGTCCGTCGCCCACTCAGGAAGACCACCCGAGGGGGCAGAAGCGTCTTGAAGGACAAGCTCCTCAAAACATTTAAAACACCCCTCTACCACGATCCAGAGAGATCTGTAGAAGAACTAGTATTTTGAAACGGATAATTGTAAAATAGAAAAGCTCGATAGAAGCTTTTTGGTACAGTTCGACACTTATGATTTGATAGTTTCGTAATGAAAATATAAAAAAATAAGAATTGTACACACCGTTCGACTGTAAATGTTTCGTAATACTATGAAACATGTAATTGTGTAATGAAAATGCTCGAAAGGAGTATTTCTACACAGCTGAACATTATATTTCAAGACAATGTTGCAATGTAAATGCTCAAAGATAGCATTTCTGCACAGCTCGATAGCTACAATTTGACAATTGTGTGATGTAAGAGTCAAAATGTGACATTTCTAAGCAACTGTCAGTGTAAATGCTCCAAAGTATTTTGAAACGTAGAAGCTTTTTGGTACACTTCGACACTTATCATTTGATAGATTCATAATGAAAATATCAAAAATTATGAATTGTACACACCTGTCGACTGTAAATGTTTCACAATACTATGAAACATGTAATTGTGTAATGAAAATGCTTAAAAGGAGCATTTCTACACAGCTCAACATTATGTTTCATGGCAATGGTGCAATGTATTATAAATCCATCAATATAAATTTGGAAAACGAGAAATAAATAAGCAAAAACTAAATTCTAATATTATAAATATTCGAGTACTAGTAGTGAATAATATATGTCAGAAAATATAAAATATTAAAAAAGTGACTATAAACTGCAGACGATAAAAAAAGAACTTAATAATATCGAACAACCCGAAGGAACGTATTTTGACAAAACAATAAGTCGATAAAGTATACTATTGACCGCATGAATCATGCTCCTATGTAATCCGATACAGTTGATATGAAACTGTTAATTCTTTGAACCGAGTTCTTTGTCGCATTGAATTGCACGTGTGGATGTTTACAGCATCTCCTACATTCGTTCCTATAGATATGGACCAAGAGGAAAGAGCCTTCTTCTCGTGCAGTCCAGTCTTTTCTTGATTCTCTTTGAGTCGACTGTAAATATTTCATAATACTATGAAACATGTAATTGTATAATGAAAATGCTCGAAAGGATAATTTCTACACAGCTGAACATTATATTTCAAGACAAGGGTGCAATGTAAATGCTCAAAGATAGAGCATTTCTGCACAGCTCGACTACCTGCCATGTAGTGTTTAGTTACACTACCTGCCATCTAGCGCTACAACGGAAGTACTTTTACGTCGACCGAGGATAAGCTAGATTTCTATACTTAACAGAGACTAGACACCCGTTAGAAAGCTTAACCGTGTCTGTTAATATATAGACACCCGTTATTAAGTTCAATCGTCTTTGGAACCACCTTAATATAGAGCTAAAGCCTATATACCACGGTGCATAGGCGATTGACCCATGCAAGACATATGTATCAGACAAGGAGTTTTCCAATAGATTGAAGAAAGACAGTAGATCTTTTCCTATGACTTGTCATTGTTACTTAAAAGCCATAAAAGTCAAACTGCATAAACTAAATAGAAAAAGATATTTTCTTTTTGAAAGAAGACAGAGAAAACGACAAGGAAGGAAACTACAGGAAAGCCGTTTAAAACAAAGAGGGCAATATTAGAGAAAGACCGATGAAATTCAAATTGTACTTGGTCCTAAAGGACAGAAAACGATTTTCGTCCTATATAAACGCCCAAAATCATTGTACATCGCTTACTTGTCTTCCAACTTTCTTGGAGTAAAGAACCAAAATTTTTCAAAACCAAGTCTCTATTTCAAATCATTTCTCAAAGTAAGTAAGCCCTTGGTTTTTCTTTTTTTAACCTCCACCCGATTGTCAGCACTTCGGTGCATCGTTGGATCCCATCCTCACTCAGTCTATTAGCATTTCGATGCATCACTGTAGTGAGGAATCCTATCCAGACTTGAGGATTTTTAGCATTTCGATGCATCTCCTCAATAAGTCTATCTCTTTTTAAAAAAAGATCCTCAATTAAAATTTTTTTTTCTTTTTTTCTTCTCATTTAACTGAATCTTAATTTTTGTGGCTAGGTCGCGTTAAGTCCGTCGCCCACTCAGGAAGACCACCCGAGGGGGCAGAAGCGTCTTGAAGGACAAGCTCCTCAAAACATTTAAAACATCCCTCTACCACGATCCAGAGAGATCTGTAGAGGAACTAATAGAAGATCAGTTTCGACAACAACAACAACAACTAAAAGAACAACAACTGAAACAACAACAAGAACAACAAAAACAACAACCACGACCTATCGTTAAGAAAATCGAGTCTGTTAAAATCATTTTGCGAACCCCCTGGAGAACCCCTCGAAGATTTAAATCTATAAAGTATATCGAGAGACCCAGGTCTGTCGATATACCAAGAGGAGATCCCAGGCGGGAAGTTTATAAATACTTCGAAATTTTTGGGGACACCGGCGAACCGGTATTTATCTCAAATTCACACTTTTCGAAATATAAACCCACTAAAGGGGGGTTAAAGATCATTGACCCGTTCCAATAATTTTTGTATATATTTTTTTCGTGTTTTAATAAATTGTGAACTTTTATTTGTCCTTAATTTTTGTGTTTGCGTATTAAAATCATTACATAAGCCTCCGATATCTCGATGCGGCTTTCTTCCCTGGGAAGTTTTTAGCTACCATTTCCTTCTTCCCTAAAACGAAAGCGCCCTCTGTGTAGTCTTAGGACGTAACAGTTGAAAGATCCATATGGTACTAGTGGAATGACGTGTTTCGACACTAATTCTTAAGGTTTTGCCATTTTCTTGCTCTTTATTGCATTTTTTTTTATTTGTCTTTATTGTATTCTCTTCAAAACTAATTGACCATTCAGGTGTATAAACAACTATTCCACCTAGGCACTGAAAAGTTTCTTTACTATCTAATGTCTTAGCATTATGATCTGTATTATCAAATATAAATTGTGCAAACGGCTTCTCACTCTCCAATTTTTGAACTGGAGGATTCATAACTGTACATGCTTCATGCAGCTGAATGTGATAGTACGAAGCAGATACACTTAGTGTATTTAGAAGATCAACAATTAGTCTTGAACCAGTTTTTCTGTGAATGTATGAACCGATTGCTAATTGTAGAGATGATATGAACTGTTTTTGACGTAAAAAACTGACGATAGAATGAGAAATTGAATCTCTTACTATAAAATTTTCATTGCATTGTTCAGTACCATTTTTGCATACTAGAGTATCAAGAAAAGAAGTTAATAGTGGTGGAATTGACGAAATAACATTCTCGAGAAAATTAGATGCATGGGGGTATGATGTATCTCGATAATCAAAGTTGAAAATTTCATTACGGAGTATTCTAGCAGCCACATTCAAAATTGTTTTTTTTGTTCGTCATCCATCGAGTCACTCTCACCAGTAAACCAATCACTACAGATTTTAGAAATATCGAATGTTTTATAATATATTAAAGGTTCTTTTCCTCGATTATGGGATATAAATATATCTTCACTATACTTTTCTTTTAACATGCGAAATAAAACGTAATTGCTTAAAAGGTCATCTTCCATAACATCTTTCAACTGTCGTAAACTAAATTCATATTGGCACCTTTCTTCAATGTGTTCACAACAATACAGACTTTGTTAAAAATCTTAACTGAATGTTCTTTCAAATCGGAGAGTTTTGGTTCCTTTACCGGCTTGTTGAATTTCAGATAACATTTATGATGATAAACAGCTCTATGGTTAAATAAGCTCACGTTTTCAATTCGATTTATCAAAAGAGAACTAAATTCATCATGTTGTCGCCTAGCTACATGTAATATCTGGTCTTCTATGTACCTATTGGTAATTATATGGACACGCTTATGCGTGCGATCCAATAGTTCTTCACAAAAAAAGCATAAGTTACCAAAATCAAAATTTCCGTTTGTTTGAGAACTTGAAGTGGATGGTGTACTTGAAGCTGCTGCAGACGATGAAAGACTTGATACGGACAGAACTTTCAATAATTTTGAATTTCTTGCTACTGAAGAGGTAGACTGGGGATACGCCTTCCTACATGTCTCATGGAAATTTACCTGACATTTTTCGAGCCACAATTGAAATTTTTGGTCATTTTTTTCGATGCTTTTAGCAATCAATGTTTTTAATCCTTTCTGTTTAACAGAAACCACATTGTCAATGTTATTATGCAGAATGTTGCCACAAATACTGCATAACATATCTTCATACATGTTTGAATGTATACCACGCTCTAGAAAAAAAAAAAAATATCAATGAAAGTAACTATAGATTGACTGATTTTAAAACATTAATAATTATATTTGAAACAGATAGATTATTGAAAAATACTAGTTGAAAAAAGGATTGAGAATTTTTCAAAAACGATTATTAATATTTGTGTTACGTATCCGTAACTTTAGCCAGGATATCACATAAATTTTATTTAGGTAAAAATATGATGACTTCTCGACAAATTTTTTTCGAGAAAACATAACAATGAAATAGATAGCCCCTTTTGCTTTTGTGGAATAAACAGATTCCAAATGGCTAATGCATGTAATTAATTCCGGTATTCGCTCTCGCGAGAAACATGAATCTTTTAAATTTGTAAACAATAAAATCTCGACTCGTCACTTCACAAAATGCATAGCCAAGAAAATCTCCCACCAAAGGGATTTCAAATTTACCCTATTCAGCACTACGAACGAAATCCCCATCCCATAAATTAGACCCAATGAGAAACCTAAAAGATTAATTTATCCAATGAAAAACTATGGACAGTTTGGAGAGGAGTAGCTAATTATTATTAAGAATTTACCCAAGGGGCAAATCAAAAACCAACTCTGAAGTCAGTTCCGTGCTCGCTCTTGAATCTTCAAGTACCCTTTTTTCTTCAAACTCAATCCGAAAGTAACAAGTCGTGAAATTTACAAAGGTGTCAGATAGTTAAAAAAACCCGTTAGAAGACAAGGAGTTTTCTCTTGTCTTCACAGAACTATTAATTTTTCGATCTCGGTCCGCGACCTGAGGATAGAATTTGTCAGCCGTTATTTCAAAAACTGTAAGATTAAGTGAAATAAATAATTGTGGACATTTACACATCCAAAATCGTGTAGTGATTTATTTCAAACAACGGTTCGATCTTTCATTTCCACGGGTCTCCGACACCAACGAGGGTTTTTCCTTTTTCTTCAAGTTTCTGGGTTCCAACGAAACCACCCCGTCCGTTCCGCCACCGAAAAGTAAGTGAAGGTTTAACTCTTGGTCCCATACCATATTCAATTTTTAATCCAAATTCACTTTTCTGGTTCTAGTTCTGTTCCAATTTCTATTTCTATCAATATTTCTATTTCTATTTCGATTTATATTACAATTCCTAATTCTATTCCAACTTCTATTTCTATCAATATTTCTATTCCTATTTCGATTTATATTACTATTTCTAATTCTATTCCAATTTCTATTTCTATCAATATTCCTATTTCTATTTCGATTTATATTACAATTTCTAGTTCTGTTCCAATTTCTAGTTCTGTTCCAATTTCTATTTCTATCAATATTTCTATTTCTATTTCGATTTATATTACAATTCCTAATTATATTCCAACTTCTACTTCTATCAATATTTCTATTCCTATTTCGATTTATATTACTATTTCTAATTCTATTCCAATTTCTATTTCTATCTATTTTTCCTATTTCTATTTCGATTTATATTACAATTTCTAGTTCTGTTCCAATTTCTATTTCTATCAATATTTCTATTTCTATTTTGACTTATATTACAATTTCTAATTCTATTCCAACTTCTATTTCTATCAATATTTCTATTCCTATTTCGATTTATATTACTATTTCTAATTCTATTCCAATTTCTATTTCTATCTATTTTTCCTATTTCTATCCCGGTGAACAACCAAGATCATCTAAGTTGTTCAGCCTTCATTTCTATTTTTCCTATTTCTATCCCGGTGAACAATCAAGACCATCTAAGTTGTTCACCCTTCATTTCTATTTTTCTATTTCTATCCCGGTGAACAACCAAGACCATCTAAGTTGTTCACCCTTCATTTCTATTTTTCTATTTCTATCCCGGTGAACAACCAAGACCATCTAAGTTGTTCACCCTTCATTTCTATTTTTCTATTTCTATCCCGGTGAACAACCAAGACCATCTAAGTTGTTCACCCTTCATTTCTATTTTTCTATTTCTATCACGGTAAACAATCAAGACCATCTAAGTTGTTCACCCTTTATTTCTATTTTTCTATTTCTACTTCCGGTGAACAACCAAGACCATCTAACAATAAGTTGTTCACCCTTTATTCTTGCCACCCCTTTCTGTTCCTAGCGGACGAACAAGACCCTCTAATTCGTCCATTAGCAGTCTATTTTTCTATTTCTACTTCCTGCGAAAAACCCAGACCCTCTAAGTTGTTCACCCTTCGCTTCTACTATCTAATTCTTCCCCCTTTTTGGAGCGAACAAGATCATCTAATTCCCCCCTTTCCCATTTATTTGAACTAGGTTTTTTTTTCTCTCGCTAGTGCCAAAAGGAAGGAAAACTCCTAGTCAGCTAAAATTTCAACGGAAAAGGAGGACGGCTTGGTTGGCTCGGAATAGTGGTCTCCACGACGAGAGCGGCCCCAGTACTTCTGGCCTCCATACGGAAACCCCGGAATCGTCACCGATCCCCCCTCGCGACCCTTCTCCGATTCAGGAATCGGACGATTCGGTCCAGGAGATCTTAATAGTGGGTAGGGTCCCTTCCCCCATTCCCACCTGTACGCTCATCCCTAACTCCCAAACTCCGTCACATTTCTCCCACCATCCTTCTACCTCCTCGCCCCGTCCAGTTCCATCAACTTCCTCATCCCTCGCGAATATCCCTCTACCAACCCCTGTCCCCTCGGGTGCTTCCTCTTTGAACCAACTTCCCCTCCCCCCGATTTTAGTTCAAATTCCTCTCCTCTCGTCCCTTATTCACGACTCTCCGGCCAGTCCCGACGACCCTGCCCCGTCAGCGTTCCATTCCAATTCTTCTCCTCCTCCTTCCTATCAGGAATTATATCCTGAGAATAAACATTATAAAATCTCACCAGGACCTCCCCCCTACTCCGAGAAATTCCAGGACCGAAGACGACGATTTCTCGGAAAGGGCCCACTTTGAAGTGAAAATAAAGAGGGGCACCTTATTGAGAAGGGCCCTCTTTGAACTTTTAAAGTGTACAGGGCTCGATCGGGTGCGGTTTCGGGTCCGAGACGGGTCTTTGACCCCTTATTATACGGTGGCGTATTGGAGGGACCTCTTGGGCAACCAGCAGGAGTATTGCATACTGGACCACTTCGAGTTGTGACTGGTGTGAGTCGTTTTAATTTCAACTATTTCCTATCCCTGGATCGATGTTTCCGCATCGATCCAAAAATGGAAAGTAAGTCTTGAGTCGCTCTCGGACCACCATTCGATACCCCGACTCTAGACGTAACATTTGCAACTTGTTGGAATGTTGATAACTAAGCAAATTTTAATCCTACAAAGTTTTAAATAATAGAAAATAATGGTGAAGAAAGATAATGTAATTTTAGTTGGTTATAATAAATGAAAACGTTAGTTTTCAGTACAAGTCTAAAAATGATACTGAAATCGACAGACATCTAACAATTTCTTAAATTTTTATGACAATTAAATTATAATGGCAAAATTTTAATTAAAAAATTCCACGTCGAGAAATTGAAATATTAAAAGTATGAATTTTTAAAAATATTGTTTTTATATTATAATTAATTTGTTCTAGAAATTTCAAAAATTATCAGAGAGTCGGTTGATTTCAGTGTCATTTAAAATGTCAATTATAAAATAAATATTTTTCATGTTTGTCATGAAATTATTTGTACATAGAATTTAAAAAAATTTTTTAATACTGATCTAAATTTCATAATTATCACCTAACTTAACGAGGATGATAACATGCTACGAATCGTAATTCTTCATTTTTTTACATATTTGAGAATATATATATTGGAAATACGTGCTTTCCATAACCTCAAAGCAGAGCGCGTATTGGAATATATGTTCCATAATGAGAAAATAAAAGACAATTATTTCCCAAATATGTACCTTTT
This sequence comes from Gasteruption jaculator, assembly GCA_949825005.1. NCBI lineage: Eukaryota > Metazoa > Arthropoda > Insecta > Hymenoptera > Gasteruptiidae > Gasteruption > Gasteruption jaculator. The sequence goes on from OX463766.1 coordinate 8,597,520, forward strand.
GTCAATTCACTCACAGTTTACTTCTAATCACACTTTACACAAAACACATCTCACGATCCTCATCAGCCCGGATATAAAAAAACTAAAAGTTTTGTTTACAAATTTTATAGCTTATACACAAATGAAGATCAATGTACACACGATGTGTTTATCTACGTATAGAAATGAATGTACGTGTAGGCTCATTCGGTATATAGATGCATGCGCGGTTGTCACACGGCTCTATAGTAAAAGCAAAGTCGCCGCCATAAAAAATCTTCCACCAGGTAAATAAATTTATACCTGCTTGGAAATAGAAGGTAAAAAAAAATTTTCAAAGGTACAAGACAATTTATAAAATAGTAAACAAAATAGTAAAAAAAAATATTTTTGCGTTAAGGGTAGGTTCTCATCAAGCAACATCAAAAAATCGATTTTTTTTTGCTGATTTTAGTAGCTTATTATGTGTAGAATGTGTCCATAAATTTATGTAGCCGAATATTATTTTTTCTTGAGATATAGCACAAAAACGCGACAGGCAATTTTTGATAAAAATCGAATTTTCACGACAACTTGTAGTTTACGTCCCCAGATTTAAATTTTGCGCCAGTATGACCGTGCTGAGGTGAATATAACTACTCTTACTGCCACCAGAGGTCGTAAGTATGCTGTTTTCCCAAAAAATTTTGAGGGTACGCCTCTATATATGCTTAGATGATCATAGAGTGCTTAAACTTTAAACGCGTTTCCTGAAAAACCAAGTTTTTGAAAACTTCCTCCATCGTGTCTCAAAAACTACTTCATGAATCGACATTTTTTTTTTTCATCATAAACTAGACAAAATTTGCCAGGGGTTATACCTAAATGCAGGTGATATTTGATATTTTTTAGTTTTGTTTTATTACTTTAAAGGGCGAAAAAAAAAACAAAAATCGGTACCTACAATTCAAACAGACGTCATTTTTTTTATTTTTGACTTTTTATTAATATTATAGGTGTAACCCCTAAGAAATATTATATATCTAATAAAAATTTTTGGTTTTTTGATTTTAGATAATTTTTCAAGACTCTGCGATGGAGGAAACATCGACACTTTTTTTTAGACCGTCACGTTACGGTCTATGTAAAAGAACTAAATTGCATAATTTTTCATCAAACAAATTTTTTTTTGTACTTCAATAAACAATATATATGTGTGCAAAAATTGGAGTTGTTAAATTAATTCCTTTTACCCAAAAAAAATCAAGAAAATTACCGTTTGATGAGAACCTACCTTTAAGTAGTGTGGTTTAAAATTAAAAAATTTTAATTGTTATAACTTTGTTCTACAAAATCTAAAAAAAAATTTATCTCTAGAATAAAAGTTTATAATTTTTTAAATAAAAACAACAAAAAAATTGGGAATATCTTCATTTTTGAGCGAGTTATGATTTTTTGAAGCTGCAACTGTCATCCCCTAGCTTCTAGCCGCCCTAACTCTTTTAATTTAAATAATAGCAACAAAAATTAGACAACCATTTTTGTGTAAAATTTAGAGTTCTATATCTTTGAATTAGAACTTTTTTCGCTAGCTCTTACCGTTTTCTCAAAATTTTGAAAAACCCCCTTTTTAATTTTTTTTCAAACCTCCCCGGCGGTTGATTGAAAAAATTTCTTCACTATCTATTTTTAGATACTTCAGAGTAACCCACATAAAAAATTCCGGTACTTATCTCAAAATTCGCATTTCGAGGCCCATTTTCTTGGACTAAAGAAATGCCTGATAATTATGCACCAACCCAATACAAACCGCGACCGTCGTACTCCGGGTGATGCCCGTAATATTTACGTTTGATCCGATCATCGTACTACGGGCCATGCTCATGATATTTACGTTAGGCCTGATCATCGTACTACGGGCCATGCCCGTAGTTGGAGGTTAAGGGGTTAAAATAGCTCTTTATTTTTCTTGGTTTTCTAATTTAGCCAGTGTTACGTCCTAAGACTACAGAGGGCGCCTTCGTTTTAGGGAAGAAGGAAATGGTAGCTAAAATCTTCCCAGGGAAGAAAGCTGCATCGAGATATCGGAGGCTTTTATAAATAATTTATTGATTAACACAAAAATTAGAGAAAAAGTAAATGATCTTAATTTATTTGAACATATACAAAAAAAATATATATTATTGGAACGGATCCACAATTTTCAATCCTCCCTTCGAGGGTTTATATTTTAACAAATGGGAATTAGTAATGAATACGGGTTCGCCCGTATCCCCAAAAATTTCAAAATATTTATAGATTTCCCGCCTGGGATCTCCTCTCGGTATATCTTCAGACCTGGGTCTCTCGATATAATCGATGGATTTGAACCTTCGAGGAGTTCTCCAGGGGGTTCGTAAAATGATCTTTATGGTTTCAATAGATTTAATGGAAGGACGTTGTTGTTCTTGTTGTTGTTTTAGTTGTTGTTGTTTTAGTTGTTGTTGTTGTTGTCGAAATTGCTCCTCTATCAATTCTTCCGCAGATCTCTTTGGGTCGTGGTATAGGGGTGTTTTTAATGCTTTGAGAAGCTTATCCTTTAAAACACTTCTGCCCCCTCGGGTGGTCTTCCTGAGTGGGCGAGGGTTTTTTCGCGACCTAGCCACTAAAATTAAATTTCGATTAATAAAAGATTTATCGAGGATTTTTTTTTTTTTTTTAAAAGGAGTTAGACTTATTGAGGAGATGCATCGAAATGCTAACAATCCTCAGGTCTGGATAGGATTCCTCACTATAGCGATGCATCGAAATGCTAACAGACCGTAGTAGAGGAAGAAGGGACTAATACTCAGCGATGCATCGAAATGCTAGCAAACCGAGTAAATGTATAGGATAGGGAATAATACTCAGCGATGCATCGAAATGCTAACAGACCGAGTGAGGATAGGACCCAACGATGCACCGAAGTGCTGACGATCGGGTGGAGGTTAAGAAAAGAAAAACCACGGGCTTACTTACTCTCGAAATTAAAAAGAAGACTTGGTTTTTTTCTCTTGAATTATTCTTTTAATATGTAGTCGAAAAGTCTTTTCTCTAAGAAGGTTAACAGGCAAGTAAGCGATGTACAATGATTTCTGGGCGCTTATATAGGCCGAAAATCATTTTCTGTCCCTTAGGACCAAATACATTTCAAATTTTGTTGGTCTTTCTCTAGTATTTCTCTCTTTGTTTTAAATGGCTTTCCTGTAGTTTCTTTCCTTGTCTTTTTTCCATCTTCATTTAAAAAGAAAATATCCTTTTCTATTTAGTTTATGCAGTTTGACTTTTATGTCTTTTAAGTGACAATGACAAGTCATAGGAAAGATCTACTGTCTTTCTTCAACCTATTGGAAAACTCCTTGTTTACTACATGTGTCTTGCATGGGTCAATCGCCTATGCACTGTAGTATATAGGCTTTAACTCTATATAAAAAAAAAAGGTACTTGAGAAGGTCTACGTTAACCATTCGCAGTGAGAAAGAAGAATTCTTATATGTAATAAGAGTAATAATGCAGTTTTCTGGTTTTAATTCTAGCTGAATTTACTATGTTTAATATTTAGATCAATTTTATTAATCGTTGGACGTAACACCAGGTTTTAGTGGATATCTTTTATACGTTTCAATCATTAATGCTGATCGTCTTCAGAAATATTTTATATGATTTATGTGACAATCTGTATATTAATATTATAATCAGTTTCGCATAATAGATAAATATTCCATATTATGTATTGAGCTTGTGACAGAGAACACGGATTTTCTGTCACAAAGTTCCTGGACTCCGATACACCGTTTTCTTTTCACGATTTCGACGTGAAATTAATTTTATGAATTTATTTATAACGCTCGATCGGTATGGATCGATCTTAGTACCGCCCAACGTGGGAGTTAACAAATTCATAGGTTAAGTTGACACATGTTGTAATAGCGATGAGCTATCATGTATTATGTTGCGACATCTGATAAGCAATTGGTTTAAGATATGGATCGCGATATCGATGAGAGCGATTGTTCGAAGGGACAAGGTTTGGCATGATTACGACACATGTTGCGACATCCGTCGCACAGAGTGATATTTGGGCTGAAAACCTGGCCAAAAATCAAAATTTTAAATATTTAAATAGAGGGTTATGTTCCAAAATAGACAGATAAATATGCCATCACGTGGTGCACTCCTTATCTGTGTTTACCTAAACAACAACCTGTGCCTACACTTTGAACACAGCATTTATTCTATACACATGTCTTTGAGCGTAGCATTCCATTCGTACGCGTCTTTATCCTATGATAATTTTTATATTAGAAGTGATCTTTGTGGCGTAATTTGTAATGGATGTTATTACAGAAGGTATGTATATTACATTAATCATATTTTTGTCAATGTTTAAATTTTTTCATATGTGTTTTTACCGATCTATAAGCTTGACTAAGAGCTCTTGGATTTTCATTACTTTTTTGCATAAATTAGTGTTTTTAAACATTTACAACTCAACACAACGGCATACAAGTTCAATGGTATAAAACTTCAGGATGTCTAGAATTAGTATACCGCAAAAAAGTTATCACATGTTTTCACATTTAAAAAAAATGAGGCTCTAAGTATATCCCCTTTTTATAACCTTGTTTTCCTCTCCGTCTGTTCGGTACAAATTTTGCAAATTGACTTTAAACTAACTTCTCGATGAGCTACAGACTTGAAACTTTAAACATAGCACAGAACTGGATAGCAATACAAATTATTTAAATAAAGAAAATTATTTTTTTTTATTATACCACGTTTTTAAGATGGACTAAAAAGTATAAAATAATTTTTCCTAACCCCATACAGATTCAATTAAAAATTCACAATCTCAAATTTTCAAGACTGTCTGTTTGGGGTTGGGAATCTGTACAGAGGTAGGAAAAATAATTTTATACTTTTTAGTCTGTTTTAAATTTGATGTTTGGTTAATTTTCCTTTTCGTTTTCTACCAGTTTCTGGAGATTCCGTCAAGTCTATGACTCGAAAGCAACTGCACGAGCTGGTGAAAGAAAGCACAAAGCGGTTGTTTGATGAAAAATTGAAAGATTCAGAAGAAAAGTTAGTCATCATTAGAAAGTGCCCCCTTGAGAAAATTGATGTACTCCAACATACCATTAATACTTTTAAAATAATTTATAAGCGTATGAGACGACCGAACGTGGAAAAAAGGTGGAACGGTCTTGCCCGGGAATCGAACGCGGGACCTCTCGCATGCGAGCGTGGCACCTTGCCACTGAGCCACTGTCCACCTATGCAGATATGCACTCGTTCTTACAGTGCATATCGCTACGGACGTGACACGTATATGGCTCGCGTGTAATAGTACAGAAAGCCGCTTCCCGGAAAAGCATCGAAAATGGCTAACAATAAATCAAGAAATTTCATTACCCGTTGCCCCCGTTCTTCGCAGTTCGAAAGGTCGCGGTCGACCAAGCAAAGAATTCGTAGAATTAAGTGACCGATCAAAGCGGCACAAGACAATGGAGCTTAGAATTGAATTGACATACGTGACACAAATGAAAAGTGTTGGTGAAACTTTTGCGAGGTAAAATTACAAGATTTGGTCGATCATACAACTATTAGGCTGTGTAAATATTTGAAATCAGTCATCGAGAACTTCCAAAGTGAGAACAAAGATTTTGAGCTTATATTTAAGTGGGGTTGTGATGGATCTCAGCAAAGCCAATAAAAGCAAAAATTTGAAAATTATAGCGACAGTGACGCTAACACTTTTCTGAGTTCCCTTGTGCCAGTGCGATTAACGTGTAGGAAACGAATTATATGGCAGAACCCTAACCCATCGTCATTTATTATATTATTATACCAGCTGCAATACCCGTCACTGACGGGTGAAATTCTTTTCTTCCAATTAATTTATTAATTTGTTCAGAATTGAATTTCCTCCCAATAAAGTTAATACATACGAAACTTTTCTGATCTCTTCGAAGTCACTTGGCATCAAGGTCAAACGAAACATAGCCTATGTTTTGCGCAATATATTGTAACGTTCCACCAACGATCACGTTGATAGAACGTTGCATAATTGGTAACATGCATCCTTTCCATTAATCCACCCTACCAATCCCAAAAACCATAAAATCTAATAATTAATATTCTAATTTTGCCTAACAAAATTAGAGGTTAGCAATACGTACGCAGTGGTAGAGTATTGAAAATGACATTAAAAAAATTAAACTCACTCACTAATGCTTAAGCTTACTCACCACTTATTATTTTCTTCAAAATTTCATTTTCTCATTTTAAAATATTTCCTATTTCCTAAAATATCTCATTTTAAAAACTATTTCTTCTCAAAATCGTATTAAATGTTAACTTATTAAAAGTAAATTCTTTATTTACTGGCTATCAGCAGCCATTTTAAGAACCATAGAATCACTAAGATCTATTTCCAGTATAGATCAGAAACTCGATTCCCAATGATGGATATCTGCTGGACAAGTTTTAGCTATTACCATATAGCGCGTCCTGGCGTACCTGAGGGAAACTAAAACTAATCCAAGTATCAACCAATGGATCTACACGTCATGCATGACGTCAATCTCCCGATAGATCCTGGTCTGCCCCACATAGTTCCCAAGCCAGCCTATAGCAGGTGCGGGAGCCGTGCCTAACGGAAGGGATAGTTGAAATGCTCCAATGAGACGCAAAAGCGCGAGCCTCGAATATGCCCTCTCCGTTAGGAAAAGTGCCCCTCTCGAGGAAAAGCCTTCGATGAGGTAGGAGAAAATTCGGCTCCCGCAGGCTCTAAGGAAAACTATAAAGGCACGACCGGGAGCTCTAGGAGATTCAGATGCTTCGACTGTCTCCACAAGCACGAAGCTTAGAGAACAGCAATAAGCTAAATCTCAATTAATTAAAGAGAAGTCCCACGATCATAGCGATCAGGACGAAACTCGTTTCAAATTCTAAGTTCCTCTTCGAGACTTAGAAGAAAAAGCAACTAGCATAGCGTCTAGCCCTTTTTCAAAGTCTCGAAGGATCTCCTATCCTGCATTCGAAAGAGGCCACTAACATAGCGTTAGCCCCTTTTTCGAATTGCAACACCTGGAAGCTACCAGCATAGCGTCTGGCCCTTCAAAAAAAAGGTGAAAAACCTCCTTTCCTGTAAAGGGGATACAGTAGAGAGCCACTGGCATCGCGTCCAGCCCTTTCTACTGTGTTCAAACTCTCGAAGCCACTGGCATCGCGTCCAGCCCTTCCAGAAAGGAAATCCATTTTCCAAATCCCGCATTTGGAAAGGGCCACTGGCATTGCGCCCAGCCCCTTTTCCAAATTGCAAGTACCTTCGGAAGCCACCAGCATAGCGTCTTGCCCTTCCCAAGAAGGAATCCTTACCATCACCCTTAAAACGGATGCAATAGGGAGCCACTGGCATCGCGTCCAGCCCTCACGATTGTATTCCAGTTCCTAGAAGCCACTAGCATCGCGTCTAGCCCTTCTAGGAATCAAGGGGATCCCTTTTTGCCTGCAGCTGACCCAGAGGAGCCACTGACATCGCGTTCAGCCCTCCTCGAAGTCAGTTTCTCGGTATCGAAGCCACTAGCATTGCGTCTAGCCCCTCGATACCGAATCCGCCTGAGGAAAACATCCCATCCTGGGGAAATATGATTCACTAAATTAATTTATTAAATTAATTAAAGAAAGTCAGTTATAGAATCATTAAGAGACTTAAAAGAATTAAAATTCTCGATTTTAAATAAGGTATAATTGTAACCAGGAATTCAATAAACGAATATTAGTAGTTTAAAGAATTCTCTGGCTAAAAATTTATTTCGGTTTCTTCATTTTGACTTTTAAACCCGTCCAGCACACGAATCCTTTCTAGATCCGACTGCACCTCTCTCTGCAAGAACCTAAGGTAGCAGCCGAATCGTCTCAATATAGATTTACTTCAGTATAAACAATCAAGTTCTCGCAAGCCGTTCTCACGTTAACTCATGACATTCAAACAAAACCTTTCCGATCTTCAAGGTCAAACTTGGCATCAAGGTCAAACGAAATATAGCCTATGTTTTGCGCAGTATATAGTAGTACTTAGGTATAAAAAATCATCAAGTTCTCGTCAGCCATTCTCACGTCAACCCGTAACATACAAACAAACAAACAGACAAACAGATGTTTGAACTAACAAGGAAGGTACCTGAGGTGTACCTCACCGATTTTGATGAAATTTTAGTAAGTTATAGTTCGTGAAAAAATAATCGACACGTATTTTTTCCTATCGGCGGTAAAAGACTTTTAAGGGGTGAAAACCACCCTCAAAGTTGACCGCAAAAAACGTTTTTTTGATATATTTCGGCCCCTAATGAATATTTTGCGATGGGACAAAATGGAAAATGTTCCTTGCGAAAAACGCTAGTTAACAGATGTTTTTTTGGCTATCGGGGTTGCGACCCCTATTTTTTATTTTGAAAAAACGTTTTTTTTCATTGATGTATTCACTCTAAAAAATCAATTTTAGCCTTAAAAAATTAGAAAAAAATATTTTTGTAAATAAAATACAATAATTAAGTTGACATATTTCAGGATTTTGCGAAAAACCACCCCTACATCCCTTCACTACTCTTTAAGACGAATATCCATTTATAACAATAAAAAGCATAATTATTTAAGCATAAGATCGCTCCATGCGATCTGAATATTATTCTGTATCAATTACGAGAGTGCAATGACATTTTCGAGCAAAAAAGAATTATAGGGTGACAAATTTCCACCCCCAAATAATTTTATCCAGATGTATCTCAGCTCCTAATGAATATTTTGCGATGGGACCAAATGGAAAATGTTTCTTATGGAAAATGCTAGTTTATGGATGTATTTCAGACTATTGGGGTTGCAACCCCTATTTCTTATTTTGGAAAAACATTATTTTCACTAATATGTTTACTGTAAAAGATCAGTTTATCCTCGAAAAATAAGAAAAAAATATTTTTATAAATAAAATAAAATAATTCAATTGACATATTTCAGGATTTTGCATAAAACCACCCCTACAAATCGTTCACTACCTCTTAAAGCGAATATTCACTTGTAACAATAACAGAACATTTCTCCTATGAAACATACTCTCTGTGTAAGCTAAATATTATTTTCTATCAAGTATGATAATGCAATGACATTTTCGAACAAAAAAGAATTATGGGGTGACAAATTTTCACCCCCAAATAACTTTTTTTTATATATCTCGGCTCCTAATGAATATTTTGAGATGGGACCAAATGGAAAATGTTTCTTATGAAAAACACTAGTTTATGGATGTTTTTCAGACTATTGGGGTTGCAACCCTTATTTTTTATTTTGGAAAATCGATATTTTCACTAATATGTTCACTATGAAAGATCAATTTAGCCTCGAAAAATAAGAAAAACATATTTTTGTAAATAAGAGAAAATAATTCAATTGACATATTTCAGGATTTTGCACAAAATCATCCCTACAAATCGTCCATTACCTTTAAAGCGAATATTCATTTGTAACAATAACAGCGCATTTCTCCTATGAAACATACTCTCATGTGACCTAAATATTATTTTCTATCAAGTACGATAGTGCAACGATATTTTCGAACAAAAAAGAATTATGGGGTGACAAATTTCCACCGCCAAATATCTTCTTTTTTATATATCTCGGCCCCTAATGAATATTTTGAGATAGGACCAAATGGAAAATATTTATTATGGAATGCACGTACGTAGCCTTGGTTTTTATTTCTATAAACTGAAGTACATAGAAGCTTATGGAGTTTATAGAGTACGGTGTAGTGGTACGATATTCCCTTATATCTTTGTATAATTTACGCTGTTGGATTTATTTGTAAGGTAGGTGACTAATTAAGTGATTAATTTTTAATTACTTTTATTATCAAACTGTAAATATGAAATAACAGAACTAATTTTGTTGTAAATTATATGTTCTACATTTTTCGTTTGAAATATATTAGTCTACAAGGTTTTGACAAAATAGTAATCTTCATAGAAATGTTGAAACATAATGATTTTTTACATCATTTGCATCGTACAATAGGTGGAATCGCCCATTTTATTCATATTTAATTTTTAAGATTTTGAATAATTTTTCGAAAAATAAATTTTAAAAAAATTTTGTATACAGAAGTTGCAGGGTTTAATGTGGAGTATAAAACTGTAGTAAAAAATTTGACCTTGAGTGGCGTTTTCAAGATCGAATCATGGTCAACTTTGATTTTTTAAATGGAAACCTTTTTTAAATTATTTATCAAAAAATTGTATATGAATATATAAAGTGACTATAAATTATATCTATACATATATATAATTATTGTTATTATTATCATTATTATATTTTTTAAAATTATTTTCATAGTTTTTTTTAATTTTCAAATTTTCAACAGTAATGGTAATCTTCGAAAAAGTGTTTGAAAGACAATGACTTTTTGCACCAAGCACAACGAATTATAACAACATTTCTGCAACCTTCGATTTCGCAATGCGGTTTGCAGTTATCTCCAAAAGCGAAATCTACAGGATTATCAAATTCTTCAGGTTTTTCACTAATGTGACCGCTTTTATACCAAGAATATTTCCAAAGATTTGTATATCTTGGCGAAGAAAGTTGATTATGTACTGTACAAAATAAATTGAAGAAAGTAAAATCTGTAACACAATTGAAACGATGGGCTCACTATTTAAATAGAGGCGGTACATACAGAGAAAGAATCGCTAGAATATGTCAATTCACATTTGAAAATTTTAAAACAGCAGTCGATTCCGGATTAATTGTCCATGACTTGGATTTACGTAAATGGGCATTACATGCCCAACAAGAAATAGGATCTGAAGATTTTAGATTTCAAGCATCAAAGAATTGGCTGAATCGTTTTAAAAAAGCACATAGAATAACGTCAAAAAAAGTTGACTAATTTATCACCAGAAAAACATTGGAAAATGGTAATGAATTAGAATAGAAAGCAATTGAATTTGTTGCTGATGTCAAAGAATGCATGGCAGAAATTGGAATAGAAAACGTGTACAATTCTGATCAAAGTGGGTTTCAATTAGAAATGCATTCCGGCAAAGCCTTAGCTATTGAAGGAGAAAAGCAGATAGAATGTGTTGTGCAGTCCGTTTCATCGACGACTCATAGTTATACAATACAACCATTAATATCTAGTGATGGAAAGCTTCTTTCACCCCTTTTTATAGTTTTAAAAGAGCAAAGTGGTCAGTTTGGATCAATTCTAGAAGCTAATCTATTTAGACCTAAAAATGTATACACGAGACCATCAAAATCTGGAAAACTTACTTCAGGTATTAATGTAGGAATATTTATCTAATTGTATTGTAATTATGAAATGGCTAAATAAGTAATTTTTAATTTCAGATCACTTTAAAGATTGGCTGGAGAATGTATTTTTTCCAAACGTGGGATTGAATAGTATACTGTTACTCGATTCGTGCAGTAGTCACTGTCCTAAAGTTGCAGAAGCTGCAACACCAGCAAATAAAATTATAAATATAAAAAAAATTCCAAGTGGAACAACAGGAAAAATTTAACCTCTTGATGTATTTGGTTTCCGTATTTGGAAAAACTTTGTTCGGCATTTTTCAGATAATGTTATACTAATGAATTACGATATGAACTTGCATGTGAGGAATAATATTATTAAGCTACAATTATTAGTGAATAATCAACTTTCTTCGCCAAGATATTACAAATCTTTGGAAATATTCTTGGTATAAAATCGGTTATATTAATGAAAAACCTGAAGAATTTGATAATGCTGTAAATTTTGGTTTTGGAGATAACTGCAAAACGCATTGCGAAATCGAAGGTTGCAGAAATGTTGTTATAATTCGTTGTGCTTGGTGCAAAAAGTCATTGTCTTTCAAACACTTTTTCGAAGATTACCATTACTGTTCATAATTTGAAAATTAAAAAAAACTATGAAAATAATTTTTAAAAATATAATAATGATAATAATAACAATAATTATATATATGTATAGATATAATTTATAGTCACTTTATATATTCATATACAATTTTTTGATAAATAATTTAAAAAAGGTTTCCATTTAAAAAATCAAAGTTGACCATGATCCGATCTTGAAAACGCCGCTCAAGGTCATATTTTTTACTACAGTTTTATACTCCACATTAAACCCTGCAACTTCTGTATAAAAAATTTTTATAAAATTTATTTTTCGAAAAATTATTTAAAATCTTAAAAATTAAATATGAATAAAATGAGCGATTCCACCTATTGTACGATGCAAATGGTGTAAAAAATCATTATGTTTCAACATTTCTATGAAGATTACTATTTTGTCAAAACCTTGTAGACTAATATATTTCAAACGAAAAATGTAGAACATATAATTTACAACAAAATTAGTTCTGTTATTTCATATTTACAGTTTGATAATAAAAGTAATTAAAAATTAATCACTTAATTAGTCACCTACCTTACAAATAAATCCAACAGCGTAAATTACACAAAGATATAAGGGAATATCGTACCACTACACCGTACTCTATAAACTCCATAAGCTTCTATGTACTTCAGTTTATAGAAATAAAAACCGAAGCTACGTACATGCGTTCCATAATAAATATTTTCCATTTGGTCCTATCTCAAAATATTCATTAGGGGCCGAGATATATAAAAAAAAGTTATTTGGGGGTGAAAATTTGTCACCCCATAATTCTTTTTTGTTCGAAAATGTCATTGCATTATCGTACTTGATAGAAAATAATATTTAGCTTACACAGAGAGTATGTTTCATGGGAGAAATGTTCTGTTATTCTTACAAGTGAATATTCGCTTTAAGAGGTAGTGAACGATTTGTAGGGGTGGTTTTATGCAAAATCCTGAAATATGTCAATTGAATTATTTTATTTTATTTATAAAAATATTTTTTTCTTATTTTTCGAGGATAAATTGATCTTTTACAGTAAACATATTAGTGAAAATAATATTTTTCCAAAATAAGAAATAGGGGTTGCAACCCCAATAGTCTGAAATACATCCATAAACTAGCATTTTTCATAAGAAACATTTTCCATTTGGTCCCATCGCAAAATATTCATTAGGAGCTGAGATACATCTGGATAAAATTATTTGGGCGTGGAAATTTGTCACCCTATAATTCTTTTTTCCTCGAAAATGTCATTGCACTCTGGTAATTGATACTGTTACGTACCGACTCTATATGAGTGGGTGCGTATATGCTCAACCTCTACTACCTCTACAACCTCTACTCTGATATCGCGTAAGTGACACTCTTCCGTATGAGATATCTCCGAGTATAGTAGGACTGACCATGCACGTATTACTTGAGCGGCTAAGGAATACGGGTGGCGGGATACTTGCACCTTAAAGTACTAAAGTACACCTTGCTGAAAGTGATTAGAACATTGAAAGAATGATTCGGAAAATAAGGGGTTTAATTTAGATTAAATATCTTATTAGTATTTATTATTCTTGAAAACTTTCAACTGTGAATAATACAAATAGAACGTAATTTCGATGATTTGACTCTAACGGCTTATATTCTGTTTCCTACGTGTACAAAGAATATAAGTCCCTTTTACTTGCTTTATGATCAACTTTTGGAATTTAATAGAAAAGAATGTAACTTGGGTGAGAGAGTGGGTCTTCCTCAGGAGCTTGGGTTTACTAAGCGGTCAGCGGCCTAATAGGTTCTTCCTTGTACGGATCCAACAGGAAGACTGACAATAGATAATACTCAGCACGCGTGACGTTCTTATGTGTGCCAGGCGTGCCTACCCTATGGGTGCGCTACGTCTATAAGCTATCGGCAGAGGATAGTCGTACAAAGACAAACGGTTAGTGGACGAGCCCCTTACACCGAGCTTGCCTGAGACCAGACTCTCTGAAAAGTAGTGATTTGCCTGATATTTATACAGTCAAATTGAGTGGGGGTCGAAAAGTTAATAATTGATTCTGGGGGGCACATGTACATGGAGTGTACATGTGTGTTCCTATATTCTTTGTAGATAAGCAGCTGACTATGCTGGAGGTGAATGACAGAGGTGTATGACACATGTGCTGCGTTTGCAAAAGATGTGTTCTTGACTGTTTCATGCTTGCTTCGAGATTGCTTATATCTTTATGATAGATCTTATGATAAATTATAACGAAAGGAAGTATTTTAATAATGAGCCATTTTGGTTCGTAACAGACCCCTCCCCACTTCCTTTTGTAAGAATTTATCATGAAGGATAGAAAGAAATATGTAAGAGAAAAAATGTACCTCGGTCCGTCACGCTGCCAAGACACACGTAATTCTCTCCAAGATAAGAAGGCGGTTTAACTCTATATTTAACTTTAGACTACTACTATTAGTTGTTTTGACTAAACTACGGATACCTCCCCCAGTCCCTATAGGTCCTGTATTTTTGATATATGCGATTATCATTAATAATTTATGTATATATATTATTGTTATGTTTTTAAATGTCTCTAGAGTTCGAGCAAACGACAATAGTCACAATTTAAATCACTGCACTCAAAAGGTTCGTTAGAGTCCATATTTGATAATTGCACCACTGGATTTAGGTTCATGTTCTTCATTGATGTTTGATCTTCGTTGTGGTTTGATGTTGAAGGGCATCCTTCCGGTTGTCCAGGTTTCGTGGTCCGCAATGCTGTTGGTATCAGTGAACGATAACACAAGGGTTTTGTGTCACGTGTCTTTTGGCGCTTTGATTTGTGAAGGTCGTCCGGTGTTGAGACCAATAAGAGCTCGTCGTCACTGTCGTCTCCAAAGAGTTCATTGGCTTGTTGGAATTTGTGAAGTCCGTCTCCCGTTTGCGTAAATTTTGTCTTTTTCCACACTGTTGTGGTCTGTGTAGATTTGGCTTTTCTGTATATGCCATTCCCCTTCCGAAAGTTTGGAGTGGATGGTTTTATCATCCCTTTTCTGCATTCTTTCAGCCAACTTCCTGTATCTGGAGTTTGTTGTGTGAAGACACGGTGTCCTTCTATCGGTTCAGTTGAAGTTCCGACAGTTCTTTTGTGCATCTTCTTACATTATGAAGGTGTTTAGATTTTAATCGCACGACTGTGACGGTTTCCTGACGGTTCATTTCTTTCGTGTGGCTGGTTTTGTGAAGTCAGCGGAATTTCTTCAACACATCGCTCTACTGGAATCTGACTCATGGTTTGGATTTTCATTTTGTTTGATGAACCTCCTTTGTTTTTTCTGAGTATTAGGAATGCATAAATAGCAATGCCTATTATTATCAGTGTTGTTATACTTATTTAATAATTGCTTGCAGATGATGATGCTGCGTCTGGTTGTCAATCAACCGGCATACCGAGGAGTTGTTGTGTCCATTGAATATCGGCAAACGGTATTTTAATTTTGAGATTTACCTTTTTTTTTAGATTAACGGTTAATTGTCTTTTATAAATTTTCTCTGTTATGTTTCCAGATTCGACGCCAACGTAGGCGTCTTCGGCTCGATTTGGAGGAGATTTGGACCGGCTGGGATGGCTTAGGCCTCCTGGAACTATTTTATCAGGAGGGGGACGACGCGTTCGGCTTTACAATAACCCACTACAACATGTTTCGGTGGTTTTTCGAAGTGGCGCCAACCCCTACACGGCGTTAGGGAGGAGGAGATTCCTTCCTTTTTTTTTTTAGTATTAGTGAATGTATTTAGTGTATTGTGTACATTTAATGTATTTAGTGTTAGTATTAGCGAATAAATATTATGTCATTTTTCTCTATTTAGAAAATTTTGTGTTATATATTTCGTTTCCCTAAACAATTTTTTTTAATCTTTTTTTTTCTTTTTCTTTTTATCTTTTTTTAAAAAAAATTTTTTTTTTTAGATTATTTTTTAAAAAAATTTTTGTTTTCTTATTTTTTTTTCAAAATTAAAAGAAATTTCTTCATTCTTCATTGAAATTTCATTTTTATTAGCGCAATTTTGTTATTTATTATGTAAATATGCATGTTTCAATTTATCATTGTGTTTAAGAATTTGTTTGCCATTCTCTTTTTCTAATACGCACGTATTTTGTTCAAGAGCGTTTAGAACTTTATACGGTCCTTTAAATTTAGCATCAAATTTTCCAGTTTTTGTTTCTTTTTTTATATATACGTAATCCCCTGGTTTAAAATTCACTGGCCTGATTTTTTTATCGTATTTTAATTTTGAGATTGTTTTAGCTTTGTTTAAGTTATTTCCTCCTATTTTGGCTAGTTCGTGTAGGCGTTCGACCAGATTCATCATGTATTTTGTGGTCGAAGGTAGGTGTTCTTTTAATGGGAAAGTTTCGGGGGTTTTCATAACCTTTCCATATGCCATTTCGTAGGGTGTGAAATTTGTTCCCTCATGGACGGTAGCGTTGTAGGATTGCATGGCGAATGGTAGCAATTCGTCCCATTCGTCGCATTCGCTGACGAAGTGTTTCAGGTAATCCACAAGTACCGCGTGACTTCTTTCCAAGGATCCATTGGATTGTGGTCGGTATCCTGATGTCTTCTCGTGATGTATGTTGTTACTTTCCAGGAAATCCTTCATCTTGGTGTTCAAAAAGCTCTTTCCGTTATCAGTTAGCATAATTAAAGGAGTTCCGTGTTGCGCAAAATAAAGCCTGTCCAGTGTTCGAATTACCGTGTCACTTTTCATGTCTGGTATTTCGAATGCACTTCCGAATTTTGTTAGTAGGTCCAGAACTGTTAGGATGTATTTATTTCCATTTTCAGTGGGTGGTAGGGGACCTACTATATCGACTGCTATTTTCTCCCATGCTGAGACGGGTGTGTCGGTGATAACCATTGGTTCACGTGTCAACACTCTGGTGATTTTCCGTCGTTGGCATCCATCGCAGCATCGTAGAAAGTCTTGGATATGATTGCGCATTCCTGGCCAATAATAGCGTTGCCTAATTAGATGATAAGTCTTTTTCACTCCCTTGTGTCCTCCAATCATACCTTCGTGCCATTCTTCTATTATGGTTTTCCTAAGTTCCGGTGGAGGGGTTTCTATTTCTGCGGTGCATAGAGTTATTTTAATTTTAACGTTAAAAAATATTTTTTGTATTATTTCTGTCAATGGGTATACGTATATCGTCGACCTTGTAATGCATAAGAGACTTCTTTAAAGCGTGCAGAGCCTGTGTCAGCAGATTCGTTGTTACTGAATCATAGCAATTTTCCATTGTTATCACGCTAAATAAGTAATTATTTTTACGTTTTGAAACTATTACTTGTCCTATTTTTGAATTGATGAATTTATTATTTTCAGGTTTGAATTTGCCCAAATCTTTTATTTGTTTATTTATGGGTGAAGTAAATTGTAAATCCAAAGGTATAAAATAAAACGTATAAATATAAATAAAAGGTATAAAATGAAAAACCTGCGCGCGCAGTAAGTATTGTTAACACGCTGTCACATCGCTCTGTTTCAAGCTTCTTTTTCTGCCGCAATCTGCCTTCGGGCGCTTTCTTTTTCTAGAATATTGCATGCCCCTTTATGCAATCTCGCGACTGCGCTGATTGCATTCCCGTCTTTGCCTTGGGTGCTGTTGATTCCGGTGAGTTTTTTGGTTTCTGGCTTTCCTAACCTCTATAACTACTGGAATTCATTTCTCTACGTGGGCCCTGCCACTGGTCAGTTACGCGAAGCACGCTGATTGGTCCATTCTTATCTCATCCTCCCTGTCTGCTGATTGGTTACTTCTGGACACTTCGCTATGATACCTGATCTACTTGTGAAGCCTGCGTGACATCTGCCGGCGCCATCGCAAACTGTTTATCACCGTACCTGGGTCCTACCTTATCAGCACTCCCGCAAAACTGTTGATAACCGACCTACAGCATATTTGGTAGTATGGACAACAGAACTTTGGTTCCCTGTGGAGGGCTGTGCAAGGGAGGGGTGAAAATACCCAAGATCTGCGGGGCCTGCCGTACCCCCTATCATCCTAAATGCACGACCTGGCACATGGTGAACTCCGGCCAGAAAGCACTGGAGGTCTGCACCAAGTGCTTCCAGTCAACTCCATCAGTGGATCCTCAGCTTCCATTCTCGCGGTCTAGAGAGCGCAGCTACTCATCAGATGACAGCTTTCACAGCCCGGATGCTATCACCGACGAGGGTGAAAAAAATCTCGCTAACCTTAGTTCTGGAAATGGTGCCGGCACCAGTGGTGGGTCTGTAGTCTCTCTCCAAACCATACTGGAGGCAGTAAACAGCACTAATTCCATCTTAAAAGATCATGATCTTCGGCTCTCTCAGATCACCGGCTCCCTTTCTGAGTTACCGAGGTTGACGGAAACTATAAATACCCTCAAAAGAGAGGTTTCCGCGCGTCTACTAGCGATTGAGCAGTCTCAGGAAACCCTTAGCCTCAGAGTAGACACCCTGGAAACCCAGTGTGTCTCTCTTAAGAACTCAATTACAGCTCATTCCTCCCATGCCGATAGACTTGTCGCGATTGAGGCGAAGACTTGTACATCAGCCTCAGAAATTGTAAAACTATCTGCGGATACTGAGGAGCTCAAATCTGCAACCTCGGCAATCAGGGCCATTATTGATACTTCTCCGCCTTTTAGCACCATTAATACCCACGATGGTGCTAATTTCGGCAATCGTATTCGCGAATTATAAAAATCCATTAGCCGTCTGGGTCACCAGCTCCATCAGACGAAAGCTATGGATGTTGCAGCCAGAGAGCTGATAATATCTGGACTTCCCTCGGATCTTGGGAGTAATTTGGACCTTGTTGCTGCCCAGACAATAGAGTCTGTTTGCTTCAAAGAGGTCCGTTCGGATATTATTAAAGTCCGATACCTGAAGCCTCGCGCCAGCTCAGGTGATACTACTGACTCACTCGTTCCAAGTGCTTCCGCTTCATCCGCGCCTGATGCATCTTTAGAAGTTCATCAAATAGCCAAATCACTCGCTTTGGTAGCAACATTTAAGTCGGTTGCAGTGCGAGACCTCGTTATTGATGCAAAACGTCAGAAAGGACGTCTTACTGTTCAAGATGTCTTTCCCCTTGCTGCAAACCGCACTGGCACCATTCGTTTTAATGAGATGCTTCCATCCGACACTTATAAGTTGCTCCGTACCACGAAATCGCGTGCGACTGTTAAGGGGTGTCGCTTTGTCTGGGTTAAATCTAGCAAAATCTTTACAAGAAAGGAAAATGGCTCCCCCTTAGTAACTATTACTTGTGAAGCTGACCTAGATCAATTAGATCAATTAGATTGAGTTTTTTGCCCTGGATCCAATTCTAAATCTAATCAATCTATTAATTCCATCCGCACAGCACATTTTAATGCAAACTCGCTGCCTGCTCACCACGCACTAGTAAATGCGCATTTTGCCTACAACTCGTGTCACTTAATAGCAGTAACGGAAACGTGGCTGCATGGTGGGATCAGTGACCAACTCCTTCAGCTTGATGGCTACACCCTTATCCGTAATGACAGAGATGGAAAAAGGGGTGGGGGAGTCGCTTGCTATGTTAGAAGCTCATTCAAGATTGCCCTTCTTGCCTCGTCGTCCTCCCAATTCTCAAATGAATCTGAGTTCCTGATACTGGAAGTGCGTCCGAGCTCGACTGTAGTATTGCTGTTCGCTGTTGTCTACAGGCGTCCTGACAAAATGGCTCCTCTCAATAACTTTATTGAAGCTTTCGATCGAGTCTCTCACAGTTACTCTAATATCATTCTAACTGGCGACTTGAACTACAACCTATTGAGGAGTGACACTCATTCACAACCGCTACGCGAGTTTGTCTGTTCCAGGTCACTCTATTTAGTGCCCACAGGTGCAAGTCACCATACGCAATCCTGTGACACTTGGCTTGATGTCTTTGTAATAGATGACTCTGACAAATTGCTCGGCTTTTCCAGATCTGACTCACCCTTCATTGCTGGCCATGACCTCATCTCCTTGGAATATAACCTCAATTCATCTCAAAACCCTGTTAGGCGTATCTCTTGCAGGGACTATTGCCACTTTGATCCTGAAGCCTTTCGTTGTGATCTCGAGCATTCCCTGATGAGGGCAGACACTGGCGTCCAGTCTGATGTGGATGCCGCGCTTGCCGTTTTCAGCAAATGCATTAACGATGCTCTGGACACTCACGCACCCAACATGTCGTTCGCCCCCAGGCGTCGTCATGCTCCGTGGGTGAGTGTGGAGTTACGTGCTCTTATCAGGCAGAAGGCGTCGCTATTTAAGGCTGCCAAGCGCTCCGGATCCATTGCAGGGTTTGCTCGGTATCGGCCGTTTAGAGATAGGTTAAGCAGTGATTTGAGGAGCGCTCGTGATAAGTATTATGCAGCAAAACTTGATACTGTAAAAGGGCAGCCGGGAATGTGGAAGAAGCTGAAACAATTAGGTTTGACTAAATCATCCTCCTTCTCTTCATCCCCGGTCCAGTTCTTTGACCTGAATGTGCTTAATACATTTTATGCATCGATATCCACCAGCCACTCCACTCATCTCACAACAGATCTACTTCAGAGGTACCTAGATAGGATTACGTATGATGGACCAACCTTTTCATTTCGACCCATCTATTTGGCGGACGTAGAACGGGCCATGAAGTTAATCAAGGGTAGCTCTAACTGCTCCGGTCCTGACCTGATTCCTCCTAAGGTATGGTCCTTGGCTGGCTCGACTATATTGCCTTCACTAGTGTCCATATTCAACGACTCCATCTCAACCTCTATCTTTCCTACCCCTTGGAAAGATGCGTACATACGTCCGTTGAACAAAACCAGAATTCCTACTACTCCTGCTGACACCCGGCCTATTGCCAACTTGTGTAAAGCTTCTAAAATTCTCGAGCGCGTTGTTCTAGAGCAGATATCTTCCTATCTGAATAATAACAATCTCCTAGATCCATTCCAGTCGGGATTTCGGCCTGGGTTCAGCACTCAAACGGCACTGCTGAGAGTCGCGGACGATATCAGGAGAAATATGGAAGCACGGAGACTGACCATCCTGATACTATTTGACTTTTCAAAGGCATTTGACACAATACCCCATCTGCCTCTCTTTCTGAAGCTGCGGCAGATTGGCTTCTCCGACTCTGTAATACACTGGTTCTGTTCTTACCTTAATGGAAGACGCCAGTCTGTCGTGGGTGATGACGGTATGAGATCAGATTGGGAAAGGACAAATCTGGGTGTTCCGCAGGGATCTGTGCTGGGACCATTATTATTCTCCCTCTACATTAATGATCTGAGGCATATTTTCCGTCACTCCCAGTACATGATCTATGCGGATGATACACAGATTTACTTGTCTTGTCCCCCTGATGAACTGGAAAATAGTATTTTAAAGATTTCGCAGGATGCTCAAGCTGTTGCTACCTGGGCAGCTACTAACGGCCTGTCCTTAAATGTTATCAAAACTAAAGCCATCCTTCTGGGTAGTAAACCTTATTTAAGCGCCGTCAATCTCCGTGACCACTCCCAGATTCTCATCAATGATGCGCCAATACCATGGGTGACTGAAGTGAGAAACTTGGGATTGATCTTCTCCTCCTCTCTAACATGGAATTCCCATATTTCGTTTGTCTCCAACAAAGTCCATGCAGCTCTGCACGGGCTCAAGTACCGGAAATGTGCATTGAGTGCTGAGCTCAGAACCAAACTCGTGACGATGCTCGTTTTTCCTCATATTGATTACTGCTGCCTGGTGTATGGTGATTTAACCCAGGCACTTGATCTTAGGCTCCAACGATTGCACAATAAGTGCATTCGATTTATATTTGATATGAGGCGGGATGAGCGTGTGTCACCCATCAGACTTTTCCGACTGGGCTGGTTGTCGACCGAGGGTCGCAGGAAGTATTTTCTCGGAGATATCATTTTCCAAATACTTTTCACTGGACTTCCATCCTATCTAAGTTCCGAGCTCGAGGATCCTGATCCAGATTTGAGAAGGTCCGTCAGAGTGCAGAGCGGCTCCAGGCCATTAGTCATTCCCTTCGCCAGAAGTGGTTTCTTTGGTAATTCGTTTGTTGTATCTGCAACACATTTCTGGAACTCTCTCCCATCCTCTATCACCAACGCGGATTCCACCCCCTCGTTCAAGAGGCTTCTTTACAACCACCTTCTTGAAGAGGAACGAGCTGATTGGAGACGATTAAATCGCACTCAATAGTCGGTGGTCATAAACAAGCTTCATTTCACTTTACTTTGCTTTACTTGCACATCCCCGGCTGCTCTTGTCTCTCTTGTCTTTGTTGTCTTTGTTCTTATTCTCATTTTTGTTTTCTGCTTATCACTATCATTAACTATATATTGTACCACAGCGGATTCATTCATTTTTACCTTTGCAATCGAAAAATTCATAAATTCTGCGCGCAGAATCTGCACTTACTTATGTATATATGTATATATGTATATATGTATGATATGTAAATATACATATACGTCTGAATTGCCCCATGGATTCCAGGGCATAATAAACTAGTTTAAAAAAAAAATGACAGTAATTTCCCTTCTGCATGAGCAAAGTTTCGTGAGATGGAATTATTTTGCAAAGCTTATATTTTTCTTTGTTTGTGTGTGAGGATGAGTCGGATTCGTCAGAACTAAATTCGCTGCCCGAGGAATTTTCAGAATCCGAAGATTTTTCCGAATCCGAAGATTCTATTGCAACGTCTGGTAATGATATGGTACTTGAATGTGACGTTTGTTTATAGGTGGGGATTGAAGACTCTTTTCCTAGGTTTGGTGTTTCCGGTGATGATTGTATTTCCTTCTCTCGACTTCCCTTGATCCAAAGATGTAGAGGACAAGTTTTTCGAAAGTCTTCGTAAATGGGCTTTTGCTTCCTGAAGGCTGAGATTTTGGGTTTTTTCAAGACAGTCTCTTTCTCTTTGTGCAGCTTCCTTCGTGTTTACTACTAATGGAGCTTTTTCTGAAACATTTATTTTTTCATCTTTGTGGAGACTTAGTACAGCTTCAGTTTCATCGATGTCTTCCCATTCGCTAGATGTTGATTCTGTAGAGTTTAATTTTGTTGGTCTCGGAGAAGTATTTTTGCATCTTTCTAGAGATTCAAACATTTCTCGAGATCGTGGAGATTCCAATTCTGAGAGATGTTTAAGGAGTGTATCGTTGACTTGTGAGAGTGACGTATGTGAGTCATCTGAGAGGATTTGTGTTTCCTCGTGTTGAGTATCTTCTTCCGTATCTGTAGAAGGTTCAGCGTACGTTCCTGGTGGTTTCCTGGTCCGAATTTTTATTCTGTCAGCTTTTGTGCTGGTGTTAGTAGGAGTAACCTTGACTGGGGTTGCATAGTCGGGGTCGTCATTTTTCCCTTTTGTTATAGGAAAACAGGTGATGGGGTTCCTTGACAATGCATCTGCGTTGGTGTTAGTCTTGCCTTTTTTATAGGTTACTTTATAATCATATTCGGCTAGTTTTAGCCTCCATCTCATTAGACGTGATGTTGGATCCTTTACCGAATAAAGCCATTGTAGCGGCATGTGATCGGTGATTAGTGTGAACTTTTTCCCGTAAAGATAAGGTCTGAAGTAATTTACGGCATAAACTATTGCAAGGCATTCTTTCTCTGTCGTTGAATAATTTTTTTCTACTGGATTCAGTATTCTTGACGCATAAGCAATGGGATGTTCTTGGCCATTTATTTCTTGTGATAATACGGCTCCTATTACGTAATCTGATGCGTCTGTAGTGAGTAAGAATGGATTTTCAAAATGTGGACATTTCAAAATAGGTGCCTTGCATAGTTCATTTCGCAAGTCTTCAAAGCTAGACTGCTGTTCGTTCCCCCAAATAAAGGGTTTTCCTTTCTTTAATAACTCTGTCAAAGGTTTGGAGCGTTTGGCATAGTTGTCTATGAATCTTCTATAATATTCAGTTAGGCCTAAAAATTCTCTAATATTTTTAGCATTTTTTGGTACAGGAAAATTTTATACGGCTTTTAGTTTTCTAGGATCTGGTTTTACACCTCCTTCTGCTAGAATATGTCCTAAATAAGTAACTTCCTTTTGTAGGAATTCACATTTGTCTGGTTGCAGGGAAAGTCCGTGGTCTTTGAGACGTCTTAACAGGCGTCTTACTTTAACTCCATGTTCTTCTAGAGAGCTTGAATAGATGACGATGTCGTCTCAATAAACGAATAATTCAATTCCCTGTAATCCGGTTAAAATATGGTCCATAACTCTTTGAAAAGTGGCTGGGGCATTCTTGAGCCCGAAAGGCATTCTCACATACTCGTAGTGACCGTTTGGTGTCGTAAAGGCCGTTTTTGGTTGGTCCTCGGGATCCATTCCAATTTGATGAAATCCGGTTGCTAAATCGAAACACGAGTAATACTGAGCACTGCCAAGTTTATCGAGAATTTCAGTTATACATGGGAGAGGATAGCTGTCTCCAATAGTTTTTTCGTTAAGTGCCCGATAATCAATCACCATTCTCCAGCATTTATTTCCTTGCGAATCATCCTTTTTGGGTACTATCCAAAGTGGTGAATTGTATGGTGAATGTGATGGTTTAATTATGTCGTTTTTAAGTAGATCAGAAACTTGTTTTTTTATTTCTTCCTGGTGTATCGGAGGGTAACGGTATTGCCCGGTGTTGATAGGAATATCATCTATTGTAGGGATTGTGTGAGTAACTGTTGTTGTTTTCCCTAATTTATCTGCTGGAAGGTAGAATAGATCTGGAAATTCCTTTATAATATCCAGAACGTGTCGTTTTTCTTCTGTATTTAAATGATCTAATTTAAGACAATTTTTGATCCGAGAAATTCGATCTGTAGCTTGATTTTCATGTTTTTCGGTGCCAGAATCTGAAGAATATTCACATGAGTCCATTTGTAGAATTTCTTGAGCGTCTAGTTCAATTTCAATAGGAGTTTCATTGGTGTTGGTGGCAATAGTGTAACATATGCCGTTCCTATTAGTAACGACAGCTTCTCCGATATATATGTCGGGGTGTGTCTTGATCCTAGGCAAATATCCTTCCGACACTCCTGTGTTTTTAATTTTAATAGGAATTTGCTTTTGGCATCGACCTTCAATTATCAATCGTGTTTTCTGGAGTTCTTTGGAAAGTGTTTCCATTTCTTGTTGGTTACTGAATCTGACAGGTCTTATGGGATCGTTTATAGAAACCATTGTTCCATGGTGGAAAGAAAGTTCTGCTTCTTCTTGCTGGAGTAGTGCAGCGCCTATTATTCCGTCCCCTGGAATGTTTAATCCTTTATAAACGTGGAAAATTCCATCAATGTTGTTAACTCTTAGGATAATTGTCCCCTCGGTATATTCAGGTTCTTGGGTAATGCCGTGGACTTCTCTAATTTCATAGTCTATGAAATGTATGGGTTTTGAAAGAGCATGATAATTAATAAGGTTGATTGATGATCCTGCATCCAAAATAAATTCCCCATATCCCCTTTTTAGTTGAGGAACTTGTGCTCTTATTTTTGCGATGACTCCTTCCTTGAGTAAGCATCTTTTCCTGGGTTCCTTTGCATAAGTGTTACGGATTTGTTTCCGAGTCTCGGAGGGTCTTCGTGGCGACCGCGCTCGTAGTTTAAAGAAACAGGTGAAGGTTCCCTTGAAGTCACTGGCGTTCTATTAGGACTTCTATTGCGATTGTAAGGATTGTAATTACAATGCATTGGATCGTGTCCCTTTTTGCCGCAGTAAGCGCAAAAATGTTTATTCACATCTAGATATTTGGGATATCTTCTGAGTAATTTTGGTGGTTCCTCAGTTTGAAGTGAGGGTCCATTTCCCTTTTGTTTGTACGTGTTATTTGGAAAATTATTTTGACTCAATGGACTTTGTCCAATTGCTGTTAAAATCATTGAAGAGAGTTTGTCCACGATTTTCTTTTCTCTTTTATTTTCATCTGAGTCATCAGAATCGCTTGAATCATCACGGCTATGTCTCTTAAAGCGATGTCTTCGATATTTCCGTGAGCTGGGCTTGTAGCGGTGTTCTTTTTCAGCTTCGTCACTGTCGGATTCGGTTACATCCGAAAGGTCTCTTGCTGCTCTCGCTCTGTTTTTCCAAGCACGTGCTTCCTCATCCACTTCGTCGAAGGCTTTTTGGATGTCGGTAAATTTGCGTGCTCGAAAAACTGTGTAATAGCGTCGCGGTAATCCTCGGAGAAAATTCGAAATGATGGATTCGTTGAAATTTTCGAGTACGTGTTCTCGAGCATTTTCTTTGTATTCATTTTCAATTGCTGCCTTCGTATCTCTGAATAATTTATTTGTTCTTGAAATGTATTGTGTTATATCTTCGTGATTTCTTATTTTCAACCGTGATATTTCTCCTTGGTAGTGATTAAAATCTTTTCCCGATGAAAATTTTTTATTCAGCACAGTGATAAATTCCTGAGTCGTGGAAATTTTTTTTCCAAGTATGATGTTCTTTGCAGTCCCGGTTAATTTGCTTTTTAATATTTCCAGGAAGCATGCCTCGTCATCTTCGGTGACAAATTTGGCGGCGACTTTTATTTGTCGTAAAAATTTTGAAAGTGAATCGGTCGTGCCGTTGTATGTATCAATTAGACTTGTGGTGGTTATCAACTGATTTCCTTGCCTAGTGACGCGATTGCTTTCCTCTAGTGACTCTATTAAACGCCGGATACTTTCGTCGGCCATTTTGAAAGCAAATTGGACCCTTTTTCCTTTTACAATTCAAATGAATGCGAATTCCTTTCTTTCGATGTTGCACAATCAGCAAGTTTTGCAAAGATTGAGAAGGAAAAGCACAGTAAAATAAAAGAAAGCTGAGAGAGAATTAAAAGATATATATATATTGTAACGTGGAAAATTTCTCCCGTTCCATTATATCGTAAAAATCTCGCTAATTTTTATAATTTATGTCTTTCTTTTTGTCTTCTCGGGATTCTCTCGTAAATTCAGGCTATCGGGAATTATGGAACCTAAGAGTGCTCAGAAATCTCCCGGGAACCTGAAGAACCATTATATCGCATTCATTTATTATTCTCGTAATTGTATTTTTATTCTTTTATGTTAACGAATCACATTATATCATTCTCGCATTATCGAATCTTTCTGCCTAACGCTGTCACCTCACTCCCTTCCCCCTTCAAATTCCCTGCCAAAACCACGAAGATCGGCACAGAGCGGAGACGGGAGAAGACAAGGAGCACCCAACGCTCCCTCAACATGAGAGAGAAGAAGAGAGAAGACTCCGGAGCCGTCTATGACAGCGAAGAGAAAGAAGGACGAACTACCGACTCCCGAGAGAGAGACAAGGAGAAGGATGTCAAGGATCTATCGCCTACGGCCATTTACCGATTCGCAGGAGACGGGTCGATAATGGAAAAGTGTGTTGGGAGCAATTTTGGAGTTCGCTCTTGAAATCCGAATTTTGGTGGAAATTGCCATCGAGCAACTCTGGACTGTTTTGGGTGACTGATCGCCGTGGTGAGTGCCTGCACAAGGTCTTATTCACGAATTTTTGGCATCCCGTTTAAAATCCTATCGCCTACCTTCCTATCGACTCCCTCATTACTATCTACTGTCGCATACTTTCGAATCAGTGAAAATTTTACGTGTTAGTCGGAGAGTTCCCGACTAAACTATATTTTTTTTTGATTGGTTTCTTTCGTGCAATTACTGATTTTCTTTTTGTGTGAATAAATTCAAATTTTCGTAATCTTGAGAAAGTCGTCTGGATTTTATTTTTTTTTATTATTTCCGAATTACTCAATCCAGACAACGGATTCCCTCTGGGAGGGTCTTTCAGCTCTCGCTGAGTTAGACCGGGCCCCCTCAGAGTCAAATCCGTGTCCGTAAGGACTGGCGCCCAATTTCGTATTTGTATTTCCTTTTTTTTTTGTTCATGGTGAGCAACAAGCTCTGAGTGTGGAAATTTGGAGACACGCCACCAACTTTTGGCGAAGTTGGTAGGCGCGCTACAATATATATATATATATTGTGACGTGGTATTTCGCGAGGCTCGGGGAACCTCACCACGTGCACTTTAATTGAACCGTTGGGCGCCAGCCAGGATTCGCCTGGCGGTGCTGGGTGCTGAAAATTCGGAAAAGGGGGAATCCGGTCGAAAGAAAACTCCCTTGACCGGCGAATCTTAGTAACAAAAACCGGATCGGCCGGACAATATATTTCATAAATAATAAAACATAAAAAAGAACAATAAAAAGAACAATCGATAAAACAATTACAGAATAGCCGTCCGTTACACGATCTTAAAATGGCGACCGGACACGAGCCGATTCGCCTTCTCTCTCTCGCTCTCTCTTTACCTCTCACTCGTCCGTCACACACACACGCAAAATACAAGGGAGGACTCCCGGTGAGGCCGGAGGATCCCCCTGGGCACGCTATGATCGGTCCGGCAAGCCGGAACCGCTATTTCGCCGTGGGGAAGAGTAGAAGACTCTTTCCCCGGAACTCTCGGGTCTCTACCGGGCGATCACGAAGCGATCGTGCCAACCGGTAGGCGACAAGTACCCGGATCAACAAATAAATAAAAGAAAACGAAACGAAAAACCATAAAACAATCGAGAAAACACGAACGAAGCCTTCGAAAAGCTACGCTCACCAACCTCTTTCTCCAGAACGCGTCCGCTCGCTCGTCCTTTGCCCCAAAATCTCCTCAAAATGGCGGGCGGCAGCTGCAACGGGGTTGACGTCGTCCGTCTGGTCGTACGCCGAGCACGAGAATGGCCGCTGCTTCTTCTCCGATGATCGTTGCCGTGGAGAGCCGAAGGGAGGGGGAAGATCGACCCGGATCGTAGCGCCTGGTTACCAGCTGGCTCCGTCCGGTGCTGCCCTCGGTACTAACCGCAATCCCCTAGGCCGCGCGGGAGGATTCGAAATGATCGAATCTCGGTTCCCTCCTTCCGGTCGTTGCATACGCCGGGACTGTCCGGGATCGGTTGGGGAGGCTTCCCTGTCCGGAGTCGTGGTCGTATCCGTGGATTCCTCCGTTCCTTAGTATGGGAAGGAGGTATTTTCCTCTGGACGATGATCGTACGGACGAGCCTCCTCGAATAGTCCCGCGCAGACAAGATGGTTCCGGTCCTAGTTCCCTCCGCCCTCGCGCATTCGTGGATCGTGCCGTCAATCTCCGATCGATGTTGCGATGATAATGGAAGAATAAAAGAACGAGGCGGAAAAACGATATTTTGAGGTTGAAGTGCCCAGGGGTGACAACGTGCCTCGCCGGTTACAGAGAATCCGGGTTTTCACCCCGATTCCCGTGCTTGACGTACTTTTCCCGGTAAGCTTTTTTATTTAAACTATTTGGATGGGGTTCGTAAAAACCCCATCACAATATACACACACACACACACACACACACACACACACGCGCGAGCGTCTGAGGTTTCAAGGATATAGGTGTCGAGTCGGACAAGGAAATGCGTATACTCAATATTGCATTTCTTGCGACTCTAGATAGGTAAAAGGAGTGAGGTAGATACAAAGTCTCTACACCCCTTTATGTGCCCAAAAATATAGCGGCAAAGAGTATATGCAAAGTATCTCTATCCGTTTATACTTCGGAGGAAGTTGGAAATCACGCCTTTAATTCGTACACATTGAACATGGAAATACACACTCATATGTGGCGTCTTAAAGGTGTGAAAAGTCTCATGTGCTCATGTACACACAATATCACTTCTTTAAATGCCTGCTTATCTCTGCATAAGGTAAGGATGTATAGGAATGGTATGTGGATGAGAGGAAACACAAGAAAGAACAAGTATACTCAATATCAAGTTCCTTCTGGTTTTAGATAGGTAGAGGTACTACAGAAACAACGGTATCCTCAAGATTCGATGCTCTGGTACCTTCTTATTAAAAGGATAATTATGTATTCAAAATGCCGAGTTCAGTAGAACAAAGACTCTGAGTCAGCTAAATACATACGGAGAAAATTTTGTAGTGCAGCGATAAGAGCTAAATATTTATTTATGTGATTAGGGGGAAAAAAAAAATTTTATAATTTCTTTCGCGATCTTGGTATCCCACCGCTGTCACCAGTTCTGTTACGTACCGACTCTATATGAGTGGGTGCGTTAATGCTCAACCTCTACTACCTCTACAACCTCTAATCTGATATCGCGTAAGCGATACTCTTCCGTATGAGATATCTCCGAGTATTGTAGGACTGACCATGCACGTATTACTTGAGCGGCTAAGGAATACGGGTGGCGGGATACTTGCACCTTAAAGTACTAAAGTACACCTTGCTGAAAGTGATTAGAACATTGAAAGAATGATTCGGAAAATAAGGGGTTTAATTTAGATTAAATATCTTATTAGTATTTATTATTCTTGAAAACTTACAACTGTGAATAATACAAATAGAACGTAATTTCGATGATTTGACTCTAACGGCTTATATTCTGTTTCCTACGTGTACAAAGAATATAAGTCCCTTTTACTTGCTTTATGATCGACTTTTGGAATTTAATAGAAAAGAATGTAACTTGGGTGAGAGAGTGGGTCTTCCTCAGGAGCTTGGGTTTACTAAGCGGTCAGCGGCCTAATAGGTTCTTCCTTGTACGGATCCAACAGGAAGACTGACAATAGATAATACTCAGCACGCGTGACGTTCTTATGTGTGCCAGGCGTGCCTACCCTATGGGTGCGCTACGTCTATAAGCTATCGGCAGAGGATAGTCGTACAAAGACAAACGGTTAGTGGACGAGCCCCTTACACCGAGCTTGCCTGAGACCAGACTCTCTGAAAAGTAGTGATTTGCCTGATATTTATACAGTCAAATTGAGTGGGGGTCGAAAAGTTAATAATGGATTCTGGGGGGCACATGTACATGGAGTGTACATGTGTGTTCCTATATTCTTTGTAGATAAGCAGCTGACTATGCTGGAAGTGAATGACAGAGGTGTATGACACATGTGCTGCGTTTGCAAAAGATGTGTTCTTGACTGTTTCATGCTTGCTTCGAGATTGCTTATATCTTAATGATAGATCTTATGATAAATTATAACGAAAGGAAGTATTTTAATAATGAGCCATTTTGGTTCGTAACAATACAGAATAATATTCAGATCGCATGGAGCGATCTTGTGCTTAAATAAATATGCTTTTCATTGTTATTGTAACGTGGCCATTTGGCCACATTAACAATACGCGTTACCGGGAACATATACAGTGTCCAGAGATCTCCCCGAAAGGGTTGGGACAAAAATATTAATCATATTTTTAGATTGTTATAGAGCAGGGCGAAGGAAGCACATCCCCCAATCCCCATCTTCCTTACCTCACGCATTCCTACCGCCTACCTATTACCGTGACGCTCCGGAAGAAGAAGGACCGTATACCGCCGAATCCGACGAAACTGGACAAGAACGCCACTCCCCACCAATCAGCGGACGCAACCGCTCCAGCGCCAAAGTCATCGATCAAGATCCACCACCCAGGGCGGCAGCACTATCCACGCTAGGAATTGCCAAAGGGCCCTGGGTGGGGGAATAGAGGATCGCAACTGAGGAAGAACTCAGAGATCTTTGGACCACCATCCAATACCGACATTAATGCGACGGGTTATCTTGTGGGAGTTTTCCGAGTCGAGGCTTTGGGGACGCGGAGAAGCTGGGAAGGAGACCGGAGTTCGAGGAGGAAGCGTCTGACGAGGTTGGTCACCGACTCCATTGTCCGGGCGTCACGGACATATCTTGTATGCTCCCTCACCTTCTTTCTCCCGTCTTGGTTGTTGTTTCTTCCTCCCTAGCTCCCCGAATTTGAGAGATAGCTTTCCCTTATCGCCTACAAGTTCCGTGCTTCCTTACCGCGATTCTTTTCTTTCTTTTTCTATTCTCTTCTCTTTTTTTTGTTTGTGAGTCCCAGGCCCTTTCGGCTGCGGGCCATTTTGGAGCCACATTCTTTTGTTCTCCGCCTACCGAGGCGACGCTTTGGTTTTGTGAAAGATTTTCTTTTTGGTTTCCTTTTTTTTTTCTCTTTCTTTTCGTGTCACCTTTTTAATTTAATAAATTAAATTAAAAACCGATTCCCGCGTGAGCCTCTGTTTTTGCCCTCTTTCTTCCCTCTTGGTTTTCCCCAGGGCACGGAGGCAGAACCCCCTTCTGGGACTCTTGCTCCCGGCACCTAGCCGTGCCCCCTCGTCTTGCTTGCGGGCTGATCGGTTCCCCCATTGCCGAGGGCCACCCCCTCGGCTGGCGCCCATCTTCCGTTTTCGCACCCCTGGACTCCCCTTAAGGGACCCCAGGAAGGGTAACCGACCAGGCCGGAAGAGAGGACGAGCGAGGAGTTTGGGGCGGAAAGTCCGTCACATTATAAATGGATATTCGTCTTAAACAGTAGTGAAGGGATGTAGGGGTGGTTTTTCGCAAAATCCTGAAATATGTCAACTTAATTATTGTATTTTATTTACAAAAATATTTTTTTCTAATTTTTTAGGGCTAAAATTTATTTTTTAGAATGAATACATCAATGAAAAAAGACGTTTTTCCAAAATAAAAAATAGGGGTCGCAACCCCGATAGCCAAAAAAACATCTGTTAACTAGCGTTTTTCGCAAGGAACATTTTCCATTTTGTCCCATCGCAAAATATTCATTAGGGGCCGAAATATATCAAAAAAACGTCTTTTGGGGTCAACTTTGAGGGTGGTTTCCACCCCTTAAAAGTCTTTTACCACCGATAGGAAAAAATACGTGTCGATTATTTTTTCACGAACTATAACATACTAAAATTTCATCAAAATCGGTGAGGTACACCTCAGGTACCTTCCTTGTAAGTTGTTCACCCTTCATTTCTACCATCTATTTCTGTTTCTAGTGGACGAACAAGACCATCTAATTCGTCCATCAATATTCTATTTTTCTATTTCTATTCCCAGTGAACAACCAAGATCATCTAAGTTGTTCACCCTTCATTTCTACCATCTATTTCTGTTCCTAGTGGACGAACAAGACCATCTAATTCGTCCGTTAACATTCTATTTTTCTATTTCTATTCCCAGTGAACAACCAAGATCAAGCTAAGTTGTTCATCTTCTATTCCTTTTCCTATTTTTATTTCCAGTCCTATTTCCAGTTCTATTTCCAGTTCTATTTCCAGTTTTACTTCCAGTTCTATTTCCAGTTCTATTTCCAGTTCTATTTCCAGTTCTATTTCCAGTTCTACTTTCAGTTCTATTTCCAGTTCTATCTCCAGTTCTACTTCCAGTTCTACTTCCAGTTCTATTTCCAGTTCTATTTCCAGTTCTATTTCCAGTTCTATTTCCAGTTCTATTTCCAGTTCTATTTCCAGTTCTATTTCCAGTACTCTTTCCAGTTCTATTTCCAGTACTACTTCCAGTTCTATTTCCAGTACTATTTCCAGTTCTACTTCCAGTTCTATTTCCAGTTCTATTTCCAGTTCTATTTCCAGTTCTATTTCCAGTTCTATTTCCAGTCCTATTTCCAGTTCTATTTTCAGTTCTATTTCCAGTTCTACTTCCAGTTTTATTTCCAGTTCTACTTCCAGTTCTATTTCCAGTTCTATTTCCAGTACTATTCCCAGTTCTATTTCCAGTACTACTTCCAGTTCTATTTCGAGTCTTATTTCCAGTTCCATTTCCAGTCCTATTTCCAGTTCTATTTCCAAGTTTTATTCCAAGTTCTACCTCCATTTCTATTTCTATTTCCGAGTAAACAGATAGGAACCTCCGGTTAGTTAATTTATTTATTATAATTTGGCATATTGTACGGATCACTTGGGTCCCAGAGAAGATTACATTATCCTAGATCATTTGAATCTTAACGTGTACAAACGTTACCGTTCAAGGAACATGTAAATATATATATAAATATCTCTAAACCCCAACCAGTCGCACGATTCCAACAATTTCCTATCCCTGAATCGATATTTTCGTATCAATTCAAAAATGGAAAGTAAGTCTTGAGTTGCTCTCGAACCACAATTCGATACCCCAACTTTAGACGTAACATTAGTTTATATGAATATTCAGCAGCTGTAGATGTAATTGCTTAAAAGTATGACAAAATGCAGTGAAAAGTATGAAATAATTTTTATTTCCTTTATTATAAATTATATTAAGTGGTAATATATTAAATAACATATTAAATTTCTATTTCTTTCATATTAAATTATATTAAATAAGCTTTTCGGAGGCGGCGCAAAATTAAAATGTTTGAAATCCGCCTTGGGTTAGTTTTTGGTGTAGGCGGCAATATTGAATGCTGTTATTATATGTATACATGTACACTGTCTACGTGAAAATACGAATTGAGAGGGTTTGATGTATTTGATTTGGTGACCGGTGGGGGGGGGGGGGGGGGGATTTATTTAAAAATTAATGTATATATTCTCTCGATGGAAATATTGTTTGATTTGGTTTGAGATAGTATTTAGTAGGGGTGGCGATATTTTATCATTATTATTATTATTATTATTATTATTTGTTTTTGTTTAAAGAGCTGAAGAAATGCTTAATGCACCATGACAGGAGCAATGCAAGTCTCCCCGTGTGTGGGACTCTCCTGACGCGGGATAACGCCGGGCATACCCACTAAAACTCCCGCTCTCCTAGGACCGCGAGGAATCCCCCCCCCCCCCTCCTTCCGGTAACCCCTTGCGCATTCCTTCGGGGGGGTCGCCTGTCTTATTCTGCTCTAGCAGTCATCTAGTCTTCTGGACATCCGTCCCTATTCTTCGCTCGGAGGACGTTCTCCACGTACGCCGTTGTCTCATCCCATTTCTGCTTGCTAGCAACCATCATATTCACTACTTTCTCGGGTGTGAACACCCCTATCGTCAGTTCTAAAATTCTACGCCTATCAGCCCATCGAGGACAGTCAAAGAACGTGTGTCTTACGTCGTCCCGTTCCGCTCCGCAGTATTTACACCCCGGTGTTGCTACCCTGTTAATCGCAAACAGGTAACTCCTAAAGTAGCCATGACCTGTCATAAACTGGGTTAGGAAAAAGTTTACCTCCCCCCATTTCCTCTTTACCCACGGGCTAATCTCCTTTATTAGTGTTTTCGTCCACTTCGCTTGCCGGCAGTCATTCCAGCGTTCCTGCCATTTTCGCATCGTTCTTTCGCGTTCTTCGGTCGCTATCTCCTTACTATCTGTTCTGGGGCGTCTCTCGTAGATCCGCTTGCGTTCAATTGCAAGCAGATCCACGGAAATCACCCCCGCAATTATCATCGTCCCCTCACCAGAGACTGTGCGGTAGGAGCACGCAATTCTAAGAGTCCCTCTACGCTGTACCGCCGTTATTTGTTTTTGGTACTTCTTTACTTCCATGGCGTCGGCACACACCTCGGATCCGTACAACAGGATGGAGTTGGTCGTCGCCTTGAGAAGACGTCTAACTACTGGTCTAAGCCCGTGCACGTTGGCCATTAACCGGCTAAGCTGCGATACCCTCGTCGCCGCCTTTTCACATACGCGGTCTAAGTGCGCCCCATAATTTAATTTCGTATCTAAGGGCACCCCGAGATATTAGGCTGCTGGGTTTGTCCTGATTTCTACCTCGTTCACCATCATCGGTACGATGGTTGGAATACGCTTCCTGGTCAACAGTACAATTTCCGTCTTGTGAAGTGCTAGAGTGAGTCCGTGGTCTGTCATCCACTTCAATACACTGGCCATCGTCGCGTTCAGCTTGGCTTGCGCAATCTCTGTATTCTGGGCTGTAATGACCGCCGCAACATCGTCCGCATACCCGACGAGTAACACGTCCTCCGGCATTCCTAGTCTAAGTAGCCCATCGTACAGGATGCCCCAGAAGTCCAGTCCTAAAATCGAACCCTGCGCTACGCCCGCTGTAATGGGTTTTCTTTTTCGCCCTTCCGCCGTGTCGTATTCGATGGTCCTATCTTTCAGGTAATCCTCCACTAGTCGCATGATATGCCACGGTACCCCAAACGACCGCAAGGAATCCAATATATCAGTCCACCTAGCAGAGTTGAACGCGTTCTTGACATCTAACGTCACTAGTACGACGATTGGTCTTGCCGCGTGGCAAGCATCCTCCGTTCTTTTAACCGCATCTGTAACCTCCCTAATCGCTCCGATCGTTAACCGTCCCTTTCTGAAACCGTATTGCTTATCAGGAAGGTCTCCTGCCTCTCGGATTGCGCCTAATATTCGCGGTTTTATTACCGCCTCGCCTGTCTTACCTATTGTGTCTAGGAGGCTAAGTGGTCTGTATGACGTTTCCGCGCCTGGCTGCCCTTTTGATTTTTCGATCAGTACTAATCTTGCCCTTTTCCATCGTGAGCTAAACACGCCTTGTACCAAGCACTGATTGTACATTTCCAAGAGAAGCTTGGGTCGTTGCACTGCCACAGCCCTAAGTATCTCCGCGGGAATGCCGTCCGGTCCTGGTGCCTTACCGCTTTTTAAGCATGAAGTGGCCTCGACAAGCTCGCCCTCGGTAAAAAGGGGTATCTCGTCTGTCGGTTTGTCCGTTCTGTCCATTTCAGGTCTGATGGGGTGGGTGGGGAATAGCGTGTCGACTATCCTTTCGATCGCCTTTGCCCCCATCGGTTCCATACGCCTCTTTTATCCTATCTTTCGCAACACGACCGCATAGCCCTCTCCGAACGGATCTTTCTCTACGTCGTCAATGATTTTAACCCAGCACCGGTGTTTGCTCTCTCGAATCGCGTCTCTAAGCTTTTTCCGCGCGTCGTCAAAGTTCCTAGACAGGATCCGAGCTTCGGGACGGTTATGGGCTCTTTGCGCTCTTCTTCTGCTTCGGAGACTGTTCCTTCTAACAACAAGTTCTGCAATCTCTTCTGTCCACCAGTACACCGGTCGTCGTATATGATTACTGGATACTCGTGGCATTGTCGCATCGCAGATTCCAATTATCAGTCTAGTAGTCCGTTCTACTAGCGCCTCTGCTCTTTCGCGTCCCCTTGATTCATTTGACAGCCCGTCTGATGGGGGTTCCGCATTGTGGATTGCTTCCGCGAGCGTTTCTTTATTTATCCGGCGAGTATTCCACCGTGGCGTCCGACTGCTTCCTCTTTTGTTTCTGGTCTGATCATTTTCTTTGATGTTAAAAAGGATATACTGGTGGTCGCTTGCAGTATGCTTCTCTGATACGTGCCAGTTTCTTATCTTGCGAATCGTCATTTCGTTTGCAAATGTGAAATCAGGGATAGATTCCCCGAATCCTAGCCTACGGTAGGTGGTAGTTCCCCTCATTCGCGACTACCGAACCTAATCTAGCTGCCGCTTCCAGGATGGCTCGCCCCCTCCTATTCGTTGTTGGCATGCCCCAATCCGCCGTTCTTGCGTTAAAGTCGCCCCCAATTACGAGGTCTCCGGAGACGTTTCTTATCGCGTCCTCCAAGGACCCTAGTTTAATCGCGAATTCAGTAGTGGTAGTAATATTAATAACAACAACAATAATAATAATAATAATGATAATAATGATAGCAGCATTGGTCGTGGAAGTAGCGGAATTAATAACACAATTAAGAATTTAAAAGTTGATTTTTGTCATTTAATTTCTTATGTTATTACCACTACTATTACACCCTGTACATACTTTGTTTCCGACGATATCATATCACAGTCGTAGTAGTGTGTTAGTGATAACATCAGAAGAGAGATCTTTAATGTGTTGGTGTCACTGTCTTAGTTCTTTTATTATTATTACTACTACTGCTTTGTTACCGACTACGAGTAGGTTCGAGTATAAACTTCTGTCATGCACACCAGAATCTAAAGGGGCATTCTGATTGGCTAGAAGTATTACTTAATAACTCGGTATTTATTCCGAATTTCGAAAAATGGTTTTGACTTTTCGTCTCCAATTTTTACCCCCTACCACCACCTTTCGACTTGGATACCTTATGCCGGACACCCTATATACCAGGTGAACCACGAATCGTGATCAGTAGAGATTACGTTTTTATCACTATTTGCATGGTTTCTACTGATCACGATTCGTGGTTCACCCTGCATATATTTTCGCGATACATATTGGTCCTTTTTCTTTTGTTGTTTTTCTGGCTTTCTTTTTGGTTTCGCCACCTAGTTTTTGGTTGGGTCCAATTGGGACCACGTGGCGAAAGCGGACCAGTCGCTATAAGGGCTATTTCCCGGAGGTTATCTTCATTATTATTGTTATTATTTTTATTTGTTTTTCTTTATTTCTATTAAAGTTTATAAGGTGCGAATTTCGAGTTTATTCATTTAGGGAGATTTTCCTGCGGGTGAGCCCTTCCTTTTCAGGTTAGGTTGTCAGTCGGTGGAGTTGTGGCGAGACCTTCGCGTCCCGGAGATAGGAGATAGTCGGTTTCGGGTCTTGGAGCTTTTGGTTGCTTCGGAAAGTCCTTTGGGACTTTTAGAAGTTTAAAAAGTCCCTGGCGCCCTTCTGGCTTTGGAGATCTTGAGAAAATGGTGTCAGTTTGTACCGGGAAACCGATCCCGAGGTTCCCCGGTTACAATTGTTACGTCCTAGGTAGGTTTACCCTTTGGCACAACCTATGCCACCTCGGCAGGCCAGTAAAGCCCTATCCTGAAAACGTAGCCCCTTCGAGTATATCTGTCTACGTGACAGAACTGCGGGCTGGGCCGAATTAGTTTGTTGGAGAAATTTGAAAGTTATTAATGATGAAAATGTGCTTGATGGTACTTTTGACCTATCCTCACAA
This sequence comes from Gasteruption jaculator, assembly GCA_949825005.1. Taxonomy (NCBI): domain Eukaryota; kingdom Metazoa; phylum Arthropoda; class Insecta; order Hymenoptera; family Gasteruptiidae; genus Gasteruption; species Gasteruption jaculator. The sequence goes on from OX463766.1 coordinate 8,636,179, forward strand.
AATGGGAAAAGAACCGTTCTCAATATCTTAACGTATGATGGAATTAAAAATACCTTTATAAGTTTGAACAGGTCGAACAATTGCTGTTGAGTCGAAAGATGGTTGGTTCTAGTTGAGTCCGCCGTCGGGGCAGCAGGCGTTGGTAGTGGATGACGTCAGGAAAGAATGGAGTCACAAACTTAATGTTTTTCAAATTAAACCAACTGTGGTTTCATTTGTATACAGTTTTTATTTGACCTTTTATTTTTACAACAATTCAAAACGCGATGGACGCTACTTCACTAATATTATTCTAAGTTATCGCTGTGTTTTATAAGTTCGAAGATGCAATGGGCAGCACTTCGGTGAGGATCACGGTAGGACTGACTCTCCCAAAAATTCTAAGGGTTTATATATTCGTAGAAATCCGTAACTAGGAGGCGGGGGTAATTACATCCTCTAAATTTACTAAAAGCAATTTCTTGCTACTTGTCTTCGGCGGCTTTTTTTTTTTACTTTTCTGCACTCTGACAATAGTAATAAAGTTATTGATATATCCTTTCTTTGGACACTTTTCTACCTAATTATCTCCTTTTTAAGCGCTCTGCCGTTGTCGGTGTCGGCAATTCGGTATACATTGTTCCGCTTGATCGATGATTTTCCGTGAAATTGTGTTAAGTATATAGTTCTAGATATTTAGCTTTTAACAGTGACTTTAAAGGTGACATATTTATGACTGGGTTTAGTCATCCTAGTTACCAGCTGCTTCCTTAAATTGCCTTTTCTCGTTATTATTTCTCTAATTAATTAGAGGAATTCGTCGAACTCTTAAATTATAAAGGTATCTAGAGCGTAGGAAACGTCCAACAATTAATTTGCGTTTAAAATTTAGTTTTATTATATTTTAAAATAGTTTCCTGTCCGTATGTAATATCTTATAACTAAGCGTTTTTTATTTTAATAATCTTAATATTATAGTGTGCGTAATCCTACAGGGAGGTATGTCGCGCGACGTGACACAATAGATAATAAAACAAATTTTCACGGAAGAGCGAGGGGAAAAGGGGCTCACCCACTACTCCACAGTCTGTTAGACTCTTTCACGGTTTCACGGATTTCGTCACCGCCGCTTAGTGTACAAAGAATCATCGAATAATTGTTACAAAATAATAACAATATTTGTTACAAGACCCATCCTTTAAAATACACAAATACAGGGTGATTTAGAATGTTCGCTACGCCTTTTACAGGCATATTCTTCGTGGAAAAATAAGGGACACGTATTTCTGCATATTGTCCTATGATAAGTAGTTTCCGAGATAATTAATGTTAAACTTGAGCAATAATAGGACAGTTACAAATCGCATCCTTCATAATCATGAGAGACGCTTGTCTCTTCTATTTGAACTACCCAAATTAAGGAAATCCGTAATTTTAGTTCAAAAAAGAGATCTCTGGACGTCTGTCAGGTATCGAGCGCTTTCAAGAGTCTCTCGGTCTCAGAGTGGACTCTCTCGAAAATCAGTATTCCTCCTTAAAGCGCTCTGCTGAAGCCTGCTTTTTTAACACGTTCGGCCCCAAGCGTGATTCGGTTGAGTTTTTCACGGGCCCAAATTTTACTGTCGGCGCACCGTAACGTAAAGCGTCACCCATATATGGGTGACGTGGTCCCCACGGAAGCATACCCGCCACCCAAGTACGGGTGACGCGGGGCCGAACGTGTTAATGCAACCAAAATATGCGCAGTTGAAGTACAAGTTGCTAAATCCGTTTCTGATATTGAGTGACTCTCTTCTGAGACCGAGGAACATAAATCTGTCACATCGTGGGGGTTGGGTTCGATGGTTGCATCGAGGACCTGGAGAGGTCCATTGGCCGTCTGAACCGTCAGCTTCAGCACTCCAGAGACACTGATACAGCATCGAGGGAACTGATTACATCTGGACTGCCCCCTGACATCGGTGATGATCTGAACCTCATCGCGGCGCAGATAATCGAATCCGTGTGTACCAGGGAGGTACGTTCGGACATTACCGGGGTCTGACGTTTGGTGTCCCGCTCTGGTACAGCTGGTGCTACCAGACCGGCCTCCACTGGGGCCTCCTCCCCTCTTAGTACTAGAGAGATTCGAGGAGTGGCTGATTTCGCTACCATTGTCATTACCTTTAAGTCGACTGCAGTGCGAGATCCCATTCTCGATGCGAAACGCCTTAAGGGTACCCTTAAGACTAAAGAAATCTTTCCCCTTGTTGCAAAAAATGACAGTGTCACTCGATTAAACGTAATGTTAGCAATGGAAACTTATAAATTGTTACGTGCAGCCATGTCGTAAGGAAGATCTATAAAAGCAAGACCGGGAGCTTCAGCAAGAACAAATGCTTTTGACTGTCAGAACAGCGAACAAGCAAAAGCTTTAGAGTGCTGAGACAGCATATAAGCGAAAACTCAATTTATAAGAGAGGTCCTACAATCATAGCGATCAGGACAAACTCATCCTAAAAATTCCAAGTTCCTCTTCATGACTTGAAGGAAAAAGCAACTAGCATAGCATCTAGCCGTTTTTCCAAGTCTTGAAGAACTTCCAGCTCCACACTTAAAAAAGGCTACTGACATAGCGTTCAGCCCCTTTTTCAAGCTGCAACACCTTTAGAAACCACCAGCATAGCGTCTGGCCCTTCGAGATAAGGTGGAAATCTCCTCTCCCTGTAAAAAGGATATAATAAAGAGCCACTGGCATCGCGACCAGCCCCTTTCTTAAATTGCAAACACCTTCGGAAGCCACCAGCAAAGCGTCTGGCCCTTCCAAAGAAGGTAGAAACACAATCCTCCCTGTAGCAAATGCGATAAAGAGCCACTGGCATTGAGACCAGCTCTCTTAACTGCATTTAAATTCCTGGAAGCCACTAGCATTGCGACTAGCCCTTCTAGGAATAACAGGGAACCTCCTTCCATACGCAACTCATCTAAAGGAGCCACTGACATTGCGATCAGCCCTTCTTGAGATCAGTTTTTAGTATTTGAAGCCACTATCATTGCGTCTAGCCCTTCAAAACTGAATTCGCGTCAGGAAAATTTCCTATCCTGGGAATTTAAGTACTGAGGTAATTTATTAAATTAATTTATTAATTAAGATTGCAATTATTCGAAATAAAAACCATTTGGTCTTTGAGATAATTAAATTCCATAGTATCAAATAAATTATAAGATTGTACCGAAGATAGTCAATAAACGATTGCTTGTAGTTTATAGAACATCTCTGGTTTAAATTGTCTTTTTTTATTTTTGTCATTTAACCCGTCCAGCACACGATTCCTTCTAAGATCCGACTGCTCACCTTCAAGAAGATAAGGAGGTAGCAGCCGAATCGTTTCAATATACTTGGTAATTTTACCTTCCAGGCATTATCAACTGGTCTTCCTCCCTATCTCTGATCACAATTTGAGAATCCTAATCCCGTTCTAAGAAGGTCGGACAGGGTTCACCGTGGATCCAGGCTGTTGGCCAGGATTACACCTCTCAGTGCATTTTCAGCCTTCCAAAAAAATACTCTGATCGCAGTTGCGATAAACGTTTCAATTTTTAATAGAAAGTACCCCGAAATCTACATTGAACAGATCTTAATTTCCTTCAAAAAGTCCGTTCCCTCAAAAATCGAAGAACAATCGCTTGGGAACGTGGAATTACACTTTTTGGCGTATTTTCAGCCTTCTGAAAAAATCCTGCTCCTTGTAAGAAACATTTCAGTTTCAAAGTCAAATGCGCTCAATGGCCGATTAAAAAAATTCCCTTAAAAAAATTAATTTCCTTTAAAATCATACCACCGTCATTTCAGAATGTGGAATTGCACCTTTCAGTGTATTTTCAACCTTCTGAAAAAAATGCTGCTTAAAAAGGCAACAAAAGTTTAACATTGAATGCATTTTGAGGACATATTTCCTTACAGATCGTACGCTGTATACTGTTACGTCCTGACATAAAAAATTAATAACTTTTCGCATTTTTCTACAGTACGAACTTTCGTACCGAAATGACCTTTTTTTTTATATAGAGTTTAATACATAGAGGCTCATGCACTCCGCATGGAAGACACTTTAGCCAAGGAACTAACCCAAGGTATCAGAGAGATAGATAGATAGATAGATATATTTATTTATGGCCTAGATAAACTGTAGGCCAAAAAGAATACAGTGAAAGAGATAGCAAAATAATACATTGAGTTATTTAGCATATACAAAATTACAATTTGTTATAAATATTGAGTATATTAGCAGCAAACTATTAATTACTATTAGGAAAAAAATACAGTTGGTGAGTGATAATAACACTTTCAGTTTTGTAGTGGTACAGGTAACAGCAAAAGTAAGTAATTATTTACGACTAAATTATAGCGAGAGCAATAAAGCAAGAATAGAAGCATAAAAGAAGGCATGAGGGACTAGGTTGGGGTGGTACCGCCCAATTCGACTTTTTCCAGTTTATGGAGATAGTTATACAGTTGCGATTTGAAGGTGTCTAAGGAAGGAGCCGATCTAATCTCCGCCGATAAAGAGTGTCAAAAATAAGTAGTGGAGACAAAGAATGAGTTACGCAGAGTCTCGGTCCTGCAGGTGGGAAGACTATACGGAAGCTGGGAAGCGAGCAGCCTAGAAGACCGGCGAATGTCGTCACTAGGCAAAGCAAAGCTCTCATCCAGGTAAAACGGGACTCCAGTAGATGAAAGTTTGTAAAAAAACGTGCCAAGAAAATAGCGGCTCCTGTTCTCCAGAGAAAGCCAACCCAGTCTGCCAATTCTATAAGGTGAGATGTGCTCGTCCTTCCGTAAATCAAAAATAAACCGGATGCAGGCGTTAAGGACTCGCTAGAGCTTGAGACGCAGAATCCCAGAAAGGTCGGCATAGACTAGGCAGCAATAGTCAAATAAAGGGAAGATTAATGCCTTGACTAATTGGGATCTTACGTCCAAAGATAGCGCAGTTCTCCGATGCTTTAACCGATAGAGTGTTGCGAATACTTTTTGAGAAATGGAAAAAACATGACTTCTCCAGCGTAGCGAGGGCGAGAGCAGCACCCCAAGATTTCTAACCTCTGACACCCAGGGTATAGCAGAGCTATCAACGATAATAGGCGGCAGATGGCCAGCGGATAGCTCAGCTACGTAGCGCTGGCTGCCGAGGACCATTGCTTTCGTTTTGGTGAGATTTAGTTTCAGACCATTTTGGTGGGACCAGTCAAAGACAGCTTAAGCGTCTTGACGGGCACGCTCAATTGCCAGGGGTAGGTCTTGAGGAAGACAGGACAGGTATATTTGCAAATCATCAGCAAAGAGGACGTGTTTGGAAAAGATAAGGGCAGATGCCACGTCGTTGATAAAAACAGTAAAGAGTAACGGCCCTAGGACGGAGTCTTGAGGAACACCAGAGCATACAGGCTGGGGAAATGACGGGCAGCCGGAATCGTCAATAACCGCCTGGTAGCGGTTCGCTAGGTAGCTTCGTAGCCACCTGAGAACGCGATCGGTGCAGCCAATACTTCTCAACTTTTGAAGAAGGATGGGGTGGGGGATGGTGTCAAAGGCTTTTGAGAAGTCGAACAGAAGGAGGATCGTGACCCTTCTGTTGTCAATCTCAAGCCGAACATCATCCAACACCCTTAACAGAGCAGACTGCGTGCTAAAACCCGGGCGGAAACCAGACTGCCTGGGATCTATAACGTTATGTGCGTCCAGATGGTTGCGAAGCTGCCGTCCAACCAATCTGTCGAGAAATTTAGATAACTCGCACAAGTTTGCGATTGGCCTAGTGTCGGAGGGTGAGGAGGGGATGCGGACCTTGATGAGTGCCCGAACGTAGGCGATTTTCCATTGAGAAGGAAAGACCGATATGTTGTGATGGGGTTTTACGAACCCCATCCACAGTAGTTACGTACCGTCCTACCTCGTAAGGGCGTCGAACGCGGGAATCGGGGAATCCGAATCCCGGACGACCGGTGAGGCACCGCCGTATCCCCTGGGCAACCAAACCTAACCTAAAACTGTCACTGCTGCCGCTCCATCTCGTTTCATGAGTCCACCGGAGGATCGATCCGAAATCAACCGTCGAGCAACGGGGGAATCGAGGCCGGAATTCCAACGACCATCTTGTCACGCGGGAACCGGGAGACGATTCGAGTCCCGGCCGTCCCAAGGAAGGAGAAACTCGCCCCGCCCTCGCCAGGACCGGGGAAAATCCACCGGCGCTGTCCCGGCTCCACCGGGGAATCGTCCACGTGAGGACCCAGACCGCCCGGGAGATATCACGACCGGGAACAGGAAGCCCGGGAGACGAGAACTTCGAACCTTCCCGCCGAACCCAGCCGGACGCCGGTAGTTCGGAGGGCAGCACCGGACGGGTCGACGAGGGATCAAGGCAGCCGGCGATCGACTTCCCCCTCTCCAACGCCGGACGACGGAGCTCATTCTCGTTTTCGACGCCTGGAGAGACGGACGGATCGACAGCGACCACAAAAGCCGCCATATTTCTGTACGCCGGGAGAGACGCGGAGGGAGCCTTAACTCCAATTTGGAGTTAAAAGGAGGTGCGTGAGCGAGGCTTAAGGCTTCTCGCTTGTTTCTTTTTTGTTTCTTGTCATTTTTTGTTGTTATTACTGTTATTTTCGTTTTCCCGGCACGCGGCCGGGAAAGTTCCGGGGGAGAAAAGGGAAGCGTCCTTTTTCCCCTCTTTTTGTTGTCACATTTACGTTTGTTCCTTTTTTTTGATATTATTCCCCAGTTCCGGACGCCCGGACCGGGAGTGTTGCCCAGGGGAGCTGTCCGGCCTCTCCGGGAGCCCCACGAATAGATTTAAGAGTGAGAGAGAGAGAGAGAGAGAGAGAGAGAACGCGTGAGTGTGTGCGAGAGAGGAACGGGCGAGCCGGTCGTATTCCGGCCGCCATTTCGTGTCACACCGGGTGAAGTCCGGTTGACGGGATTTCTCCCGGATCGCATTAGTTCGTAAGGATAAGATTGTTCTTATTATTATCATTATTATTATTATTATTTTCGATTTCTTTCTTTTTTTGATGTTATTTCTTTTTATGGGATTCGGCCGGGAATAAAGATCCGGTGTTGTGATATTATAGTAGATTCCGGGAGTTCTTATTCATTTTCCCGGTCCCCAAGTCTTATTTTCCGTAGTTTTTCAGCACCCAGCACGGCCAGGTCGACCCTGGCTGGCGCCCAACGGAAGATTATACGTGCACGTGGTGGAGGTCACCCGACCCTCCCAGATACCACGTCACAATGTTTAGAGAGTAGTTGAATAAATCGGTGATGTAACCGAAGATAGAGGGGATGGATAGGCGCACATCCCTCATGGAGACTCCATCTGCACCTCGGGCAGACGGCCGCGAGCGTAAGGTGCGCAGAACATCAGTGACATCCTGAGCACAGATAGGAACGAAGTCAAACGGAGGGTCGGGCACCACCATCTGGAGAGACTACGCAAACTGGGCATCAGAGCAGCCGCCGGAAGCATCAGAGATAGCCGCATAATGGATGTTTAGCTCGTCAGACGAGAAGAACGACAGCGGAGATGCCATGGACGAGCCGACCAGTCCTGCAGTAGACAAGAGTCCCCAGATGTCAGAACTCGACCTGGCAAGTGAAATCTGGTCGCGGAGGAATTTATTCCTGGCCTCTTTGATATCTGCAGCAAGTGCATTTCTGTATTTGCGGTATTCAGACCAGGCTGAGACGGAAGCTGAGCGTTTAGCGGATTTGTATAGCCTATTCCTGTGCTTAATGCTGTCGAAAAGCGAAGGCACAAGCCAACCAGGGCGGCGCCTTTTTAAAGGGACAGGTACCAATGGCGAGTGACGGTCTAATGCCTGGAGGATGCAGCGATTTAGAGAAGAGACACCATAGCTTCTAGCTGGTCAGGCAGTTCAACCTGATCCCGAAGAATAGGTTTGCTTTGGAGCAAGTGGCTAAGGGTTTCAAGGTAAGCATCTGTTTGGAGCAATGAATAGTTGTGCCGAGGTCTGGCTATAGGAAAGAACTTTGCACTACCAAGGTTGTAGGTGACAGTAATTAAATCGTGGCCCGCGATGAACGGCGCGTCAGATTTGACAAGAGAGAGAATATGCATTTCCCAATACTGCATATCCTCAAGCAGCTCGTAAAAGTCATAAAACGTGTACAAAAAAATTAAAGAGAGAAAATTTTCTTTCAAGAAGGACACTAAATTAGATAGAGAGAAACAAAACACATTGTCTATTTAAAATAAAGATAGACATAATAGCAAGAGACCGAGAAAATTTAAAATATACAGTATCGACGAAGAAGAAAGACAAAATTTTGACTATATAAGGGCGGAAAATCCAATGTATCGTCACTTACTCGCCTTCCACTGTAGAAGCAATACCTCTGTTAAAAGAAAATAAAAGTTCGAAGTTTAGACTGCAGATCAAGTTTGTTTAAGAGTAAGTCCTTGATCTCATTCGTTTTCCTAAAAATTTCCCAAGACCTGGAGATTGGTAACTGATATCCTACGTCATACCCCCCCCCCAAGATCTCTAAGTTGGTCACTGACTGCAAGATCTTTCCTCAAAATCTAGTAGATAGGTTGGGCACTGACCATCTGTTACATTCTCCCTTCAGATTGGTTGGTAACTGACTGTCTGAGTCCCAAATTTTAATTTTGAAAATATATATATATTTCTTTTTCTTTAAATTAAAATCTAAAATATTATTTTGACTTCGAAATCTATAGTAGACAGGTTGGTCACTAATCTCCTGCTAGATTCCCCCCTCAGACAGGTTGGTCACTGACCGTCTGAGTTTCAATTCTTTGCTCAAAATGTTTAATTAACTTAAAATCTAGTAGACAGGTTGGTCACTGACCTCCTACAAGATCCCTCCCTTCCTCGGATGATTGGTAACTGATCTACCGAGATTCGAGTCTTTTGTCTTTTGAGATATATATATATATATATATATATATATATATATATATATATATATATATATATATATATATATATATATATATATGTATGTATGTGTGTGTGTGTGTGTGTGTGTGTGTGTGTGTGTGTGTGTGTGTGTGTGTGTGTGTGTGTGTGTGTGTGTGTGTGTGTGTGTGTGTGTGTGTGTGTGTGTGTGTGTGTGTGTGTGTGTCAAATGCACAGTTCCAGGACATTTTTTAACACCTATGTATAATACGTTCATTAGCACGTATATTACTCATATTTACCAATTCCGCAAGCAGAATTTGAAAATCTTTAGCGGTTTTGGTCCTACTCCGTATTGCATACTTCCAGGACATGTCCTCAAACTTTCCGATATATATCTATACGGTCTTGGAAATATATGATACGTATATGATATAACTTATTCTAAGCTTATGATTTTGAATACCCCAAAGGTGTAAATTTTTTGCACATGCATTGTTCACGCCTCGTGGGTCGCAATGGTATACACTATTCAACTTATCATAACCGGCGCGGCCCAAATGGAAAGTCTCGCACCGATACCCGGCGACCGGCGTGGCGTTTAATGTGTTACAGAGATAGTTTCATATTAATTTAAAATGTAACGATTTCGAAACATATTAGGTATCTTACTGCAAACTTTTATTACATCGTTCATTACAAACTATGTAATTGATAATATTTGTAAGTTACACATTGGCCAGGGTCTTTCTACTTAGTTTTTTATCAGTGTTAAATAAGGAAATGTCTGTTTCAAAAGTTCACCCACATTTTATGTGAAAAAGTTTCAGTCCACGTAAAGAAAAATTCTGAGACTTCTTAGGACCGTATTCCGAATTGTCTGGACATATTTAATTCAACTTTCTAGTTTTAAAACAGGCTCTATTTTATTCAATTCAATAAAAAGCATTGCATTATTTACATATTCACTACTCTATTAATGCAGTGTGGATTTGACGATACGAAATATTTTCATACTGAGGGTCAGACGAGATCGTATTACAGACCCTAGGACTGCTTTGCACCAAAAAGTGTAAGTTCCAGATTTAATAAATAGTATTGCATTATTTACATTTTAGCATATCATTTACTACCCTCTCAATGCAATGTGTATTTCACTTTTGAAAAAAAGAACAATCTTTGAAAAGTTCAACCATTTTGCATATGAAATGAAACGTTCCAAGACATTGTATAGATGTACTGCTAATTTTCAGGACATTATTTAGCTGTATCGCAAAGTTCAGGGTCATGTCTTACAAACTGTATTGAGATGAATATTTCGTCAGAAATAATGGAATGTTCCGGAACATTTCTTGGATGTATCGCTAATTTCCGAGACATATTTTGTTCCACCCAAGGTTTCGGAATGAACCACAATATTCTTAAAGTTATTAGCCAATTGTATGCTAATTTAACCTCTTTAATGCTATGATATCGTCCAAACGGAAATAATTTTATTATACTCAGTTACTCATTTAAGAATTAATTTTGATGGCATTAAACAGGTTAAATCAAAATACAATTTATCAACAAGTGGATCAATATTACGATTCATTCCCAAAGTTTAGTTGGAACAAAATATGTTTCCGAAATTAGCAATATATCCAGAAAACGTTCCAGAATATTCCATTATTTTTGACGAAATATTCGTCTCTATACAGTTCATTAGAAAAACCCTGAACTTCGCGATACAGTAAAATATTGTCCCGGAAAGTAGTAGTACATATATAAAATTTCTCGGAACCTGTCATTTCATGTGTAGAAGAATCGAGATACAAACATGAAAACGAATTATTTTCTCAAAAATGAAATGTATACTTTATTAATAAGATAGTAATTGGGATGTAAATGTTACATTGGTGTTTTATTCTAATCCCTTTATACAATGTTTCCGAAAGTTTTATGTTAAAAGCAAATAATACATTTTTCGGATATATATACATTTGTATTGCATTGTTCCAAGACACATTCTTTAATTAGGTTATGTTATAACCTGTTGAAGCATCATTTCCTGTATCACGCTAGTAGGCACATGTTACTATACCGGCAATACATTTTTGGTATGTGTAAAAACAGTGTAAGTTTTTATATTTTAATAACGTTTTTTAAGAAAGAGATTAGTAGAAATATGAGTAATCACATTCGTATTCTTTCTCAATATATTGCTGTTGTAATTGAATATGCATTGGGATCAAATCTGAAATTGAGGTTATGTTTCGGGAAATATCATAGTAATACAGTTGAACATCAAATGTAATATTTTTTTGATATGTTGATATTTTTAATAGCATAGAGGAGTGAGCGTGCTTTATTGCAGTACATATTAATTATTATATGAGAGTAGATACTGATATTCAGCAATGGTGAACGACTTAAGGATTCCTTTGTAATATTTAATCCAATCGTAATAATTTACAAAAATTTGTATCCTATTGATTACGCTAAAACAATTTTATTTTTCTTCCAGTAGATTTGTGCGCAAATCACAGTAGAACAAAGAACAAATATGTTTGCTCTTGTTGAGTTTTCAACTTCGTCGTGGGCAATTTGCCCAATGAAAAATATTATTAAAAAAAACGGAAAAGCATGTATTGTTAAATACAATGGTTGTAAATATGAAGCTTGTCTTATAGCTTCCAATGGTAAGTTACTCTAATAATAAAAATAAGGATGAAACATATGTGTTATATATACAATCTTATATATTAAAATTATTTTTGTTACTGTTATATGTAAAATGTATTTTTTGATAAGGAATCTATATTATTTTCAGAAAATAAACAAGAGCTACAGAGATTAAAGGCTAAATTACAAGAAACGTCATTATCCTCTGTAATTGATGAGCGAGCTTTACCAGAATCTACTGCTCGTCAACTGATCCCACAATTGAAGATTCCAGTTACATTCCTCAAGAGGATACTTCTGAGACTGTTTCTAATATTTACAATATTCTGGATATGACCGAAGAGAAAGAAGACAGGAGCAATATTAAAAATCATTCAGATGCATTGGGTGAATTTGATGTTTCATCTTCAGTAAATGCTCAAGGTACAACGGCAATTGACGATGTTTATTTAACTGTTGAAAAATCACGGGGACGTAATGGAGATAGAAAATACAGTTTCTGTTATTACTGTCACAAAAAGCAACTAAAAATTGCACGACATTTGGAGCTTAAGCACAAAAATGAAGAAGATGTAAAAAAATTTATTGAAATACCCAAAGGAACAGTGGAACGTAGAAAGATAATTGAAATTATCCGAAAAAAAGGAAATTTTCTTTTTAACACGGATGAAAATGTTAATGACGGAGAGCTAATAGTTTCTAGAAGACCAAATATTGCTTTTAATAGATCGGCACGTGACTTTAAAGCTTGCGGAAACTGTATAGCATATTTTGCAAAGAGTGGTCTTAGAGCTCATTTTAAAAAGTGTACTGGGAAGAGTAGCAAAACGAATAGAGTGGTTATGGTTATGAGTAAAAAAGTTATGGGTCGCATACATTCACAAGCCACTGAGGTTGTCAGGAAAGTACTATTTCCTCCTTTAAGAGAAGATGAAATTGTTCGGCTGATACGCTACGATGAGTTGATAATTATTTATGCTAACAAAATGTGTGACAAGTATCAAAATACTCGACACCATGAAATGATTCGACAAAGAATGAGGCTCCTTGGACGTTTTTTAAGAACTATTAAGCAATTAAATGATGAAATAACTGATTTTGCTTCGATTTTTGATCCTAAATATTGCGACGAAGCTCTTAAAGCTATCCACATTGAAGGTCGTTTCAACGATAAAGCAAAAGTTTATGAAACTCCAACAGTCGCTTTCAGCTTGGGTACTTTACTGAAACAAACTGGAAGTATTCTTGTGAATGAGTGCATAAAAAAACACGCTACAGAGAAAAAGAAAAATGCGGAGAATTTCCTTAAATTGCTTACTCTGGAAATATCAATATGTGTAACCCGAACTGTAGTCGAATCTCAAGTACAGCAAAGGCGACGAAAGAAAATTGAACTTCCATCAAAGGAAGACATAGGAAAATTGCATACGTATCTATCAGAAGAAAGGAAACATTCGTTTCAGAAACTACGATTACAGTTTTCAGAAGAAGTTTGGAATGATCTTGCAGAGTCTACGCTCGTATCAATATTAGTATTTAACCGACGACGTGCTGGTGAAGTCGAATGAATTTTAATAGATGACTTTAATTGTTATCAAGGCATTGACGAGAATACGGATAAGAATTTGTTCAAATCTTTATCACCTGAAAGTCAAGAAATAGCCAAGAAATATGTTCGATTTGTTATTAGAGGCAAACTTAATCGAAATGTTCCAGTTTTATTAAGTGTTGAACTACTCGAATGTGTTAAACTGTTGTTGAAACATAGAAAGGATGTAGGAGTCAACGATGAAAATCCGTATGTTTTTGGCAAACGGGGAGGAAGTAAGAAGAAACACAACTATTTCAGAGCTTGTACATTAATGCGGAAATTTTCAATTGAATGCGGATCAGCACATCCTGAAAGATTACGAGGAACAAAGCTACGGAAACATATGGCAACAACGTGTATTTCTTTAAATCTTTCAGAAAACGAAGTAGTCGATTTGGCAAACTTTATGGGTCACGCAGAAAAGATCCATAAAGATATATACCGCCAACCCGTACTAAATCGAGAGATATTAAGAATGTCGAGGCTTCTAGAAGCTGCTCAAGGAACCGATAATTGTAATGACGTTAACAGCGAGGAAAGTGAGAATTATGATTCTGAAGAAGATGAAGTTGAAGAATTTCATACCAACTCACACAATGCCGAAAGTGAGAGAGAAACAATTCTACAAGAAGATGATACTGAAATATCATTAACAACAAAAAGGAAACGATCCAGTAAGTTATAAACAAGCAATAAATTTTAACATTTTCTTGTATTCATGCTATTTTGTTGACTCATTATTGTAATAATATATTCTTTCTATTTGCAATTCTTGAAACACTAGTTTTGGTTTATAGCTTTAAACTGGCACAAATTTATTTAACAATTACATTGCTCTTTGTAATTATTTTATAGCCTCACCATATGGTTCAGTAAAACGGTCAAGGTGGTCAACGGAAGAAAAGAGGGTTGTACTTAAGGGGGGGGTATGGTTTTGAGGGTTCAAAAAAAGTGATTTTTTTTTATTGCATATTATGAAAGTATAGTATTTCAAGAATGTTGTCTGTTAATAGGAAGTCAATCGGAGCAAAACTCACAAAGATATAGCTTTGGAAGTAGACGTGTCTCGAACGACTACCTGAGCTGTAACCGCTCAGCGGGAAGGCAGTTGTTTCTCAATCTCTTTTGTTATCTTCTTTTGTTATTGTCCAATCTTCTTTTGTTATTCTCCAATCTTCTTTTGTTATTGTCCAATCTTCTTTTGTTATTGTCCCTAAGCAGTTTCCAGAAAGGTCTTAGACAGGGTCGTTGTAACGGTACCCCGGTACCTGGTGTTGCTTCATTTTCGAAGCAGACGCGGAGTGTAACAGTCGTGTTGTATTTTCTTACTCTATTTCGTTGTGATATTTTTGTTGTTCGCAAAATGCCGAGAAAAGTTTCCAGAGAGTGTAGAAAGGAGAGTGGTAAAAAGTTGTATCGAGGTAAAAAAATAGTTCCTCCGCATAAACGAAGAAACGATGACGATATTGAGACAAGGAGTACGTCAACGAAAAAAATCAGACTAAGTTTTAGCCAAGAAGTTGCTGAAGATACAAATAAGCATTTCAGAATCATTGATTTTCTGTTAGTTTTTTCAACAATTTCTACGTTAGTGAAGTGTGCAGTTTGTGATAGTACAGTATCATTTCAGTGTTGTGGCAAAATAGGTCTTGGTTTCAAGATAAAAATAAAATGTGAAAAATGCAAAGAACCTCGTTACGTTCCGTCTAGTGAACGAGTAGATGATCATATGTATGAAGTGAACTACCGATTTGCTTTCGTGATACGAGTTTTAGGCTTGGGATTAGCTGGTTGTGACAAATTCTGCGGACTGATGGATTTATCCAGTAATTTCGTAGCAAAATCGGTATACCAGAATTACTTGAAGAAAATGTGCTCCAGTGTGACGAATGCCGCAAAAAGATTTTTTGTTTCTGCGATAGAGGAAGAAAAAGCAGCTATGTGTAGAGAAAAAAATATTGAATCTTCATCAGAATTAACCGTATCAGGCGATGGAACTTGGAAAAAGCGTGGATTTTCTTCTTTATATGGCGTGGCTTCCTTGATTGGATATTACACCGGAAAAGTCGTCGATGTTCTCGTAAAAAGTTCATACTGTCACATGTGTGTTACTTGGAAGAATAAGCTTGATTCTGCAGAGTTCGAAGAATGGCAAGAGAACCATATAAATGAAGATCAATGTTCTGCAAATCACAAAGGAGCATCCGGTAACATGGAAGTCGACGCAATTGTCACAATGTTCAAAAGATCGCAAGAGAATAACGTGAAGATTCGCAACTATATTGGAGATGGTGACTCGAAAACATATAGTGGTGTTATCAATGCTGAACCTTATGGTGAAAATTTTCTAGTCAATAAAAAAGAATGTGTTGGACACGTCCAAAAAAGGATGGGAACTCGTTTGCGTGATTTAGTCAAAAAAACTATGACTGATAGTGAAACCAAAACTGGAAAAAAAATTAAAAAAAAAACTCTCTCAGGTAAAGGGAAACTGACTGCAAAAATGATTGATAAGCTCACCCAGTACTATGGTCGTGCAATTCGTTTCAATTCTAATTCTGTAGAAGAAATGAAGAAAGCCATTTGGGCTACTTACTATCATTATGCCTCAACCGATGCAAAACCACAACACGAAAACTGCCCTAGCGGAGAAGACTCATGGTGTGAATGGCAGAAAGCTGCAGCTTCAAACAAGCTGAATAATTTCAAACACACATATTCTGCTCTACCAACTGATGTTTTACAAGGAATCAAGCCAATTTATGAAGATTTAAGCAAAGATGCTCTCCTAGAGCGATGTATTGGCGGATTCACACAAAATAATAATGAGAGTTTGAACCAGCTTATTTGGAAGATTGCGCCGAAAGTTGAGAGTGGTTCAGCAATTATCGTCGAATTTGCATCTTCAGTGGCTGCTTGTGTTTTCAATGAAGGCTGTAAAGCTTATTTAACCTTCCTAGAAGAGATGCGAATAAGTACTGGTCCAAGTTGTCATGGATGGGCGCTTCGAACCAACGATATTCGAATGAACAGAGCAGATGAGCGAGCAGCTGAAACCGCTAAAAATGATAGAATTCGCCGCAGACTTGATAAAAAAGATGCTTTGGACATTCTTGACGAAAGTTCTATACTCTATGGTCCCGGCATTGATGATTCTATGTGAGTAAAATAAAAAATAAATAGCTTACTAAGTTTTATCAGGGTCTTTTCGCTACGAAAAACTTTAAACGCGTTTTTCTCAAGTCGATGTTTTTTGAGTCGGTGCACACTGTATCTGAAAATCTATTCAACCGATCGTTCTCAAATTTTTTACAGTATTTCCTTACATAATTTATGAGGTAACCCTGGCGAGATTTTTTCGTCTTTGATTTTATTTTTCTTATTATTAACAACAATAGTCATGAATTTAGGCCAAAAATCGGTATTTTCACTTTCAAGTCTTGTAAAAAGTTCAAAAATTAAAAAAAATGGAAAAACTCGGCAGCGATACCTAGAGGGACATAAAAATTAAGGAAAAAACTTTGGTTATTTCATTTCAGATGATCCAGTGCTGAGATATGATGTGCACCGCAAAATGTATTTCTTCTGAGGCGCCTGCGAAGAATTGCTGCCATTCGGTCAATTTTCAATATTTTTGAACCAATATTTCACAGAATATAGTTCAATTACTACTCTTTAATGTACAACAATCAGAAATAAATGTACTTTCACCGTACGCCCAAAAAAAAATCTGTAAAAACCTGTTTTTTTCTGCCTTCAAAACCATACCCCCCCCCTTAATCTGTACGGCGAGAAAATAAAACATAAGAAGTTTCCATCCTTGAAAGAAATTCAACAGACTATTGGTAGGAATCCATGTCTTCGTAATAGAACAGCACCGCAAATTAAAACATGGCTGTACAACCAATATAAAGCGCTATAGTATTTTTTTCTGAAAAAAAACTTATACTGCTTGTTATACTGGCTACCAATAGTTCCTAGCGATCCTGTCATTTTGTGAAGTTGCTTACTTAAAGTGTAAATGCAAGAAAAAAGAGAACTACACAAATGCAGCACATATGCAATTTACCAAAATTATACTTTACGATCTGAATATGCTGCACTATAACAGTTTATATTTTCTGTAAATATTCCTTATCTAAGCAATATAACCTAATTACAGTGTCGCCAAAAACTTTTGACAGTTACTGTATATGCCAAGAATTTGAAAGTCAATGTCAAATATGTGACATATCTTAAAAGGAAAAGATTTGTTTGATAAAAAAGCTTTCTATTGTTAGCCAAAATTCAAAAAATTTTCTTTCTAAGATAAGATAAAATTTAATTTTTTTAATGAAACTCAAAGATTTTTTGATCACTTTCGAAGTAAAAAGCTAAAACGCATTAGGAAACCAAAGTTTTATACTTGTTAAAAAAGCGTTTCCTTTTTGCTGTATAAAAAGCTAACAAATTTTATTTTTGTTAAGAAATCATGATTTACATATGTAAGGCTTACATAAAATTTAAAGTTTCTTTTTATGGCTCTTTTACGATAAATATTACGATTCAGTTTCAACGTTTTCAAAAAACTAAAACGTTTTAAGATTAATAATTTTGTAATTGTTAACAAGGTTTCTCATTTTTATTTTATAAGAGTTACTCAGTTTCTATTTTTGTTCCAAAGTGGTATATGTTACATATGCAAAGTTTTATAGAATTTATTCACAATATACTATTTCCTTTATAAAGTTTAGAAAGATACAAATTAATAAGATTTTGAAAAGTACTCAAACCTTATATCGGTTTAGACTGTTATGTAGGAGTTTTGTTCTATGAATTGTTTTCTCAACAAGCTACATTTCAAAAATACAATCACAATATAATAAGAGTTACTTGCAAAAATGCTTATGTTAATGAGGAATAAATTAATTGTAATTTGCATTGTTCTAGCCAAATACTTTATATGGAATTGTTCCATAAATGTTCTAGTACAGCTTCGGTCAAAAACATATTTTATTCGAACCATAATCCAACGTTGCTGCTACACTTATTATTTCATAATCTTCTGTAGCTGATTATTGATAAGAGTATGGCGCGTTTAAAAATTTTCTGGTGCGGTAAAACAATCCCATAATTTATAATATTGGCCAGAAAGATATTCTATATTTGATAATTTAGGATGCAAGATTTATCTTAAGATACTGCAGTACGATCTAATATGGTTCAAAGAATTCAATAAAACATTGTACCATTCAGTCTGAGAGTATTTCATTAAATCCCATTGTTAATTACGGAAGAAATCTCGATATCATTACACATGTTGAATGAGTGTACAACCTTCCTATCAATCTTAGAATATTGCGACTCATTCTGAAAGTTTGAGTGCAATAAACTGTAGGGAGACAAAATTTTTGTCAGAAGTAATGAAATGTTCCGGAACGTTTCTTGAATCTATTGTTAATTTTCGCAAAATATTTTGGTTCAACCAAAGATTCCGAATTAAACGAAATATTGTTCCAATTATTGGCAAACTGTATTCTAATTCAACGTGTACAATGTCATCTAAATTAGTTTTCCAATTAATAATTGGTTGTAATACAATATTTTCAATTTAGATGATACCATATCGTCCAATTTGAAAATATTTTATATCACCTAATCACTGATCGCAGCAGTAATTTAGACGGCATGAAGCAGGTTATATTAGCATACAATTGGTTAATAACTTTAAGAATATTGTGGTTCATTCCGAAACTTTGGGTGGAACAAAATATGTCTCGGAAATTAGCGATACATCCAAGAAATGTTCCGGAACATTCCATTATTTCTGACGAAATATTCATCTGAATACAGTTTGTAAGACATGACCCTGAACTTTGCGATACAGCTAAATAATGTCCTGAAAATTAGCAGTACATCTATACAATGTCTTGGAACGTTTCATTTCATATGCAAAATGGTTGAACTTTTCAAAGATTGTTCTTTTTTTCAAAAGTGAAATACACATTGCATTGAGAGGGTAGTAAATGATATGTAAATAATGTAATACTATTTATTAAATCTGGAACTTACACTTTTTGGTGCAAAGCAGTCCTAGGGTCTGTAATACGATCTCGTCTGACCCTCAGTATGAAGTAATATTTCGTATCGTCCAATAAAAAAATATTTTATCACACCTAATTATTAATCCGAAAACTAATTTATATCGCATTAAATACGTCGAAACAGAACAATTTGCTAATTAGTGGAAAAATATTACGATGTCTCGGAAATTAGCGATATATCCAAGAAATGTTCCGAAATATTTCATTACTTCTGACGAAATATTCGTCTTCATAGAGTTTATAAGACAAGACCCTGAACTTTGCGATACAATCAAATATTGTCCTGGAAATTAGCAGTATGTCTATACAATGTATCGGAACGTTTCATTTCATATCCAGAATGGTTGCACTTTTCAAAGATTGTTCTTTTTTTCAAAAATGAAATGCACATTTCATTGGGAGGGTAGTAAATGATATGTAAATAATGCAATGTTATTTATTAAATCTGAATCTTATACTTTTTGGTGCAAAGCAGTGCAAGGGTTTGTCAATACGAGCTCGTCTAATCCTCAGTATGAAATAATATTTCGTATCGTCCAACCAAAAAATATTTTAGCACACCTAATTATTGATCCGAAAACTAATTTATATCGCATTAAATACGTCGAAACAGAACAATTTGCCAATAATTGGAAAAATATTACGATGTCTCGGAAATTAGCATTATATCTTAGAAATCCTCCGAAACAATCCATTACTTTCGACAAAAAATTCAATATTCATTCTATAAATTTCTAAAAAGTTTTGTAACATATCGTTTTATGCAGAAGGAGATGTGCATAAAATTTGTACTTTAATTTAGTGTTTTGAAGGTTTGCAATAGATTACTAAAAATTTTTTAAATATGTTCTTAATTATTTTGACGTCTTTCGAGATCAAGTATATGTATATTATCATGAGTTTTACAAATTTTCCTAATCTTCGGCGTATATTCCGAGGTTCAGAGTCTCATAGCGATGGGAGTACCAACGACAATCGCTCAGTGACACATTTTATACATTTGGTCAATCATTTCCAGGACTGTCCTGGAACATAGCGTATGACATATAAAAGTTCCGGAACAGACCCGGAACTTAACAAATGTCCCGGAACAGACCCGGAACTTAACAAATGTCCCGGAACATTACCTTAGGGCATTAAAACTGTACCGGAACTTGACAATTGACACACACACACACACACACACACACACACACACACACACACATATATATATTGAAACGTTTCGAGCGCCTCCACTTTATCTAAAATAAAGGTTGACACGCCGAAAATGCGTCTTGAATAAGGATTCGTGTTCTGGACGGGCGTAATTCAAATTTTTCCCTCTAATTTAAATGCCTAAGTAACGTTCCTGGGATCAGGAGAGGAGATCTCTGCAAAAGGGCTTAGCGCAATGCTAAGGGCTTCTGCAGAGAATTTGAGATAGGTTTTTAGCTATGTTGAGGTTAAGGGTAGGCATTCAAAAAGGATAAGATCCTTTAGGAACTGCCTTTCACCTCGCGAAAGGGCTTAGCGCAATGCCAGGGGCCTTCAGTCGACTCTAGAGGAGTTTCTCTGCTGGATGAGCTTCCTGAAGGGGCTTAGCGCAATGCCAGGGGCCTTCAGTCGACTCTAGAGGAATAGGTTGGTTTTGGAATACCAAAGGGAGCTTTTTTCGCTATACCCTTTGGTGTTTGTTTAAAGAGAAAGTATTCTAAATATGAATTTTATCTCCTTAGAACATTCTAAGCGTTATGAAGGGGCTTAGCGCGATGCCAGGGGCCTTCAGTCAGCTTCTATGAAGTTCTTATCAAAATTGTACAAGTACTGAATGTTATGCCAGATACTTGCGAAATTTTAGAGTTTCAAAAGGGGCCTGGCGCAATTCTGGGGGGCTTTCGATTCTCCTTGAAAAGATTCTTTTCTCGATCTGTCTCTGATCGAGGAAAGGATCGATCTGAATATTCGAGGTATCTAGGGTCCTTTTATATCCACCCGGAGCACGTTGAATCCAAGCTGGTGCCTACCCCCACGATGGCTCTTCATCGGGGGGAGCTATTTCTAGAAGACGTTGACAGATAGCTGGATCTTGCTATAAGAATCCGTTCTGCGCGTCGACTAGTTATGGATTTCAACACCGCTATTGGTTGCCCCGTGTGGATCGTAAGGATTCATTGGCTCGAACAATTCAAATTTTTAAACTTCTTATATCATCTTCGAGAAAATTTCGTAACGGAAATTTTCACTAGATGTTTAACGGCTTTTGCGCTTAGATTAGTTCGTTTTTTCGTTAAGCGACAGCGCTGCCGTCTTATCTTCGCCTCAGTTTAAACTCCTGGCGCGAAGATAAGGTAATCGTCCTTCCTTGTCGATTATTCTAATCGGCGAGGAAGGATCTAACGTTAGTGTTAGTAATTGCCCTCAGACAATCTAGGCGCTGCTGTGTTAAGGACAGCCAATCAAGCCTACTTATCCATCATCGAGCATGGTATTAGAAAATGGCTGATTGTTTAATTTTGATAACAACTCATAACCTCTGTTATGAGTTGTTTAAAAAGTGACTCGACTTTAGTTAAATAATTAATGAAAAGAAAAGGTGATTTTTAATTTAAGTGAAGTGGATTAATTTGATTTAACAACGTAATCGAGAAAGGTAAAGTTTTTGATTTAAATTAATTAATAATCAAAAGAAAATTATAATTTGATTAGGACATTTTCTTCGAAAGGGTCTGGCGCAATGCTGGGGGCTCTTGAAGGAGGGTATTTTTGGAAAAGGATATCTCCTTCGCAAGGGCCTAACGCAATGCTGGGGGTTTTTGAAGGAGGGTGTTTTTGGAAAAGGATATCTCCTTCAAAAGGGCCTGCCGCAATACTGGGGACTTTTGAAGGAGGGTGTTTTTGGAAAAGTGGACGTTTGAGGGAGGGGTATGATCCCGAAACGTCACAATATATTCCTCAAATTATCAATTTCTTTTTGTTCAATTATTTACTCAAGAATTATTTCTTTCCTCTAGTGGCAAGACACTCTCAAAAGAGACGGTTAGCCAACTCTCGGATTGCCCAGTTAGAAAGGGAGGCTGCGGACCCAGCTTTATCAGACGAGGAACGGGTAGAGCGAGAACTAATAATAAAAGAGCTACAAAACAGTCGTTACTTAAGAAACGTTGGTGAACAACAACAACAACGACAACCGGGAGAGCAAGAGCAGTTGCTCAGCCTTCCCATTCCGGAACTGCTGGAAAAGGTTCGGAAGCTCACTCTCACTCCGGAACCAATTGCGCCTTTTCCTCCTTCACCCCGAAGCCTGTCTATCTGAGTAAAAGGGTTACAACTATAATTTTAAAAGGAAAGAAAAATCTTTAAAAAATAGAATACTACGAGGATATTCCTCATTTTTTAAAAATTTCAAAAAGGGACCCTAGGCACGTATTCTGCAAAGAAAATCTTAGAGCAAGAGTTAAAAGATGTTTGGGGTCCGATGAGGAATTAGAATGACCCTGTTTGTATATTTTTATTTTATGAATAAATTGTTTTAACTTTCTTTTTATAATTAACCAATGCCTTTCATTTACGCCTCCCGCCTTGACGCATGCTCCTATCCCTGGGAACACAACGCTACCTTGTTCCCTAAAAAGAGAGCGTTTCTCTGGTCTTAGGACGTAACAATACGATCTTTATCGCTACCGCAAGGTCCATACAATGAAGAAACATTTTGTGATATCGATAGAAATTTCCATTTCAGGTTGTCTTTACAATATCGACGAATGAAAACAAAATTTTAAACATAAGCTGTTTTTTGTTTTGGAACGAACTTTTCGATGGTATTACATTGTAGAAGATGTAGTGTGACGAGGCAGTTTTCCAAAGGCTGCCTCGCCCCTGGAAAATCATTCATTTAGAATCGCCTAGAATTTTCTTAACCTTCGGCTAAGAAAATCTAACAAAAGGAAGCGACACGTGTAATCCTCGAGCGAGGTTCAATGTCCTCAACGCGGGAGGTACCTAGAGTCAAGTAGGGGACCAGGCGGAGCAAAAGTCATTGTATGAGGATCGCACGACGTAAGGTGGGAATAATAGCCGACATTATGAAGGTGCAAAATGCGCTTCCCTAATTGCGTGAGGAAATTGGGACTAACACAAAATTGTAGCGCCTCACGAATTAGGGAAGTGGCCGCAAGGAGCATGCTGCACATGCACTTCTACGGGAATTAGAGACCATGGAAACTCATAGGTTTCGCAAAAACGTCGAGCGAATTATCCCCAGCCCAATCGTCAAAGATTAGAAAAACCGCGACTTGCTCGAATGTTCGAGGGAGCCGCGGCTTTAAACAAGCGAGCCCCCCCCCCCCCCCCCAAGGGCTCGCTCTCTCTCGATTTGACCCCGTAGTATCCGGAGCGAAGTTACGCTGCCGAATTAAATTCCGATTTTACGGGTCGTATCCGTCACCCAGTCGTACGGTTCGAAATAACGGTCGGTTCGCTCGCGGCGAACCCGATAACGATTTTCGGGAATTGTGAGACGGGAATTCGCGACTAACCCTTAAGTACGTGTTGTGAGGCTATTCGAAATTGTGCATAGTGAAGGGTTAGCGCCGTGATTCCCTTATAGATAGACATATTGGGACTTACCGACGACAATTCGGGGAATAGTGTTGGGACTTCGGAGAGCCGCCTATCCGGACATTGGGAGGGCGAAAAACACCGGACGCTGAATCAAATCCTACCGGACGAGAGAAGGCCGTGACAGAAGTAAGGAGGGGTGGAGTCCCGGGTGTAGCATAAGGGTGCCTGCGGGTTGCCCGTCCGGGTTCCAAGATCGAGAAAGGCTCTCCCATAAACCCAGTATCGGAGTGCGAGAGTGCAATCCGACTCCGCGGTCAGACGATTCCAGGCGGAATCACCTCAATTACGGATGGGAAATTGAACCCGATCCGTAAGGTGAGGAGCAGCAGGGCCGAGTTGGGATGCAGTAAGGGGCGAAACACGCAGTCGTTTCGTTCCCCCTTCTCCGAGGATATCTGCAGTCCGTTCGGATGCAGTGGGAGCCGACGGGAACCGAAGGGTCCCGACGTCAAAGGGAAAGCCTCGCGACGAGCACGGTGACGTCACCCGTTTAGAAGTCCAGGAGAGGAACGAAGACGGGAGAGTCGACTTCGCCAGCGCGTTGGAGCGAGGAAGAGAGAAGAGGACTCCAACGAAGATAGAGCGTGTTTGGGTCGCCAGCTGACGATAAGTAGACTAAGACATTCTTACGGGTATTAAGATGGTATTGTTTCCGTGCTGACGTCAAATTGTAGATCAGCTGTCAGGTCGTTAGAAACCGAATTGATTATAGAGCGTATGGTATGAGAGGAGCCGCGAATTATGTATGATGACTTCGAGTCAGGTATTGTGTGATGATGCGATTTGTTGCGATCAGACTTTGTAGTGCGATCACTAAAAGAGATTCGAGACACCACTTAAATATATATTCAATTGTCTTTGTAGAAATTATAGAGTAGTAAATATATGCATTCGTTTTGTCTTACCACAGAAGCTGTAGCTATTTATTTTTGAGTGCTATCAGAGGACCCACGAAAAGAACCCTTGAGTAGAGCTAGTCAGGGAATATTTCGTGTCAAATAGTGCAGCTATAATAAGATAGCAACCATTGGCCGCGGCCTTTTGTACCCCGATCGGTTGGAATCAAGGGGAGGGAGTCAGCCCAGCGGTCTGAGATTGGAGCAACTGCATCTGCAGTTGGTCGAAACCCTAAGGGGGGCCCTCTGTCTCCTGATTGGTTCGGGAGGTAAGACCACGAGTCTTTTAACCGACTCGTGACATCCGAACGACCGATCGGGCGGTCACAGTAGGTATGCAATTTGGCCCGGAACCGGGAAGATTTTTTTCCCGATATACTACGCTCTTTTCGTTCTTACTGTATTTAGTTCTTTAGTGACGGCTAATATAATTATTGTATGAATTACTCATTTTTATTTCAAAACATTGGATGTATGTTTTTTCACTGTACTTTAGTAAATACCTTCACGACCATTAAAATTCGTATCACTTTACAGGACCGTACAGTTATGGTAGTCATTTATAATCATAATTTCTAGTGATGCCGCTCTTTCATGTCGTCTGATAAAGGGTTTTGCACATGTACTTGACAGTAAAAAAAGATAAAAACAATCTTAGTGATCGGTCACGTAAAGTTATTAAGGGCCATCATTTCGACGTTACGAAGGTTCTCTTAGAGAATTCAAAGGTACCACCAAAAACGGTGAAAATAATTATAAAGTTTAATCGTTGCTACTCAAGGTATTCCCAAACTGTGAATGCAACGCACGCCTTGTCTTATCTTCTACAAATCGTGATAAATATGCTTACCATTAGTGTGAATCTCTTCCAAGTAAGTGTTCAGATTAAAAATCGAATATGGAATTATTTGCCTCCAGCACTTATGTTGTTAACTTTTTACTTTCAGGTGGTTGTAACAGAAGGCAATTATATGACAACAATACGATACGTAATTTTCGCAAATGCCGTAGTAATTCATCTGTTTTTCAACTGTTTGCATGGAGAAACACTGATCAATGGTAGCCTGCACGTCAGGGAAGCCGTGTAAGTGATTTTGGTCTAAGCAATGCTACTAATTTGTACGTTCTACGGTATCATCTGAGATTCAATAAATTTTCTACGTTGTTTTCATATAGGTATAACGAAACCGTGTGGTTCAAGTTATCTAAAAGGTCTCAGTTTGTGATTATATTTATGATGATGCGCGCTTCTGATCCGTGCGTACTGAGCGGTGGCAAGTTCTTCATCCTAGGAATGGACAGCTTTGCCTCGGTAAGTTTCTTGTGGGCAATGGAGAGTTGTTGCGGTTTTATAAGGTACTCAACAAGTTCCATGTCCTTAAACGACATGTTCCAGGTGCTGCATGTATCCATGTCATACTTGACACTTTTCACGTCGGTGAGATGAAGTAAGCTAGCCATGATGAGTCAGCCTTCCTCAATTTGGACTATCGTCAAGGCTTGGTGTATTATCACTTTTGTTTTAATGGTTCTTTTCTTACTACATCGCTACCAAAAATCGTTTATATGTAAAGCAAATCATTTACAGTGTGCCTGCACCTTACTTTAAAGTGTTCTGGCTGCATTTTTGCTATAAATTTCCTGGTGTTTCACATACTTTTGATTCATTGTGCTACTCTTTTTCTTACGGTGGAAATAGTGCAATATCACGTAACTCTCCAATACCAGTCGTCAAATCTCATGATTATCCCTCTAATACCCACTTGCCTTGCTTCTAGACATTTGACCCTGATAAGGCTATCTATCATTTCCTTTGTACCATTTATTAATGTACCGGGTTAAAGTTAGGACGATTCAAAATAAAATCTACCTATAACTTTCACTATTTGTTTCGTTTAGATTTTACAGAAGTAATCATCTTACCAAAATTACTATACCCAGGACTTCTCTATTTAACAATCTTTCGACTCACAATCAGTCACTTTTGTAGCGAAATAACCTGTATTATCAGCTAATAACAGCATGTCTGTGCTCTCTCTCTCTCTCTCTGTCTCACACTCCCGCAAGGCTTGGTCTTAAGACCGTTGCTGTTCCAAATTTTTAATAATGGGATTGGCTCAATCTTCAAACACTCCAGCCACATTTTTCGCAGACGATTTCCAACTATACCTCTCCTGCCCAATTAGCTAACCTGCTTCTAACCATACAGCTTGCCTCACTTGATCCTTGTGCTGAAACTGATTGGGCCACATGCAGTGGCCTGAAACTCAACGTAGGGAAGACCAAGATGATGATTCTTGGCAGTCAGCGTTATGTAAATGAAATCTACACTCGAGCCCTACCTCCGACACTCATCAATGGTGATCCCATCCCTTAGGGAACCGAGACACGTAACCTAGGCGTCATTTTCACGCCTTCTCTCAGCTGGAGGAACGACGTGCTCAATATTTCGCGGCGAGTTTTTCTTTTCAACTCTCTACAGTCTCAAACACCGGTGTGCTGCGCTTTCCTGGTCATTCGGGCCCTTCTAATCAGAGCCTTCATCTTTCTGATTTTCGACTATTGCTACCTTGTTTACGCCAGCTTCTCCGGCATCTTACAATTTAAGCTCCAGCGTGTTTTTAACGCCTTTTTCAGATTTATTTTTGGCCTTAGACGTGATGCACACATCACACCCTACCGCTTAAGCAAGCTTAAATGGATTTCGCTTGAGAATAGAAGGCTTTACTTTTTAGGATCCGCACTTTACCGGCTCTTATTTACCGGAAATCCACCCTATTTAAGCGAGAGGTTTGCACCCCCGGACATTAATGTCCGTCGATGACGTGGCATTTTGCCGCTCCTCCAGGTGGGAGCACTTTTTCATTTCTTTCTTTCTTTTTCTTTCAATTCTTATATCTTATCTATATTTGTTTTTCCGTATCAACTATTTTTATTATTATTATTACCAATAATTTTGATTAGCGGCTGTGGCGAAGTCCAGGGATCTCCCTGAGAGGAGGGGGACCCTATATATTTTAGTTGAGCGAACTTTTGATGTATTTATTTTTTTTCTTCTGCTCTTCCTGCGTTTTTCTTTTTTTTACATTATTTTCTGTTATATTATCTTTTTTGTTATTGCGTAACACATTAAAATTGACCTTATTGTATTCCTTTTTTTGTGCGCTATTTCTATTACGTAAGATTGTTTTTGAGGAATTTGTGGCGTATTTTTGCATAACCGTGAGCGTTTACTTTAGCTCCATGTAAAAATAGGTGAGGGCACAGCCTCCCTTTTCCCCTACCCTGAAACCCTATTTTCTCCCTCGCGAATTTCCTTTTTTCTTCTTTTGGACCCTAAGGAATTATTCCCGTTACCATACCCTCGTTCGCGGATCTTTAATCGCTGGATAGCGACGACTCAAGATCTTCGTCGATAAGGAAGGATCGCCGGCGACGATTGCGTGATAAGGCAGATAAGTATCCAGTAGCGGCTATCGACCTGAGGATCTAACGGAAAGAGGTCAGCACCTTATGGCCTAATTGAGTAGCGGACCCCCCTGGAAGGGGAAATTGGAGCACGGAAGTCCCGCAAATTAGCTGCGACCTCCAGAGATACTTGGACCGCCGAGCCGTGCTACGTGAATTTGCTGAAGAGTTTTGTGCCGCATACATAATAGAAAGAAAGAGGAAAAATAAGAAAAAGGGATTTTCTTTTCGCCCGTGTGGTTTTTTTTTCTTGTTGGTGTGCTGTGCCGTTGGTCTTTGCAGGAAGTGCCGAGCGCAGTACCTTCAAGCGGAGGCGGAGTGCCCGCAGCGTCACTGACGCGACATCCGGCGAAGAAAAAGGTAGCGAGAGGGGTACCGTACCCTTTCTCGTTTCTCTTTCCCTTTATTTTTTATATATTGTTCTTTTCTCTTTTCATTTCCGCTCTCGTCTTCCCTTGTAAAGTTTTTGATTTCCGTCCTATTTTTTTCTGTTTTCCGATTTGGTTGAGCCTCCATCGCGTCTTTTCTGTTCCCTTTTTGAGCATCCCGTTTTATCTTTTGCTGTGCCCCGTGACGATCGTGTTGTAACACGGTTTCGCGTTCTTTTTTTTTGGCGAATTTCTTTCTTTTTTTTGTGTGTTGCGCTACATCTCTAAAATTTTCTGTCACCCCCCCCCCCCCCCTGCTTCTCATTACCGAATTTTATTAGTTTTTTTTGCTGTTGTATAGACTTGCGCTTATTTTCCTTATTTTTAGTTCCCGCGGCGATTTTTTTTACCGCGAATTTATTTTTTTTTGTTTATATTGCGGCGCCATCGTCGAGTTTTTTTTCTGTTGTTGTAGAGTAGCTAGGTAAAATTTGTTAGGGTTCATTCTTGATGCCTCGCAGAGATTATGAACTCAACATAACATTTTTTGGACACCGGAAAGGATGTGTTACTTGGAACTTTAGCCGGTAGAGTTCCATCATTTGCTGCCGGAGCTAATGAACGAGTAAGGGGTAGGGTTCGGTTCGAGACATGGGTATTATCAGTGTTGAAGGATGATTCTGCCGACACCTGATTGCGATAAATGAACTTATCGTACATGTATTTAAGATACTTATTTTTCAAAATAGAGTAGGTTAAATTGCCAAGGAAAAATCGATGCCCTTCTTCGATTCAGAGCCAGTTTAATTCCGTTAAGTATGGCGTTATGTGTTCATCTCTGCGAAGGTTAAAAATAAATCTCATACAGCTGTTCATTGCTCTTTCGAGCATCTTTTCGCCCTTTCTGAGGGTTAAATTCAATGCTACGCAGCAATAGTCCAGATGTACGAAAACCAATGTCGTAATCAGCCGAGTACGAAGCTCCAGAGGTAGCAGGTGCTTTGATATTTTTAGTTGATGCAAAGTTCCAAAGACCCTTTTGGAGACGGTTCTAATATGAGCTTCCCAAGACAAATTATTGGTAATTGTCAATAGAGTTTAGTCTTTTAGTGGTACCGGCAATTATGAACTTGGTTTTTTGATGGTTGGGAACAACGCCGATTTTCAATCCCCAGCTGCATATGGCGTTGATGTCCTTCCGGAATTAATTCATCGTGTCTGCCAAGTTGGCCGATTCTGTGTCCAGGCAGATTTGTAGGTCATTCGCGTAAAGATTGTGTCTCGATTGCTTAACTTAACGGCTGATCCCTGAAGCACACAAACCGAAAAGGAATGGGCCAAGAACCGATCCCTGAGGAACTCCTGATAGAAGGATTTTTCAAGATGATGAGGAACCGTCTGCATCTTTGACCACCAACTGGGAACGGGGACGCGCATGCGTCGCCACACCCCGAAGAAGAAGAAGCAAGGAGACGACACTTCTCTACTGGACGGCTTCGGTTGAGCGTCGTTGACCGGTGATCTCCTAGTCGACCGTTTCTTGGGAGATGTTTGGACGAGAACAAGTAGGGTTGAGATTGGTTTTATTTGGTGAGTGCCCGCGGGCTTGAGTTTTAAGAGCGAGCTTCAATTTGCTTGAAGCTTCACCACATCTTGACATCTGGGAATCGGGCCATTGGTTGGGTGGAAATACCAGCCTTTCCACGCAACCGACCCAACGGCCATTTTGATTCGGCTCCTTCAGAGACCGATAAGATATATATATATATATAGGAATTCGGGATTTTCTCCCCATAAATGTGGCTTCTCCCTTTTCTTTTTTTTTCTTATCATAGGTTTGAGTCCTAGAACCCTTTATTCTTTGGTTGTTTTCTTTGGTTCTTTTGTTCGTATTGGCACTTTTCGCTTCCGCCACCTCATTTTGGTTGGATCCGGTTGAGGACCACGTGGCGGAATCGAACCGCGTATCTTAAGAATTATTTCCGGAGGATTATCCTCTATCTTATCATTGTTACTCTTAGTATTATTATTATTTTTTTTTGATATTATTAAAGATCGTCAGATCTCGAAATTTGGCTTTATTCATTTGGGGATTTTCCTGTGGGTTGGCCTTTTCTTTTCAGGTTAGGTCGGCAGTCGGTGGAGTCGTGGCGGAACCTTCACGTCCGGGAGATAAGAAGTAGTCGGTTTTGGGTCTTAGAGTTTTTGGGTTGCTTCGGAAAGTCCTTTGGGACTTTTAGAAGGTTAAAAAGTCCCTGGCGCCCTTCTGGCTTTTAATCTCTTGGGAAAGGGTGTCAGTTTGTGCCGGGAAGCCGCTCCCGAGGTTCCCCGGTTACACAGTATTTCTACTTTAACGTTAATTTCAGTGATAGCGGAGAAACCGTCCCAGTCTTGTTTCAACAGATCGATATGGAAGGCAGTGATGAAAAATATTCTAAAACCACGACAGATGAAGTTCCTCTCTTAATTTTTCTGTACTGGTAATTTGTACTCTACAAAAATAAGATTATGTGAGGAGGGAGACACAGCCTGCTGTCCCCGCTCGCTAAGCTTGTCCAGAGTGTCAACTAGACAATTATCAATCTTCGGAGTGGTTTGAAAGGAGACTATGTGTAGGTTCGATGCATCGGCGAAATTTTTCAGATGTCGAGCATCCTCAGGAGTTTGGCATAGGTTCATGTTGAAGTCACCCATCACAATAGGATTCGAGTACGAGGAAAAAAGGTCAAGCAAGCAGTCTTCAAATTCTTGTA
This sequence comes from Gasteruption jaculator, assembly GCA_949825005.1. Classification (NCBI taxonomy): domain Eukaryota; kingdom Metazoa; phylum Arthropoda; class Insecta; order Hymenoptera; family Gasteruptiidae; genus Gasteruption; species Gasteruption jaculator. The sequence continues at coordinate 8,667,511 of OX463766.1, forward strand.
GAAATCCTAGTCGAGGAGGTCTGTAAACTGTGGCGAGGAAAAGTTTGTTTGAATCTGATGTGAAGATTTCTGTTATTTTGTATTCAAGTTTGTCGCAGTATAATCCTTCAGATTCGGGCAAGATTTTGGCTTTGATGGAGTTATGAACATAAAAACCTATACCACCTCCATTTTTGCCTTTTCTGTCATAGGAAAACAGGCAATATCTTGTTAGACAAACAAAGTCATCGCTAATAGCATCAGTAAGCCATGTTTCAGACATACAGATGACATGGAATCCTAAACTCGTAAAACGAAGGCTGAGTTCTACAATGTGTCCTATTAGTGATTGACAATTCACATGACAGACACGGAGATGTTCGAGTGATGGCGAAGACATTATCCGTAATTAGTTTTCCTAACCTTTTCTGTTATTTTTATTTTAAGAAGAGGACAAATCTCTCCATCAAGCGCGGAATGGGACACATCAGACAATTTGGAAATTTTGCAATTACAGCAAGTTTGAGTTTCGTTTACATTGCTATAATCCTTCCTTTCATGGTCACCTGAGCAGTGGCAATTTGATGCTATATGTCCAAAATTAAGACATTTGAAGCATTGGGTCACTTTAGTGTGGTTCACGAACGTACATGAAATAAATCTTAAATATATTCGTTCATCCTTTTTAAGAGCAAACCGAACTTTCGGACGGTCTTCAATTATGCATCGAGTAGTAGTGCGATCTGGTTTTGCCGCAGAGACATAAATGATTTTGATGTCAGGATTACTCCACTTAAGTTATAGTCGATAAAATCTTCCCTGATTTCTTTTTTGGATACATTCGAGGGTACACCCAAAACCAAAAGACTGGGATTGTATTTAAAATCGTCCCTATCAACGAGATCTGCTTAGGCCAGAGCAAGAAAAGTGCGATGCTTTTCTATATCCACTGCCTTTGCTTCGATTCGGACGTTATTTTTTCCTGCTCTCGACAGTCTTTCGACTTTTAATCGAACATCACAAGGCTTCACAGTTATGATTAGAGCTTCCCTGTCGGTCCCAAAGGGGCCGACAGGGGGTTTGCTGATGAATGATACTCTTAATTCGGTTTGGGACCGAATTAAGAGTATCATTAGATGCTGATATGGACGCTACTATTAAGTCTTTTGAACCGTTGGGCCTTTGGGTATGTGGACCTGACAAGTTTTAAGAACATTGCAGAAGGAGGCGGGAGCGATTGGGACGTTTGACGCCTGTACCAAGTTGGATACAACTTCCGGTATGGTCTGAATGACATCCTTAACGCTACCTACGCCGTTGCGAATCAGCCCTGCGTTAGTTTTAATGACACCTTTGGAAAATTTATCAATAGTTACATTTTTTGATCAAGAGTAGAATAACCTGCGACAAGAGTGTTAAATGTAGTCTGATAAGTCAGAAACAATTCACTAAGAAAGGTTTTATTATCGACAGATTCAGTGGATCCGGCTAAGAATTTATTAAAAAATATGTTATGCCTCAACAGTTTCTCTCTCGTTTCCTTTAACTAAACGTTGGAGATAGGCAAGCTATCTGATGTATGACTGTCAGCTGGTAAGAAACCTGACAAGGTAAACGGAGAAGAGATGGTCGCAGTAGCTGAGCATGGAAGGGGAGTTGGAAGAGGTGGCAGTGGTAGAAGAGACTGTGACGTGATCCTTCTTATCACTGCCACTTCCAAGTCGTGAACGAGTGTTCGCAGACATGCCCGAAGCACATCCGAGTGTTCTCAATAACTTACCGACCTAACCGATCAGAGAGTTGTGATGTCACAAAATGGTCGTTGGGCAGATAACTGTCACCTATTCGTACGACAACAATAACCACGATTTATAGTAAAAACTCACCATCCACTGAAAAGCAGGTCGGTCATAATTAAATTTATAATTAAATTTATAAGGTACAAGCCCTTATAATTAAGTGTGCTTATAATTAAAATTATAAGGTACAAACCCAATAGCGATGGCATATCTGGTATAACACATTATAAATGTGAATGTGCTAACAGCAAACGCACTGTCAGTTATTGCTTCCATATTCCAGCAGTAGTTTATTACTTATCTTATGCAAGATATCTATCAAATGTTTTTAAAAATAGCATAAATACTTCTTGTTGTTGATGTTTGATGTTTGACGATTCCAAGCACTCAGTCCTATGGATTATTGTGCTCGGGCCCGTTAGGACAGCTCTTTAGGTGCAAGTTGCGGATAGGCCGGCTTCTTTCGCAAAGTGGATGAACCTGTCTATCTCAACTTCCTCTATGTTCAGGCACTCAATTCTACGAGTCCCTAGAAGGATCTGCCTGGAGCCCTCCAATTCCCTACATTGAGTGGTGACATATAAAGAAGTTTCCTCCACATTCTTGCATCTTGGGTGGATGGGTGACTAGACCAACGATGAGTCTTAACTGTGCACGGTCGAGCCGAGCCAGTTTGTCCCCTAGTTTACCGGATGGTTTAGAGAGCATCGCTCTTGTGTGTCTCACCCTTTGACTGTGGACCCAGAGGTCTAGGATGTTTTCCATGGCTCATCTATGGTTTAGTGCCTTAACACAATCTGCTGAGACACTGAGAAGACACGCGGCCTCACGTATCGGCTTGGTGGCATTTCAACCACGCAAATTGTATCTCCCAAACTTTGATATTGAATAATGGCCTTTTGTTCAAGTATCGAGGAGCTCAGGCAGATTGTCGACACTTCACGTGATATTTGCATATGTTCTGCCAACAAAAAATACCCAAAAATCCAGCGAAGTTTGCAGCCTCTGGTTGTTATTATCCGAATACCAGGACATTTTGCAGTTTTGCATTTTGCATTTTTGATGTTCTTTATATTTAAGGGGTTACATCTAGTTGGCGGCCGAAAAAAAGGCGTGTTTTTGTAAATTCTTTTTTTGGGAAAATGATTGTAGGTTTCGAACTGTTTTTTTTTCATAGTTAAGGGTATATTTTCGACTATATTTCATAATTTTTTTATTGAAAAATCTCACAAATGTAGGAGATACAATGCACTTCCCGGACCGCTAAGTTTTCTGCGGTGACCACTGTATCTTCCACCTCACCCGTTTAAAATAAAAAAATCAAATAGATTATGTTTTTGCATCGTATTATCTAGTCCTTAATCGAAGGATTTGAGAAAATATTAATTTTTGAAAAAATGGTGGACGAAAATGTAGTGATTTTCTCATCAAAATTTGGATTTTCACGTTCAATCGTCGACCATTTTTTTAAAAATTAATATTTTCTTCAATCCTTCGATTAAGGACTAGATAATACGATGCAAAAACAGAATCTATTTGATTTTTTGATTTTAGACGAGTGAGGTGGAAGATACAGTGGTCACCGCAGAAGACCTTTCTTGAACAGCGGTTCGGGATATGCATTGTATATCCTACATTTGTGAATTTTTTTCAATAAAAAAATTATGAAACATAGTCGAAGATACAATCTTTACTATGAAGAATAACAGGACGAAACCTGCAATCATTTTCCCCAAAAAATTCATAAAAACAGGCCTTTTTTACGGCCACCAACTAGATGTAACCCCTTAATCAGCACACTTCGTAGCCTCTGGCAAATTATTTATAAACCAGCACAGTTTGGAGCATCTCACAAATTATTATTTCTGAGCCAGCTCATTTGGTAGCCTCTAGCAATTACATTTTCTAAGCCAGCGCACTCTACAGCCTCTGGAAAGCTATAATTTTTTAGCGAGTCCACTTTGCAGCCTCTGGTAGTTATTCTAAGCCAGTACACTTTGAAGAATCTGGAAAATTATTATTTCTCAGCCAGCACACTTTCCAGCCTCTGGCAAATTATTATTTTTAAGTCAGCCCAATTTGCAGCCTCTGGTAGCTATTCTAAGCCAACACACTTTAAAGCCTCTGACAAATTATTATTTCTCAGACAGCACGCTTTGCAGCTTCTGGCAATTACTATCTCTAATTGTAAGCCAGCACATTTTAAAACCTCTGGCAATCACTATTTCTAAGCCAGCACACTTCGTAGCCTCTGACACTTATTCTTTATGCCAGCAAACTTTTGAACCTCTGGTATTTACCACTGTACAGCTGCAAATTGAGCAGCATTGCAAATGTATGCATAAATATGGAAAGGGCCCCGCCGCCGTCCATTCCCGTGAGACGCAACCAGTGTATCTATTTTTCGTCTCTCCGATTTTCATTTGCAATTTCTTGCAGATTGGCCGAACTTTTTAATTAGGCTAATCATTATTTCCCAAAGTCATTTCTAAAAGCAGGGTTCCAGATACCACTGCATGAACCAAAGACACGTTATTCCCTTAGGAACGGCAGTAACACATTCTCTTGCACGAGCTTCGCAAAGTGGCGTCTCATGCGTCCTGGATCGCTCGAGTACCTTTCCTGCCGAGGATCTCCACCCAAGACTACGGTCGTCGCAAATGTCGCGGCATAAACTCCACAACTCGCATAGTCCCGTTGTCGCTAAACCTTTTCGAAAATTACATCCTTTTCGCGAATTCCGGGAAAACGCGAGCCGATGTACGTCTTCTCTTTCTTGGTAAGCGTAGCGTACGTACAGCCTGGCAGACTGTCGTACACGTGCAGCCTCGAACCATCGAAGAAAATGCAGCGCCAATGATTGGAGCATTTTCCTCCAACGATGTGGATACAGTTCCTACTTTGGACTGGCTCGACAAAGTCGCTGTACAACTACTGTAAACTTTGCGTCTCCAAATCCGGGTTTTCCTTCACGATACATAGAAACTCGTCCAACGAATTATCATGTAACCAATTGTTTATCGGCAAGGCGTTTTCTACCATCTCAGCGAAAGAAACTCTTTTCGTATCCAACGTTGTTTTAAACGTTGCCACGTCTTCCGCCGTGAATTTGATCGAGGCGTCGACTGTGACGCAGTCGTTATCGCTAACAGCGGCAATTGGCAAAGCATAGCTTCTTAGCCGTTTCCCCTCTTGGAGGGTGTTCCGGCTTTCTGCTTTCCGTTTTCTCTCAACTTCCAGAGCAACTTTTATCCGCTTCGTTTCCTCAATAGTCTCTGCGATATACCCAGGATTTAGAATGGGCATGTGTTGGTTGAAGCGACTATCAATGATTTCTGGGAGCATGCACTCGTTCTAGAAACGCGTCAAGAAGGATTCCATTTGGTTTGCCCAGAAATCATCGTTTCCCGCCATTCGAACGATTTTCAGGCTTTCTGGCGTCCAAAGACCGAAAATACAGTGATCTCGCTGCGTTACGTGCAATTGACCTTGCACTTGGTAGAAATATCGGTTCCTCCGATTCATTCTACTCGAATCTTTCTTGTTGAACACACTCCTCCACTGGGGCAGCGATTCTAAAGCCTCTTTGGCTGTTAAATTTTCAGCCGAGGAAGGGCATTTGATCTCCACCAGACCGTTCTCCTCGATGAGACCGTCCGGAGAGGCTCCTAAGAACGGATTCTCACGATCCACGAACAATCCGCACACTCGGATTTCCTTGTTCAGTGACACCGCCAATTCCTTCCTTGCCCTTTCCTCGTTGTCGCGACCATACTTCAAAGCTGGTGCATCCGTCAGTGCGGGGTACAAGATACTTTTCACTGTAACCGCGCAAGGCGTCGTTGGCCGCATGCGACACACGGTTCCAAAATTGGATGCCGTCAGCATTTCCCTTTTCAGAGCGGACCACAGTTCGCACTCGCCTTGGCCTCTGGTGTCACGTTCTATCTGTTCCCAATTTTTTCCGTTCTCCGACAATTTTCGGAAATGATTGGAACGAAGTTGCTCAAACACCTCGGCCGAAAGGTCCGGTTTCTGAGACTTCGGGCCGTAGTGTTTGTCAGTTCCCAGTCGCGGTCTAAATGTCGTTCTTTTTCCATTCAGTGCTCGAGATTTTCTGATTCTGGCGATTTTGTTTTTACGCCGCTCTTCCAAAATCTCGGCAACCGAAGGAATCGGCTCGTACATGCTTTCGTGCACGCTCGTCAGAACTTGTTGCGTGTTGTGCTGCAGGACCGAATCCGCGACTCTGGCATTGTACGAGCTTCGTAAGCCGAAATTTATGCGTTTTCTGCCGATTTATTTGTAGATTATCGAGTTGAACGATTCCGCAACGTTGTTCGTCATCTTGAAAAGCAGACTCTCGGCGAAGCAACTCAGATATCCGCATTCTCAATTTTTTGGTAGAGGCCGTGCAACTTGAGATGCGGAACATAATTCTGTTATGCGCATGGTCGTCGAAGGTTCTTTGGATCTCGTTCCACATGAACCCGATGTCGACGATTCGAGGGCCTTCGCATTTCGCTTCTTCAATGCGATCGCCGTCAGCATTGCCGCTCGCAGTGATAACGAGGTGCTCGTTATCCTCGCAAATTAGATCAATTTTACCGGCACAGCCCTTGCTTTCACTGTTTCCTTCACCTTCGACAGTCTCCGGTTTCTCGTACTCAATGACCTCCAAGATCACCTCGCTCGAGTCTGCCACGTCGGGAAGAGAATCCGAAGTAGTTTCAGAGCTGGTCGGTGTGCCCTTACAATCGCGGAAGACGTTCAGGTTGCTAGTTGACTCTTTCAACAATTTTGTCGCCTGCCGCCTGTACAACAAAAATAAGGCTGTTATATAACATATTAACAAGAAAGTCATACAACATGCCAAAATTTATTGGATTATCTGCAGTCGTTTATGAAATATGGATGTCACAAAAACTGTTGATAACTGACTCGATAGAATTTTCTTATCTTCGCACAGCTTCCTCCGTGAGAAAGGAAAATAACCGGAAAAACACATTTCATAAACTTAGATCAATGAAAAATAGAAACCATATTTTACGAGCATTATAGCACTTTTTAAATATCGCGATATTAATATTAATTAAGGGGTTACACCACTGTAAATTTTTCAAAAAATCGATTTTCCGTTTGTTGGCTTAGAAGTTGCTTAAGAACCTTCTAGAATATGTAGCAAAAAATTTCAAGCCTTCTCCAAGCATTTTTAATGTCTCTAACACGATTTTTCAAAACGGCACGCAGCAGAACTTCAATAATTTTCATTCCTTTGATTCTAAATTTTTGCAATATCCTTAAAACAACATTCTGAAGAGAAATACGTAGGGGATTTTCGACATGTTATTTTAAACATTAGTTATTAACAAAAGATTACCTCTTTTATTGTGTTTTACACAATTTCAATGTTTTTAAAATCCCCTACGTATTTCTCTAGCTATGAACATGTAGAATAAGTGATTTTTTATTCTTTTTTCTAGGTGCAAATTTGCACCAGCTACAGTGCGTGCTGCAGAGAGCTTCAAATTCAATAAGCCTCGCAAGAATGGCTCAGATTCCGCCATTTTGTAATGTTTGTCGATCATAATTTTTTGTTTAATAGTTCAATATATGCTTAATCACCTCATCAAATTTTATTAGTCCATTACTATTCCATCCATCCAAAAAAATTGACAAATAAGCGTTTTTTTTCTAGGCTGTTACAGTGGTGTAACCCCTTAATATTGTAGAAATATCAAGAGACACGGTAGTGTCTCCAGACATGTTCATGTATGAATTGGGCGAGAGCGCTACCGTGTATCTATTCTCGAACGAACTAGCTGTGGGCACATGAAGAACAGCCGAAGCATGTTGTGTATATACACAGCTTCAACCTCCATACAAACGCAATCTGTCCACTGAGTTGTATGGGTTTCTCTGTATACATACACGGCGCACACGAATTAGCTGTCTGCGACAACCAATGGCGGCTCCACGACGAGGTGTATGAGTTTTTCTGTTACATGTACTGTGACGGAGACTTTTTCGGACGTCACAGTTCGCCTCACTCAAAACTCAGACTAAACCGTATTTGGGCGCCAGGTATTCCTAAATACCAACTCAAAACCCTTATCTTCAAATCCTCAAAACTTAAACGTAAACGGAAACGGATCTAAAGATATCGGGCGAACACGGGCCTCCAGCTACTCATTTGGGTTATGGAGAGAGGGCGTGGTCCAAAGAAAAAAGAAAACTATAAGGTAACGAGGAATTATAATCGAGACATTTATTTGGCTTTTCAACCGCTTCAGAAAAAGATATTCGTTAATACATAGGGTTGCGAAATCAAGAACTTAAACGGAGCGTTATTCGCGTTCAGGTAGCCACAAGGGAACGTATCCGAGGTAGCCGGAAAGAGAGACGGAAACTAATATACGAGGTCTGTTCAGAAAATAACCGAACTTTTTAAATTGCGCGCCAACGAAGTATCGTAGCGACGTGCGGTTGGCAGCACTGTGTTCGTTATAGTTTTCTGTTTAAACTTCCTCTTTACGGATTTTTGATATCTCACTTGTTTCTCGCATTATTGCTTTGTAAGTGTAAGGTGTTGCAGCGTGCGTGGCGATTTTTACAATGTGCGATTTTCGAGATCAACGATGCAACGTGAAGTTTTGCGTGAAATTGAGAAAAACTTTTGCCGAAACGTTTGGACTTCTGAAAGAAGCTTACGGAGATGATGCTCTAAGACGTACGCAGTGTTACGAATGGTTTTGCCGATTCAAAAGTGGTCGTCAATCAGTTGAAGATGACTCTCGGCCGGGAAGACCTTCGACCTCAACTGATGACACTCACATCCAGAAAATCCGTGATCTGGTGCTTGCAAATCGTCGACTGACTGTCAGAGAACTTGCACAAGACGTTGGGATTTCGATAGGGTCGTGCCATAACATTCTGACTGAAAAATTGAACATGCATCGAGTTGCAGCAAAATTTGTTCCTCGTTTGATGACCGAACTACAGAAGAAAAATCGAGTAGAAATTTGTCAGGAACTCGTTCAACAAGCCAACGATGACGATACATTCATGAAGAGGATCATAACGGGTGACGAGAGTTGGGTTTATGGATACGACATCGAGACAAAAGTCCAATCATCACAGTGGGTTGGCAAAGGATCTCCACGACCTAAAAACACGACAGTCTCGATCCAATGTCAAGGTGATGATTACCGTTTTTTTCGATTTTAATGGAGTTGTGCATTTTGAATTTTTGCCTCATGGTCAAACAGTCAATCGTCACTACTACAAAGATGTTTTGAAACGTTTGCGTGAAAAAATTCGCAAAAAGAGACCAGAGTTGTTGCGAGACAACTCATGGTTGCTTCACCATGACAATGCGCCAGCTCACGGAGCCTTGTCAATTCGCCAGTTTTGTACCAAAAATCAAATGACTGTCCTCCCTCAACCTCCCTGCTCACCAGATCTGGCTCCATGCGACTTTTTCTTATTTCCAAAATTGAAATCAGTGCTGAAAGAACGCCGTTTCGACACCATTGATAATATTAAAACAAATTCGTCACAGGCATTAAAGGACATTCCGAAAACTGCTTATCAGGACTGTTTTGCAAAGTGGAAACATCGCTGGGAAAAGTGTGTGAATAGGGAAGGGGAGTACTTCGAAGGTGACAAGGACCAATAATGTGCCAACTAAAAAATAAAAATTAAAAAAAAAAGTTCGGTTATTTTCTGAACAGACCTCGTATTCCTAGGAAGATCGAGATCGTTAATGAGGCGTACAGATATTCGCAACTTGATACATTTCAACTAAACGGAAAAGAGAGCCGAATAAAAGGTAGCGTGATCCGTTAGGCTGACCAAATCTTTAGGAAGCGGGAAGATTCGAAAGGCATCAAAATCGACATATATATGGCAAATCGATTGGCAACGAGATTCGATAACTTACGAAGATTCGGTAAAGACAAAATGACTTACAGCTGGCGAAAAATCGACATCGTCAAACCGTTAGGAGAGAGAGAGATAGGCAGCAGTTTCCCGGTTTTCGTGTTCCTTCGGCCGCGAAGACTCGACGCAGAAGATCCTTCTTTCGGTATCCGAAATCCTTAGGTAGTCGTTATCTCCCACTCGTCCTTTATCGATCCGTAACGTGATTGGTGGCTTGAAATCCTTAACTATTCGTCCGTTTTCGGAGTACCAGTGTCGTATTGATAACATACGGCCCCTAAACCTCAACTTCTAAAATCGTCATACTTTTTCTTTCAAAACTTATTCGTAGCGACAAACGTAACGGTAGGATCCGAGCTCCTGGAAGGTCCAGGGTATAGCTCCAGGCTACTATGACGTTGGGTCTTCACTTAGGATGTAGTTGTTAGACCACGGCATCCTTGGTTTTGCTAATTGGTCCAGTCGTTATATCGGGTAGGTTTTCAGTGGGTCTTTGATAGTGACACCACGCGGCTTCTTTGGCTTTTTAGGGGATCTTTAGCCCATGCCATCGCCTTATCTGGAGCGCAACTCGTAGCAAACTTTTCCTCTCAGTCGCTATAGATCCAAAACGACGACAAATGCCAACGGTATCTTAATCCTTAAATAAAACTAGGCCTCAGTGGCAACTGTAACGGGATTCGAAACTTCATTGTGGACGGAAGATAAACGGTGGCTTCGACATCTGGACGGTGACGTAGACCTATCTGGAACTGCAACATCCTTATCGTGATCCTGAATGTCCTTCGGTGGTCGGTATCCTGTGGTTTCAACATCGTGAAAGGTATCGTGAAAGTAGCTGGAACTGCGGCATCGTAGTAGATCGATCGTTCTCTTCTCTCTCTTCTGTCTCCGAGAATCTAAACGAATCTTATACGCAATACAAATCCTAAACGAAAGCGAATCTTAGGTAATTAACTATAATAAGATAGCAGGTAACGCGAAGAATTTGGTCAGCGTAACGCTGCGTGTCATTTTCGAACGACACGTGTTGTAAATCTAACACGTACCCAGAACCAGAAAACAGAGAAACAGTAACCGGGCAATTCCGCACGGTTACAGTACAGGACTCATACACTCACAAGCTGTCTGTGATTCGCAGTGGCGGTGCCACGGTGGGCTAGACTTAGACATTCAGATATGATCTGTGTTTTGTTTTCCCGAATATCCAAAAGACAAAAAATTACCTTACCGATGCGCGTTATGTATTGTTTTATATTATCTCGAGATATAAAGTCGATAATAATAATAATATTTGCAAGAAGGAGACAAATCTCCCTAAAAAACACTTCTGGTGCAAAAAAGTCGAGACAAGTTCATGTATGAAAAGGGATCTCTCTACAAAAGTTGTGAAATCCGATAACATTGGACAAGCTCGTTTTTTCCATTATGTCAATACGAAGTAATTACAAAATGGAAAGAATTTTTTCTGTTTACGTGATTAGAACCGGTATTGAACCTGTGATCGAAACTTGGTCTGCCTTGTTTCCTAATGGCTAATCTGGCCTCGAGATCCTTCTCAATAGCAATTGCTTTCGTAGTAGCATCTTTCATTGTTGCAAAATCATCTGGCATCCTTTGTTCGATTTCATCTTTTAATCCCTTGATGAAACATTTACTTAAATCTTCCTCAAGCGTTCTTTTGTATTCGGCTAGATTTGGGTTTGGATTTTCGGTTTGTACAAATCTAAGATGCGATTCCCAATTTCGTTTACTCTGTTTGCGAAACTCAAAACCTTTTCTTCTTCTTTCTGATAACTGTTTCCGAGTTCTTCTTGTAACTGATGGATGGTTTTTCCAGAAGAATAAATTTATTTTAAAAATTTTGCTAATTCGCTAATTTTGTCAAATTTTAGCCCTTGAATAGCTCTTCGGGCCTCTCTCCTTAATTTGTTACTTACAATTCGTGTTAAGGCTTTTTCATCATTGGGACTCATCATATCGCGAGCTTCCTCGCATCCTTCCAAAAAATAAGAAAGTGGAATGTTGTGCCCATCGAAAACGGGAACTGCCTCTAAGGCATATTTGATAGAAACAGGCATTTCTGGGTCAGGCATGATTAAAGATTGTGAATTTTGATTAATCTCGCGAGGGGGTGGAGGGGGTGGTGGGGGTTGATTATCCCTAATTGATTGTGAATTTATGGGTTCTCGATTTATTCTTCTATTAGAGGGTGGTGTGGAGAACATTCTCCATTTTTAGAAAAGAAAGATAAAATCAACAAACAACAACGACAGTGTATTAGTGTTTAAGTGTATATGTTTTTAAGAGTGTGAGAGTAGCGCGTATCTCCATGACTATCCCACCGCTGCCACCAAAAATTTGGATCTGTTACGTCCTAAGACTACAGAGGGCGCTTTCGTTTTAGGGAAGAAGGAAATGGTAGCTAAAAACTTCCCAGGGAAGAAAGCCGCATCGAGATATCGGAGGCTTTTGTAATGATTTTAATACGCAAAACACAAAAATTAAGGAATAATAAAAGTTCACAATTTATTAAAACACAAAAAAAAATATATACAAAAATTATTGGAACGGGTCCATGATCTTTAACCCCCCTTTAGTGGGTTTGTAATTCAAAAAGTGAGAATTTGAGATAAATACCGGTTCGCCGGTGCCCCCAAAAATTTCAAAATATTTATAAACTTCCCGCCTGGGATCTCCTCTTGATATATCGACAGACCTGGGTCTCTCGATATACTTTATAGATTTAAATCTTCGAGGGGTTCTCCAGGGGATTCGCAAAATGATTTTAACAGATTCGATTTTCTTAATGATAGGTCGTGGTTGTTGTTCTTGGTGTTGTTTTAGTTGTTGTTGTTCTTTTAGTTGTTGTTGTTGTTGTTGTTTCCGAAACTGTTCTTCTATTAGTTCCTCTACAGATCTCTCTGGATCGTGGTAGAGGGATGTTTTAAATGTTTTGAGGAGCTTGTCCTTCAAGACGCTTCTGCCCCCTCGGGTGGTCTTCCTGAGTGGGCGACGGACTTGAAATGAGCTATATAATTGAATTAACTTGATTCCTCTGTTAAATATTATGTTGACATTATATTCTCAGTATTTTATATTTTTATTATATTTACGATGCCATTGGATTATTTTCTTAAAGTTGATTTATTACTTTAATCCTTTTAGGTGTAGTGTGTTATGAAGATTTATCTATTGTATCTAGCATTACCTTTATCAATGGTATCCAGCATAACCCTTATCACCCGGCAAATATGACTTCAGTTCTCAGTTGATCGTCGACTTTGAAAGTCGTAGTGTTATGTGATTATAAAAGTTTTAACAAGAATTATGAATAAATAAATAAATAATTTATATATTAATTAACAATAGTGTTTCTTACAAAGAACACAACATTAGTAGTAACGAATTTTTGTAAAAGTGACTAAAGACAATATTAATATTTAGAGTGTCAATATTTATAAAATGAGTGAATGTAGTCGTAGAATGTAGAATGATAAAATAGAATATTTTTTGGTAAGTAAATAAGTAAAAGTGTTTTTTTTAAATTATAGTCAGCGAGTAAAAGGATTTTAAGTCAGTATGTAGTTCAAAATTAAAAAATTTTTTTCTATAAAATAATTATTTTTTCATTTTTTATCTAGTATAACATTATAGTAAGAGTGTAAGTTATCGCAGTCATTTTGTATGTTAACATTGATACTAGTCTCTTTTATATACATGGCTTCTAATAATCTTCTTTTATAAGTATCTATCTCTGTATTTAAAATTTTGAAATTTTCGAAATCAAAAGTATGATTGTTTTCTAAAGCGTGTTTGGATAATCCTGTACTAGCTTTCTTTTTAGTAATATCGTAATTGTGATGATAAAACCGTGTTTTAGCATAAATCTTAGTTTCCCCGATATAAACGTCTTGATAATTTTTACAAGGAATTTCATAAATTATATTTTTTTGTAGATTTTTTACCAATTTGTCTTTACCATTGTCTAAAAAATTTTTTAAGGTGAAATCATTAGTAAACAAACAGGTGATGTTAAATTTTTGTAGTGTATTTTTTAAATTTTCTGATAAATATCTGACATGGTAAAACACAGTAGGTTTTTTCATTATTGTTGTTATTTATATTGCTAGTGTTGTTTTCGTTATTGTTATTATAAATATGATCGATTCTGTCCTTTACAATTCTATTGACAAGTTCAGCTGGATAGTTATTTGATAAAAATGTTTTCTGAATTATTTGAATATTTTCTTTTCTATATGAGAAATCAGATAATTTAATTGCTCGATCTACTATCCCTTTAATCGTTAGAATTTTAATAACATAGATTTAGTGATGCCGCAAACAATAGAAGACGAATTAAGATTACAATTTGGTATATCTCCATTACAATAGCCCGCACGAAAGTTGTCCCTCCTCTAGCGCCGCGAAGCGGAGCATCACGAACTAGACGCGCTCGACGAAAATAAGCAGGCGAATTACTTGGTCGAATGCTAGATTCATGGTCGACGATACGAAAATTTCAAGCACAGGTCCGGCGCATGTGTTTTTATCGGGTGAGTCAGAACCCGATTTCACCAGGTGTCCAACCCGACCTCACCGATTTCAATAATTTTTTGATATGATGTAATACTCGAACAAATAAGGGACACGTATTTTTTTTTATGTGCTTACATCCACTTTAAAGGGGTGAAAACCACCCCCCCCCCAAGTTTTATCCGAAAATCATTTTTTTATCATATCCCGGCTTCTAATAAATATTTTCCACAAAAACAAAGTGGAAAATATTTATCATAAGAAGTCGAAGATGTTAGGTGTGCTTATGATCCAAGGGGTTGCAACCCTTTATTTTATATTTAAAGAAAACTCGATTTTTTTATGCTTTTTAAGTAATACAGCGCATATAAACGATGATAAAAAATTTTTCTCTAAAACTACTTATATTTAATAAGTCAGTAAAATATAATATTATTCTTTTAATATTATATCAGAGTTACTTTTTATAACTATTACTATAGCTGCTCATTATTATCATTATTATTATTATTACTATGACTTTTTAACGACAAAACTATAAATATTTAAATTTAATTTTAAATATTAAAATTCACAAAATAATAATAATAATGATAATAATGAGCAGTTATAACAACTACAATATATTATAATTTCTTAAAAATTTATAAACTTTTTTCAATTCATTAATTCATTATTTAGTTTGTTAACTATTGCAATCTCAACAAAGTCGTTGATTGATAAATTTTGAAGTCATCAAATTCTAAAAAATTTATAACATTTTTACAGATTAACCAAGATACCGATTTGTAATTTTTTTTAGAAATTCGAGAAATTCCTTCAAAGGATATAGCCGAATAAGCATGATAAACGTGCCCCTAAACTAAATTGAACTTATGTTACTTCAATCGAAAGAGTTTTTTTGGAAATCCATTTCCACGAAGTTTTAACCACCTACCCCTATTACTAGGGTAGTTATTAAGCGAAACATGATTTACAGTTTAAACTTAATTTCTTTTTTTCTATTCCAGCAAACATTATGAAAAAATCTGGAATACTGTAATTAGTATGTTATATATCATGAAATTGTTTCAGAATTTTTAGCTGAAAAATTTATTTTTTAAAAATTACAAAAGTTTTAATATTCAATTTTTTTAAATCCTTGCACTATTTTCACGAGTCTGACTCGTGATTAAAACTTTAGGCCAAACTTGAATATCACGAGTCAGACTCGTTGTCTAATTTCATGCCAAACATGAATATCACGAGTCTGACTCGTAATCGACATTTCGGGCCAAACATGAATATCACGAGCCGTACTCGTGATTTTTTAAATAAAACGTGGTATTTTTAAAATTTATTGCAATCATATGTAATAATTAAAATACTTTTAAAAAGTTTTTATTCAAATTCATTTGAATTTCACAAGTTCCAACACTCGGGCTCCACCACTTCGCCTCTTTTCGCGACCATTCGAGTGCACAGTTAGGCAAGGCTTCTTGCGAATTTCAGCGTAGTGCAAGGGGTTAATTGAAATTAATATATAATAATTTTTCAAGATTTTTGGGAATGGTGCAACAAAATGAAAAAAATTAAAAATTACTTTTTTCTCATTTTACTGTGTATAGAAGTAGCTATTAGTCAAGGTTGTTAATCTTGGCAATTCTTTTTGATATAGGTGAGAAACTAATTAGTAATGATGGATCGAACTATTTACTGCACAACAATATCTTCAAATGTAAAA
This sequence comes from Gasteruption jaculator, assembly GCA_949825005.1. Lineage (NCBI taxonomy): Eukaryota > Metazoa > Arthropoda > Insecta > Hymenoptera > Gasteruptiidae > Gasteruption > Gasteruption jaculator. The sequence continues at coordinate 8,683,489 of OX463766.1, forward strand.
ACAAGATGAATCCGTTCAAAGTAACGTATATTTCTGGTATTATGATTATACTGCAAGAAATATACATATTTTATATTACTTAAATAAATATTTGAATTTTACCAACTATTACGAGCAGTTTTTTCATTTTTTAAATGCCATGTGTTTGATACAATACGTATTTAAATTCCATAAACTATTACGAGCAGTTTTTTTATTTTTAAGATGGTATACTGAATTAGGAGGCCTAAAAAAAAGCGTTTTTTTGAGAATTTTTTTAGGATAGAAAAAATGATTGAATCTATCGAACTTTTAAAAATATTTTGATATATATTTGAGTAGTGTGTACAAATTTTTTCATTAAGAAATATCGAACTGGTGTCAACTATGACGCACATTTGTAAAATAAAAAACTGCTCATAATAGTTGGTGGGTTTGAATTACTTATTTTATCTAACACATATATTGGTTTGGCAACTAAGTAATTGCGGATTTTTCAAAGCAAATAAATAACAAAATCCGCAATTACTTGGTTGTCAACCCAATAATTTAAATATAAAAAAGTATTTGTAACAGTTGGTTGAATTGAAATGTTCATTTTCTCAAACACATGGCATTTAAAAAATAAAAAAACTATTTGTAATAGTTTAAAATATGTATATTTCTTACAGTATAATCATAATACCAGAAATATACGTTACTTTGAACGGATTTATCTTGTTTTGACATTTGAAGATATTGTTGTGCAGTAAATAGTTCGATCCATCATTACTAATTAGTTTCTCACTTATATCAAAGAGAATTGCCAAGATTAACAACCTTGACTAATAGTTACTTCTATACACAGTGAAATTAGAAAAAAGTAATTTTTAATTTTTTTCATTTTGTTGCACCATTCCCAAAAATCTGGAAAAATTAGGAATTAGTAGACATTAAAAAAAGCTTCTACCGTAAAAATATCAAGTTTGTCACTCGATAATTTCAATTAAAACACTTGTGACAGAGAATTATTCTCTGTCGCAAAGATTCCCGTCACTTTACACAGCACAAACGAAAATTCGGACCGTTAGGTTATGTCCGCGAACATATGATTTGCAATCGATCCAACCTGGAAGTCCATTTAGCATGTAAGATAGAATTAAGCATTCATATGTTATCACGCCTCGACACAGTCGGTAAAATTGTATTATCATAATTACGAGAGAGATCTCGATCGATTTTTGTATTGCGAAATCGCACCAGTGGCGACATCACTCGGTGCCGATCCGAAGCGTTCGACTCGGCGCGCTGACCCGCAGAGCTACAGCCAATCGAATTGACCGAAACTGTCGACATTTCCGGGAACGTTCCGAAGAAGAAACGCCGCAGCCCAACTTCAGGTCTCTGAATCCCGAAATCCTGTGGGAAGGAGTCGAGACGAAAATCGTCGACGAGGAAAGGAGGCCGAATAATCGGCGGAATTCCATCACGTAGCTTTCCGGTTTCGGGAAGAGAGCGACGATATTCTGCTTCCCAGGCGAGACCCTCAACGACTAGAGCGGTACTCGCCTCGACGGAGAAGAAACCGGAAGAGAAGCAACTTCCACGTTGGACGTACGACCGGCAGGAACGAATTTATAGAGAGAGAGAAGCGATTCCCGAAAAATCGAGTAATTCTTGGAGAGACCGACCTAATCGGAATCAATCGAAACCCGAAGGACGGCGAATATTCGAAGAGAGAGAAAATCCGAATTCTCGATTTGTCGACATCGGCGGTAAGCGGTTTTCTTTTTCCTGCGACCGAGCGGGCTGAAGTGCTGCCCGTAAGAGTAACGGGTAGCCAGACAGATTTTCCATTTCGAGCGGGCTCAGCGCGCCCGGGTCCCGTTTTTTTTGACTCGTCGTTGTTTATTTCGAATGATTATTTGTCATTTCTTTCTTCTGATTATTGTCGAATATATTTTTATTGTTATTAATTTTCATACGTCTGCTTTTCTTTTCTTTTGCATTATAACGAATCCCCCCCTCTACCATATACTGATCTAGTTGGACCGATTCCTTTTTCTTTAGTCGAAAACGTGGTGTTTTGCACCTGGCGCCCAGTTCCCCTGAAATCCCAAATTTTCCGTGCACGTTTGGACATTTCAGGGCCGAAATCGACGAGGATCGGGGTTGAGAAACCCTCCTGAAGTGACGTAGCGAAATCCACGTCACACACTGAATATTAAAACTTTTGTAATTTTTTAAAAATAAATTTTTCAGCAAATATTCTGAAAAAATTTCATTATATATAACATACTAATTACAGTATTGCAGATTTTTTTCATAATTTTTGCTGGAATAGAAAAAAAGAAATTAAGTTTAAACTGTAAATCGTGTTTCGCTTAATAACTACCCTAGTAATAAGGGTAGGTGGTTAAAACTTCGTGGAAATGGATTTCCTAGAAAGCTCTTTCGATTGACGTAACATAAGTTCAATTTGGTTTAGGGGCACGTTTATCATGCTTATTCGGCTATACTCTTTGAAGGAATTTCTCGAGTTTCTAAAAATATTACAAATCGGTATCTTGGTTGATTTGTAAAAATGTTATAAATTTTTTAGAATTTGATGACTTCAAAATTGATCTATCAACGACTTTGTTGAGATTGCAATAGTTAACAAACTAAATAATGAATTAATGAATTGAAAAAAGTTCATAAATTTTTAAGAAATTATAATATATTGTAGTTGTTATAACTGCTCATTATTATCATTATTATTATTATTTTGTGAATTTTAATATTTAAAATAATATTTAAATATTTATAGTTTTGTCGTTAAAAAGTAATAGTAATAATAATAATAATAATGAAAATAATGAGCAGCTATAGTAGTAGTTATAAAAAGTAACTCTGATATAATATTAAAAGAATATTATATTTTACTAACTTATTAAATATAAGTAGTTTTAGAGAAAAAATGTTTTATCATCATTTATATGCGCTGTATATTACTTTAAGGGGTAGTTTACGGTATTCGGGGGCGGTTGCGTAAGTAGTCCTGAACCGCGACAACTGAAATATTCGATAGAGTAAACGGAAATGCTTTTCTTTATTTTTGTTCAGTTCATACTCTGGTTTATATGAAAAAAAAAGCATAAAAAATCGAGTTTTCTTTAAATATAAAATAAAGGGTTGCAACCCCTTGGATCATAAGCACACCTAACATCTTCGACTTCTTATGATAAATATTTTCCACTTTGTTTTTGTGGAAAATATTTATTAGAAGCCGGGATATGATAAAAAAATGATTTTCGGATAAAACTTGGGGGGGGGGGGTGGTTTTCACCCCTTTAAAGTGGATGTAAGCACATAAAAAAAAATACGTGTCCCTTATTTGTTCGAGTATTACATCATATCAAAAAATTATTAAAGTCGGTGAGGTCGGGTTGGAAACTGGTGAAATCGGGTTCCGACCCACCCGATAAAAACACATGCGCCGGACCTGTGCTTGAAATTTTCGTATCGTCGACCATGAACCTATCATTCGACCAAGTAATTCGTCTGCTTATTTTCGCCGAGCGCGTCTAGTTCGCGATGTTCCGCTTCGCGGCGCTGGAGGAGGGACAACTTTCGTGCGGGCTATTGTACATGCGTGGATTCGATTTTTTGAATGCTTACTGCACCTATCGTACAAACTTACTATTTTTCAATGGCAAGCTCGAGGGGACGAAAACAAGAGAAAGCTATTAGACAGGAGGAAGAGGATACAGGATTCTTTCAAGACGGAAATGGGTTTAATAGTTGACAAACCGAAACCGGGATTTGGTACCAGCAATGATGGAAATACCGCTCGCCGATTTTTTAAAAGTTCTGCTATTTCCGCAAGAGTTACAGAATTAAACGAAGAAATAATACAGCGTTTCGGAATTATTTTAACCATTATTTCGAGTACATACCCAGTAAAGGTAGATATTTTTAGGACTTACTGTACTGACACTGCAAAGAAATTTGTAAAACTCTATCCATGGTACTACATGCCCACAACCGTTCATAAAATATTATTTCATTCTGCGGATATAATGAGGCAGGCAATTCTTCCAATAAGACAGCAGGGAGAAGAGGCAAAAGAGTGTTGCAATAAAGATATTAAAAAATTTCAGGAACATTATTCTAGGAAGTTTTCTAGAACGAAAACTATGGAAGACATTTTTCACAATCTACTTATTTCGTCAGATCCATATATAAGCAGTGTGAGAAAAGTGTTTCCGAAGAAAGGAAGGACATATTCCCGGGATGTTATTCAGTTCTTGGATATTCCAAATACTGAATCTGAAGAAGAAGATGATGAAAGAGAAGAAGAAGCAGAAGAAGAGGAACCGGAAAGCGATCAAGAAGCATATATGTGTATGTGTTCATGTGCATGTATTATTTGTTTTGTGTATATTCGTATTAAGGTTTTTATTTTATATAATTTATAAAAGTAATAGGTAAACGCATACTTGTACGTTTCACATAAACCAGTGCCGTATAATTGTAATCACAAACACGAATTCAATATTATTTACTCAAAAAGTACATTATTATAGTTTGACATTCATATTATTGCGATTTATTTCAATAATTTACCATAGATTGGGAGGTATTAATTTTGTCCACGATTTCGGGCAAATGCGCCACTGTGTGACGGACGGCAGGGTCACCAGTAAGCCCCGGGACGGTCCAACATCGTGGATAATAAATCTCGCATACAAAAAAATTTTAGACCAAACTTTTACTGTTTTTGCCAAGCTACCAGATGGTGACATTGCAATTGACCTTGACTATGACCTTGAAGGCAATACGAAGGTCGAGATCATTTTTTTTAAAGGAACCCCTCCTTTAAAACCGTACTTGCGTGATGAATCAAAATGACCCATGAGGGTCAAATAGAGGTCAAAATGTGTAAAAAGCGCTTAGTTGCAACTAGCTCGTATCTTAATGACAATCTTGGCATGGCAAACGTTGACGGTGCCTTAAATAATTAAATAAAATGCAAAAGTGTCATTGACCTTCAACATATTGATCTTGAGGTCAATTTTTAGGACCATTTAAATTTTAGATCAATTTTATTTATTAAATCTTACTTTTAGCTTACGTTTACGATTTACTCTTACAAGGGCTCGATACGGTTGATGGGACACCGATTTTCTTCAATCTTTGCACACCTTTAGTAGTCCATTAGGACAATATAATGTGCAAATCCTAAGGTGCACTTCTCAAGCGTTTTCGAGAAAATCGCAATCAAAGTTTGTGATTTTCGACGGGACGCGTGTCTTCCCTGGCGTTACAATGCTTGACAAGCAGCGGCGGCGGCCGAGTGGTTAGCGTACCAGCTCTGTGATCGCTAGATCGCCGGATCGAGTCTACTTGCGTGCAATTTTTTTTTTCACTCATTTCATGCAAATTACAATTTAAACCAAATATTACGCGAAAATATATTTATTTTCACGATCTTTTATTAAAATAAACATATTTAAAATTGTGGACGAATAAAAGATGAAACGCATTGATTTTAATTCAATATTCTTATTTATTAAACAAATAATTACAACAAAATAAAAAACAACCAAAGATAATTAAATTTTAATTGCCTAATGCATCTTGGGGATTGCAAATCGTGGGATGATACTTATCATACAAACGGGGGATGCATAAAATGCAATGACATCGGCTACATCTTATGAAAGATGCTTTCCCACATCCACACGGCTTGTTTGGGATATGTATCGGAAAACAAATTTTTAATCTGCCTATAAAAATAAACGTCGTAGGGTTGGCATATTGGGTTATATTTAGGAGGTATCACTTTCAATGTACAACTAGGAACACTTAGGTCATTCCTAAAAATTTCTTCATACAATGCAGGGTTTGTTTGACCCTCCCAAGAAACTATAGTTAATAAAAACTGTTTCATTAAATCGTCCACAGTTTTCTGTACTCTGGGTCCAAACTTTCCTGTGGGTTCTTGCAAGCACAGGAACACGCGCGGTACTAATTTTCCCGACAAGAAAAGTTTGGGCGTAGAGTACAGAAAACTGTGGACGATTTAATGAAACAGTTTTTATTAATTATAGTTTCTTGGGGGGGGGTCAAACAAACCCTGCATTGTATGATGAAATTTTTAGGAATGACCTACGTGTTCCTAGTTGTACATTGAAAGTGATACCTCCTAAATGTAACCCAATATGCCAACCCTACGACGTTTATTTTTATCGGCAGATTAAAAATTTGTTTTCCGATACATATCCCAAACAAGCCGTGTGGATGTGGGAAAGCATCTTTCATAAGATGTAGCGGATGTCATTGCACTTTATGCTTCCCCTGTTTGTATGATAAGTATCATCCCACGATTTTCAATCCCCAAGATGCATTAGGCAATTAAAATTTAATTATCTTTGGTTGTTTTTTATTTTTTTGTGATTATTTGTTTAATAAATAAGAATATTGAATTAAAATCAATGCGTGTTACGTACCGACTCTATATGAGTGGGTGCGTATATGCTCAACCTCTACTACCTCTACAACCTCTACTCTGATATCGCGTAAGCGATACTCTTCCGTATGAGATATCTCCGAGTATAGTAGGACTGACCATGCACGTATTACTTGAGCGGCTAAGGAATACGGGTGGCGGGATACTTGCACCTTAAAGTACTAAAGTACACCTTGCTGAAAGTGATTAGAACATTGAAAGAATGATTCGGAAAATAAGGGGTTTAATTTAGATTAAATATCTTATTAGTATTTATTATTCTTGAAAACTTACAACTGTGAATAATACAAATAGAACGTAATTTCGATGATTTGACTCTAACGGCTTATATTCTGTTTCCTACGTGTACAAAGAATATAAGTCCCTTTTACTTGCTTTATGATCGACTTTTGGAATTTGATAGAAAAGAATGTAACTTGGGTGAGAGAGTGGGTCTTCCTCAGGAGCTTGGGTTTACTAAGCGGTCAGCGGCCTAATAGGTTCTTCCTTGTACGGATCCAACAGGAAGTCTGACAATAGATAATACTCAGCACGCGTGACGTTCTTATGTGTGCCAGGCGTGCCTACCCTATGGGTGCGCTACGTCTATAAGCTATCGGCAGAGGATAGTCGTACAAAGACAAACGGTTAGTGGACGAGCCCCTTACACCGAGCTTGCCTAAGACCAGACTCTCTGAAAAGTAGTGATTTGCCTGATATTTATACAGTCAAATTGAGTGGGGGTCGAAAAGTTAATAATTGATTCTGGGGGGCACATGTACATGGAGTGTACATGTGTGTTCCTATATTCTTTGTAGATAAGCAGCTGACTATGCTGGAGGTGAATGACAGAGGTGTATGACACATGTGCTGCGTTTGCAAAAGATGTGTTCTTGACTGTTTCATGCTTGCTTCGAGATTGCTTATATCTTAATGATAGATCTTATGATAGATTATAACGAAAGGAAGTATTTTAATAATGAGCCATTTTGGTTCGTAACATGCGTTTCATCTTTTATTCGTCCACAATTTTAAATTTGTTTATTGTAATAAAAGATCGTGAAAATAAATATATTTTCGCGTAATATTTGGTTTAAATTGTAATTTGCATGAAATGAGTGAAAAAAAAATTGCACGCAAGTAGACTCGATCCGGCGATCTAGCGATCACAGAGCTGGTACGCTAACCACTCGGCCGCCGCCGCTGCTTGTCAAGCATTGTAATGCCAGGGAAGATACGCGTCGCGTCGAAAATCACAAACTTTGATTGCGATTTTCTCAAAAACGCTTGAGAAGTGCACCTTAAAATTTGCACATTATATTGTCCTAATGGACTACTAAAAGTGTGCAAAGATTGAGGAAAATCGGTGTCCCATCAACCGTATCGAGCCCTTGTGAGAGTATAATAGGACTGACTATGCACGTATTATTCCAGCGGCTAAGGAATACATGTGACGGGATACTTGCACCTTAAAGTACTAAAGTACACCTTGCTGATCATGACAGGAGTATTGAAAGAACAATAGGAAGAAAAATAAGGGTTTAATTTATGATTAAATATCTTATTTGTATTTATTACTAACTTGAGATTTACAATTGTAGTGATTTCGATGACTTGTTTCTTACGACTTATATTCAGTTTCCTTATGTCGTACAAAGAATATAAGTCTCTTGACTTGTGATAGACTTTGGAATTTAATAGAAAAGAATGAAATTTTGAGTGAGGGAGTAGGTGTTACCCAGGAGCTTGGACCTTTACCAAGCGGTCAGCGGCCTAATAGGTTCTTCCTTGTACGGGTCCAACAGGAAGACTAACAATAGATAATACCCAGTACACGTGACGTTCTTATGTGTGCCAGGTGTACCTACCCTGTGGGTGCGCTACGTCTATAAGCTATCGGCAGAGGATAGTCGTGCAAAGACGAACGGTTCGTGGACGTGCCCCTTACACCGAGCTAACCTGAGACCAGACTCTCTGACAAAGGCTAATTTTACCTGATATTTATATTAAAGATTTGAGTGGGGGGCCGAAATATTAATGAATAATTACTGGGACACATGTACACAAAGTATGCGTGTATTGTGTGTTCTTATATTCTTTGTAGATCAACAGCTGTGTATGCTGAAGGTGAATGACAGAGGTATGCTCACACATGTGCTGCGTTTGGAGAAAATGTGTACTTGAGTAACTCCTGACCTGTTCTGATTTAATTATGATTTGTTAATTGCGATGGATAAATGGTACGTAAGGACGTATTATTGAAAGAGCCTTATGGTTCGTAACAATGTGAATATGGTTTCAAAAGGCGCAGTAAGTCTGTGATGATGCGGAAATGGTACAATGATGATGCGATTTACTCACCCACAATGTTTATGTACACGAAGAAGATAACCATTTTTTGCAAAATTGATAAAATCGTAGATTTCATGTATGTAATGGTTACTAAATGTTGTAAATATTTGTGATCTTTTTTTAAGAAAATATGAACAATATTTGTCATACGGAGAACTCTGCCTCTTGTCAAAAACATGCTTTCTATGCCAAATTCTTTGGCTAACACTCATATTCACCACCACAGGTGGTACATCTTATTCCTAAGTTCCTTAAATATAAATTTCTTAAAGCTACAGTTCCTAATCTAATTGTAAATCTAAATTCTAGGCATTGTCTTGATCCTACCAACACATTGCTTATCAGTCTTCTTCTCCTTGGACACGACAACTTGTGAAAGGTTTCCACCAATTCCATCAAAGCATCGGCTTACATGAATCCTCACCACAGGTTTAAAACCGGCAGGTCTTCTTCCAACTTCTTTCACCTTCTTGGAGACCCTTCATTGCACCTTAGTTGCTACCAAAGGAAATCTTCAAACAGTTTTCGAAGAATCATGTGAGATATTTCTAGGGAAAGCTCTGTTATTATATCAACCTTCCCCAAAGATTTGGATGAAGTTATTTCAATAAAGCTAAGAAACTTCCTAAAGAATTCCATGATGCTTCTTTCGCTGAAATTTCGGTTTCGATCACTAGGATCTTCGCGCTTGCCTTTTATGCACCGTCCCATGCAAGAGTGCGTCCCATGCAAGAGTCCCATTGGCTGCTCATCGTTCCGCAAGACTGAAACCGCCAATCATTTCGAACCGCGAGAGCGCCCCCTATGTGCATGTAAATTACCTAACCTTTAAATCTTTCTACCCTTTGGTCTCGGCTTTGTTTCTTGTCTCTACGCTTTCGCTGAACAGTCTACCATTACCATGCTACAAGGTACCATTGATACAGTACTCACAATCAGTGACTCTATGGTTACTATATATTGTTTTCTATTAAAGATGGCATACAGTATATAGTAAAGATCAGGTATACAGGATGGGGCAATAACTATTAACACCTTAGATATCTTCGAAACTGTAAGGATCACAGAAATATTTGCTGAACTAAAATTGCACAGTACGAAGGAGGTCATCCGATAGCGATAATAGTTTTTTTGCAGGTGGAGGCACTGGATATTTCAAGGTTATCTCCATTTTTTTAAATGGATTTTTTAAATGGCTGCTTTTGTTTCTGTATCATGATAGAGGAATTTAAAACGAGTTCAAGGACGTATTACATAAGGTCATTGAAGGCCATAGGAAATGCAGAAAGGCGATAATTCTTACGGTTTACTTCACTAAAAATAAACGCTGCTTCAAGGACACTAATAAGTTTGCAGGATAAGATAAACGTCATAAGATTAGTATCATTATATCGGTCAATCGAGCACAATGTATCTGTTTGAAGAGCAAGTCGATATGCTTCTTATTTATGGCGAATGTCAACAAAATTCTGTAAGGGCGAAAAATTTGTATGCTGAACCACATCGGTCTCAGCCTTCACGTCAAACATTTAAAAATGCTTGTGATAAACTTAGGCAAACCGGTAGTTTAAGTATTCGTAATAGTGTATGCCAGAAACGAGTAACGAATGAAAAAATGGAAATCGGTGTGCTTGTAAGTGTGGCTAGAAATCCTCACATCAGTTCGCGACAAATTAAAAATAATCTAGCATTAGTAGGAGGAGCGTACTTCGCATTATGTACCGTCACAAATATCCCCCGTGCCATGTTAGTCTTCACCAAGAATTGCAGGGGGACGACTTCAGAAATCACTTAGAGTTTTGTCGGTGGGTTAAACGTCAGATTGGAAACAATGAGTTCTTTGGTAACACCGTTTTATTTACTGATAACGCAACATTCACAAATCACGGGAACGTTAATTTGCATAACATGCATTTATGGGCAACCGAAAATCCACATTGGCTGCGGCAGGTTAAACACCAGAGGCAATCGTCGGTGAATATATGGTGCGGTATCATAGGTGATAAAATTATTGGCCCTTATTTTATCAATGAAAGTTTGAATGGCAACATCTATAGTAATTTTATTAAGAATACATTGGGTCTTTAGCTAAAAGAATTACCTTTACTTACACGACAAACCATGTGATATCAACATGATGGATGTCCAGCACATTGTTCATTGATTGCACGAAGGCAACTCAACGAAAAATTTCCGAACCATGTAACCGGGGAACCTCGGGATCAGCTTCCTGGCACAAACTGACACCCTTTCCTAAGAGATCAAAAGCTAAAAGGGCGCCAAGGACTTTTTAACCTTCTAAAAGTCCCAAAGGACTTTCCGAAGCAACCCAAAAACTCTAAGACCCAAAACCGACTATCTCTTATCTCCGGGACGTGAAGGTCTCGCCACGACTCCACCGACTGCCGACCTAACCTGAGAAGAAAAGGCCAACCCACAGGAAAATCCCCCAAATGAATAAAGCCAAAATTCGTAATATAGACTTTAATATAAAGAAAAAGAAATATAAGTAATAACAATAATAATATCGAGGAAAATCCCCGTAACAATTCGGGTCCTGTTTTGCCACGTGGTCCCCAACTGGACCCAACCAAAACCTATGTGGCGAAACCAACAAAAAATCAGAAAGGGCCAATCCAAAAGAAAATAACCGTTTAAATATTTGTCTAAATATGAAATCCAAAAAGAAAGGGGGAATCCAATTCCAAAACGTTCGGAGCCGATCTAGGCTCGTAAGCCAACCAGGCACCAAAACCAAGATGGTGGCTCTAACGGTTGTGGGGAAAACGTGGTTTTCACCTAATCGACCGAACCAATCTTTCTAAAACGAAGCGTAGCCTATTCTCTTTCCTACTAACTCTGAGGAAAAGAGAAAAGCTCGCTCAATAACACACAAGAAGCCCGCGGGCACTGACCAACCGAAAAACCAAAAGCCCAAGAAAAATCCTCTAATTCCGACTCGCCAAAATGTCCGCTTTGAGCCGCCTCTCTCTCTCTCTATATATATTGTGACGTGGAATTCGGGAGGGTCGGGCAACCTCCTCCACGTGCACTGCTAACCTTCCGTTGGGCGCCAGCCAGGGGCGACCTGGCCGTGCTGGGTGCTGAAAAACTACGGAAAATAAGATTTGGGGACCGGAAAAATGAATAAGAACTCCCGGGATCTACTACGATATCACAACACCGGATCTTTATTCCCGGTCAAATCCCAAAAAAAAGAAATAACATCAAAAAGGAAAATCGGAAATAATAATATTAATAATAGTAATAACAATCTGGTCCTTACGAACTAAGATAACCCGGGAGAAATCCCAACAACCGGACTTCACTCGGGGTACCACGAAATGGCGGCCGGGATACGACCGGCTCGCCTGTCTCTCTCTCTCTCTCGCTCTCTCGCACTCCGTATCACACACACACACCTGAGGGAAACTCCCGGAGAGGCCGGAAGCTCCCCTGGGCAACCTACCCGGTCCGGACGCCCGGAACCGGGGCTCAAAATAACCGGAAAGGGACCGGAACCTCAAAGGGGAAAGGACGCTTCCTTTCTCCCCCGGAACTTTACCGGCCACGTGCCGGACAAAGAACGAAAAATAAAAGAAACTACAAACAAAAAGAAAAGAAAAGAAAAAGGCTTATAAAGAAATACGGGGAGCTGATGTAAGCTCCGCTCACGAACCTTTTCCTCCTCCCGAAATCCTCCAACACCGTCCTCTCTAATCCTTGTTCCAAGTTTTTCACAAAATCTCAAAAAGGGGTCCGTGCGGTATGGCGGCGAACGCGAGAATGACTCGCTCCGCGGTTCTCCTCGGAGAGGGGGACGATCGACCGTGGATCGCAGCGCCGGACCCTCGCCGGTCCGTCCGGTGCTGCCCTCCGTACTAATCGCCGCTCCCTAGCCGGCGCGGGACGGCTCGAATCCGGTGGCTCCCGGCCGACGTTTTCCCGGGCGTCGTCTCTTCCGGAACGCCTGGGTCCGGTGTTATCCCTTCCTCCGGTGGGGCAGGGATCGGGCCGGTGGTTTTTCCCTCGTCCCTGATGGTGCCAGGAGGGTATCTCCCTCGGAACGGTAGCCGGGACTTTGAATGGCTCCCGGTTGCCGCGCCGCAATATGGCCGTTCGTATTCCCGGCTTCAATTCCCGCGTTGTTCGGCGGTCGATTCCCGATCGGTACCTCGGTGGATTCATGAAAAAAGAACGAGTGGCCGAAGTGACAGGCTGGAGGTTATGTGCGGTTGCCCAGGGGGTACGAAGGTGCCTTACCGGTCACCCGGGATTCGGATTCCCCGATTCCCGCGTTCGGCGCCTTTACCGGTAGGACGCTGCGTTATTACTCTTTACTTGTGGATGGGGTTCGTAAAACCCCCATCACAATATATATCCTCTCGAAACCTCTGATCAAGGCGTCGTTAACAGGAGAAGTGGAGATCTTCTTCTTCTTCTTCATTGTCTCGATCCTCGGGGCGTGGCTGCGTTTGCGCCATCGTGCACTTTGATAATGGTCGGAAGGTGCTGCTACTAATTAGGAATCGGTACTAAGTAATCCGACGGATTCCGAAACTCCCCGAGGATCCAACAGATGTCTCAACAGATGTTCGTTGATCGATGGCGAGTGATCCCAATGGTGAGTGCCCTATTGGCTGGTTATTCTCCGATCGACAAGACGAACTAATCGTATCCTATGGCTTCCCCTATACGCTGCTTATCGTACCGTACGGGTGCACTGTGACGAGGCAGTTTTGCTAAGGCTACCTCGCCCCTGGAAAATCATCGATTTCGAAGCGTCGAGAATTTTCTTAGCCGCAGGCTAAGAAAATCGGTATAAGAAATGCCACGCGCCGCGTTGACAATGAGGTTCAATGTCCTCAATACAGGAGGTACCTCGCGTCAGGAAGGGGATCAGGCGGAGCAAAGACCATTGTAAGGCAATCGCACGAGTCCGGGTGGGAAACAATAGCCAGGATTAGCAAGGTGCAAAATGCACCCTTCTAATTGCACGAGGAGATCGAGGATGGTACCAAACGGTAGCTCCTCGTGAATTAGAAGGGTGGCCGCGAGATCATGAATGCACTTGCAAGCGCACCGAAGTGGTCGAACGAAGAAGCTTATCGAAGCTTCGGTGAGAAAAACTCCAAAGCTATTCACCGGAGCTCGAATCAGGGGTACAGAAAAACCGCGGCCCTCGAGAACGTTCGAGGGAGCCGCGGCTTTAAATTAGCGAGCCCACCGGGGCTCGCTCTCTCTTCTCCTTTGGAAGCTCGACTCTCGACGACGTGCTACGTGTCGAGACTTTCGTAAAAGTTACCCGAGAGACAGTCAGTTACGGGACTCGGTGATTAGTTAACCTCGGCAACTTAGAGTGATTTCGGAATTTTAAGTGGCGATTAAGAACCGCGTAAACGAGTCGCCGCGAATACGGAGTTTGGTACGTTACCAAACTCCCACGGGATAAGTGATCGTTCTCCGGGGTACGGAGACGAATAGACATTGTTAGAGGGACTTACCCGTGAAGTAGTGACCTGTCATAAAGGGTGAGGAGCCGCCTATCCTGACCAGCTTCGGAGGGCGTAAAACTCAGGAACAGTCATTCGCTCGGGACGAGCAGAAGCGAGTCCGTAACATCAACTGTGGAGTTCCCGGAATTCTGGAACTCTGAGAGGAGGCTAGTAATAAGCCCTCCACCAGTCGACTCCCGCAAAAGACTTGGGACCGGGAAGTAGACCGAACTCCAAAGGCCGAGAAATTCCCGTAGGAATTCCCAAACCCTAATCAGAGCATCCATCCTGATTAGGGGTTTGGGTGCATAAGGCCGAGTTCAGGTGCATCGGGGACGGAACACGCAGGGTTTCCGTCGCCCCTTCTCTACGCCGTGTATCCGAAGGATGCACAGGACGCCGACGGGACCCGAGGTTGGCCGAAGCGGCGAGGGACGAGTCTGACTGCTGGACGTGACGTCAGCGACGAGTCAACCCAGGAGAGTAAGGAGGACGGCGTGAGCCGACTCTACGCTGTATGCTGAAGGGAGACAACCATACTTCAAGCGGGGATAGCGTACCTGGATCAGCTGTCGATAAGTAGCCAAATAGACTTTTATAGAAACTATACGGCGAGGATTATGTTTATGACGTCAGTCAGAGTATCAGCTGTTGAATACTATTAGCGACGAATTACTGTAGATTGGGTATGAGAGAGTCCGCGTTTTGTATGATTGACGAGTGAGTCAGTATTCTGTGATGATGCGATTTAGCGCGAATGGTAGGAGTGCAGCCGCAAGCCTGTAAGAGATTCGAAGTACCTATTTTGTAGTATATGTTGAATTCTTTATTATATAAATATATTTTGTTCGCTTAGAGTCTTACCATAACTTCGTTCTATTTATTCCTGTTGGTAGCTACCTGAGAGCCCACGAAGTATCCCTGAACTGAGCAGGTCGGAATGCAGTTAGGGAGTAAATAGATTTGAGCAATATCGGTAGCTATATAGAGCCGCGTCTTTTTGCACGCCGTCGGGAGGAATCTCAAAGAGGGGAAAGCCCAGCGGCAGATACCGATTCCGATTGTCGTTGCAATTGGGAGAAGTATCAGGGAGGGGTTTTCTGTTCTGGGATTCGCAGGGCCGGTAAGACCACGAGCCCTTCAGGCCCGTGCAGCCCTAGGAGCTCGACGGTCGTGACAAAAATTGGCGCCCAACTAAGGGGCCCGAAAAAGCGAAAATTAAAGAATTCATTTTTTTTGCGTGTGTAAATTTTTTTTTTATTTTTCACTAACATCCGAAAAATACAAAAATTGAAATAAGAGGAAACGAAATGGTACAGTAAGGGTTGTTTGTCGTAAGAGTATAATAAACGAACCCTAGAAAAGAAAATTTTGGGATTAGGAAAGTAATTTGAGAAATTATTTTTTTTTTCTTTTCACGAATCTCTCCATCGCTGTTTTGGTCACTAGACATATTTAATATCAAATCGGCATCATCTGGCGCCCAGCGGATTTCTTTCTTGTGTTGAAAATTTTTTTTTTTTTTGTTGTACGTTGTTGTTGTGTCCTCAGTGAGGTGTGTCGTGCGCGAACACTCGCAAGAGTAGGACTTAGTAGTAGGGTAAGCAATGCTGTGATATCCTTCGCCGATGGTAACAGTGTCTTAGTACACGTGTACCAGAAGGAACGATA
Source organism: Gasteruption jaculator (assembly GCA_949825005.1). NCBI lineage: Eukaryota > Metazoa > Arthropoda > Insecta > Hymenoptera > Gasteruptiidae > Gasteruption > Gasteruption jaculator. Next base: position 8,699,458 of record OX463766.1, read on the forward strand.
CACAGTAGTGGGTCAGTTAGACGAAGTCGATGCGGCGAGTGACGTAGTCTCCCGTATCAGCTGAGTCCCACGGCACGGGAAATACTTGTATTGTCCCGGTGTCTTGCGTTGTTGTTATTTAGATTGTGTAGCGTTCGTTTAGTTTGTTGTGTCTGTATCCGGAACGATACGAGGAAAAATTAGAGTATATTTTGGAGCCGTGAGCCTGTCGCGTCATTTGTTTGTCTATTTATCTATTTATTTGCATACACGTTTATTTATTTATTTATGTATTTACTTATTTATTTACGCGAGTATTTATTTATTTATTTGGTTATTGTCGCAATAATTTATTTATTTATTTATTTATTCGTGAATCTATTTATTTATGTATATATTTATTTATTTATTGGTGTGTGTACTTATTTATTTATTTATTCAAATGAGTGATGGCGACACGCGCTCAGCTGGATGTAATGTCCACTGACGAGCTGCAAGCTCGTGCAGAGGAATTAGGGTTAAAAATCGAGGGAACCGATGAGGAAATCCGACAAGCCATTTTGAGGCTACTACAGCGGCTTTCGGGTTCCTCATATGCAACTGCGTCGCCTACGGAAACGACCGTTCCGAGTAGGGTGTCCTTTTCAGGGGACACATTTAGGAATATGGCAACAAATGCGAGTTCCGTCACGGAAAATTTCCCGATAAGTAGGAATCGTAATAATCCTAGCCGTATCTGGGATTCGGTTCGGAAATGGAACCTGAGTTACGACGGTAAAGGAGAGGTAGAGGCCGAAGATTTTTTATTTAGAGTACGAGAAATAAGGAGGCCTGCAATTTTACAGATTTAGAACTCTTGTCAGTTTTACCATTTTTATTAAAGGGATTAGCGATACAGTGGTATCAGGTGAACAAGTCCACTTGGGCTTCTTGGTTAGATTTTGAAGACGCATTTAGACTAAGATTTGGCGATCAATCTGCGGGACCGGATCAATTAGCTAGATTAATAAAACGAGTACAGTCACCCGGAGAAAAGACGTCAGATTATGTTACGAAGATGGCTGTCGCATTGGAAAGATTATCTTTTCCATTGCCGACCATGCAAAAGCTCGACATAATTTACGGTAACTTACTCCCTGGCGTTAAAGTATTCGTGGGTCGAGATCACTTTCACTCACTAGCACAATTGGAACAGTTAGTCGCCCAGAAAGAGAGCACTATTCAGTCAGTGTTCGGGAATAGTCGCACATTTGCCGTCGAAGAAAAGAAAGTAGAGATAGAGCCAACGCCTAGTACTAGTCGTGTTAATACATCGCATTTTACTAATATAGAGACATCCCCTAGAAAAATAAATTCGCGCTTCCAAACTTCAGGAAAGCCTCGAAAGCCCCCTAGGGAAAAGAAATCAGAAGCCACCTCATCCAAAACCGAAGTAGTTAGGACTCCGAGAGATAACCGTCGTTGCTACAATTGCCATAAGGAAGGTCATCTTCATAGCCAATGTGAAGCGAAGAGAACCGTCTTTTGCTTCACATGTGGAAAGAAAGGCGTAATTAGAAGTTCTTGCCCTCGATGTTCGGGAAACCCGTGAGGGGACCACTTCTCCGAGCCGGAATTTTGGTTTCCCCAATCCATAAGGCTCAAAATAATGATGCGATAGTCAAATTGACTAATTGGGGTAATACCCAGTTTCCTCGTATTTTTGTTAACATTTCTATCGGAGGAAATGAGGTAACCGCGTTAATAGATACCGGAGCAAATCGCTCCCATTTAGGTTCGAAAGGTATCACAATCGCGGAGGAATTGGGCGTGCCTGTTAATATGACGACCGCGTCGGTAATATTAGCCGATGGGTCAGTAGCCCCAGTAGAGGGTGAGGTTGACGTCCCAGTTCGCCTAAAGGGTAGAACGCACCCTTTTACGTTCCGGATTCTTAGTAGATTGTCCAATGAGTAGTTTATGAGCTCTCGCGATTCACTCGCGGTATTATAGAACCACGAGCTCATGTGAAGTCTCTTAAACCCTATAGGGCACCTGAATGAATTTCAGGAGGACAATTTACTATTAGCACCAAGAGCGTGTTTAATGTACGTTTTGTGTTTAATTTATTTTGTGCCTCAAAGAGCAGGCGTAAAGGGTTGAATAGAAATGAAGCCTCAAAGAGTAGGCGTTAGAAATTAATTAATGTCAAAATAATTAATTTAACATTGATGCCTCGTGGAGTAGGCAGTAGTAGTAATTATTGGGAAATCCAAGTTGGGTCAAATTATGGAGACCAACTTGGTAAAATTTTGTACATATAGAATAATTGAAATTAGTGAAGTGCACTGGTTTAATGGTACCATTGTCCTCCTGGGTAGGACGTTAGTTTATGTTTGTGTACAAGGAATTAGGGGGCCACCACCCCGAACTGATACGATATCAGGACCTCGTGGGGAGTGTTCGAGGTTGTCTTTCAGAAACCTGAACCGATACTCCCACAGTTAGTTGTTAATTTGGGTTAGGGGAAACTCGAGGTTGGATTTTCCCCGCAAGTAAGAAATTCCCCGGGGAGAAAAGTTTGAAAAATGTTCCAGGTAAAATTTCCATCTTGCCGAAATTCAGTTTCAGGAAAGATTCGTGGAAGGAAATAGAAAGTTTGCGGTTTATATTAATTGGTTGGCCGACCTTAAAAATAACATCATTAAATAATTCCCTTACGAGTACCATGTCTTTTCCGCATCTCTTTCGTGGTGTCTCAGGACCTATCTGAACTGAAAATTGTTGAACATTGAAGATTCGCTTCGAATATTTATTATGTGTGTGATTATTTGTTAGTACGATTTGTAAATTCGGAAGCGGTCTATTTAGTATATTGTCGTATTGTAACTTTTGGTACGAGGTTGCAAAGACTGAATCTCCAGATGTGAGCCAAATGATCCACCCTTGACTCGAGGTTACTCCAAGCGAGGGATGATTTTCCGCGTATTTAGAAAGTCGGTCTTTTGGGACCTTGGCTTTCGTCTTAGTGGGGGGGTTTGTGACGAGGCAGTTTTGCTAAGGCTACCTCGCCCCTGGAAAATCATCGATTTCGAAGCGTCGAGAATTTTCTTAGCCGCAGGCTAAGAAAATCGGTATAAGAAATGCCACGCGCCGCGTTGACAATGAGGTTCAATGTCCTCAATACAGGAGGTACCTCGCGTCAGGAAGGGGATCAGGCGGAGCAAAGACCATTGTAAGGCAATCGCACGAGTCCGGGTGGGAAACAATAGCCAGGATTAGCAAGGTGCAAAATGCACCCTTCTAATTGCACGAGGAGATCGAGGATGGTACCAAACGGTAGCTCCTCGTGAATTAGAAGGGTGGCCGCGAGATCATGAATGCACTTGCAAGCGCACCGAAGTGGTCGAACGAAGAAGCTTATCGAAGCTTCGGTGAGAAAAACTCCAAAGCTATTCACCGGAGCTCGAATCAGGGGTACAGAAAAACCGCGGCCCTCGAGAACGTTCGAGGGAGCCGCGGCTTTAAATTAGCGAGCCCACCGGGGCTCGCTCTCTCTTCTCCTTTGGAAGCTCGACTCTCGACGACGTGCTACGTGTCGAGACTTTCGTAAAAGTTACCCGAGAGACAGTCAGTTACGGGACTCGGTGATTAGTTAACCTCGGCAACTTAGAGTGATTTCGGAATTTTAAGTGGCGATTAAGAACCGCGTAAACGAGTCGCCGCGAATACGGAGTTTGGTACGTTACCAAACTCCCACGGGATAAGTGATCGTTCTCCGGGGTACGGAGACGAATAGACATTGTTAGAGGGACTTACCCGTGAAGTAGTGACCTGTCATAAAGGGTGAGGAGCCGCCTATCCTGACCAGCTTCGGAGGGCGTAAAACTCAGGAACAGTCATTCGCTCGGGACGAGCAGAAGCGAGTCCGTAACATCAACTGTGGAGTTCCCGGAATTCTGGAACTCTGAGAGGAGGCTAGTAATAAGCCCTCCACCAGTCGACTCCCGCAAAAGACTTGGGACCGGGAAGTAGACCGAACTCCAAAGGCCGAGAAATTCCCGTAGGAATTCCCAAACCCTAATCAGAGCATCCATCCTGATTAGGGGTTTGGGTGCATAAGGCCGAGTTCAGGTGCATCGGGGACGGAACACGCAGGGTTTCCGTCGCCCCTTCTCTACGCCGTGTATCCGAAGGATGCACAGGACGCCGACGGGACCCGAGGTTGGCCGAAGCGGCGAGGGACGAGTCTGACTGCTGGACGTGACGTCAGCGACGAGTCAACCCAGGAGAGTAAGGAGGACGGCGTGAGCCGACTCTACGCTGTATGCTGAAGGGAGACAACCATACTTCAAGCGGGGATAGCGTACCTGGATCAGCTGTCGATAAGTAGCCAAATAGACTTTTATAGAAACTATACGGCGAGGATTATGTTTATGACGTCAGTCAGAGTATCAGCTGTTGAATACTATTAGCGACGAATTACTGTAGATTGGGTATGAGAGAGTCCGCGTTTTGTATGATTGACGAGTGAGTCAGTATTCTGTGATGATGCGATTTAGCGCGAATGGTAGGAGTGCAGCCGCAAGCCTGTAAGAGATTCGAAGTACCTATTTTGTAGTATATGTTGAATTCTTTATTATATAAATATATTTTGTTCGCTTAGAGTCTTACCATAACTTCGTTCTATTTATTCCTATTGGTAGCTACCTGAGAGCCCACGAAGTATCCCTGAACTGAGCAGGTCGGAATGCAGTTAGGGAGTAAATAGATTTGAGCAATATCGGTAGCTATATAGAGCCGCGTCTTTTTGCACGCCGTCGGGAGGAATCTCAAAGAGGGGAAAGCCCAGCGGCAGATACCGATTCCGATTGTCGTTGCAATTGGGAGAAGTATCAGGGAGGGGTTTTCTGTTCTGGGATTCGCAGGGCCGGTAAGACCACGAGCCCTTCAGGCCCGTGCAGCCCTAGGAGCTCGACGGTCGTGACAGCACGTAGGTAATTGCGGGACGGATGCAGCCGCAAGGCGACACCGCCCGTGGACGGATGCAGCCGCAAGGCGACACCGTCACTGAACGGATGCAACCGCAAGGCGACACCGTCAGGCGGATAGATGCAGCCGCAAGGCTACACTATCCGTACGTGCATACAGGAGGTTCCAGCGCTCCTGCGGTTTTCCTTAATGGAGCCTTCGGGGGCTTAAGACCCGTAGGGAGAGTTTTCCATACTACTGGACACATACACAAAGCACACTGACACATTATCCCTTCGGGGAGACGGTATAAAGCTCCTGAGCCCAACACCAAAGGGGTTATAAATTTGGTGCCTCGGGGCCGGGCACCCCAAGCCCCGCCTGAGGGAGAGTGGTGGATACTGTAATGAACGGCATATGCTCGACAGTCGGGTGATTGGCGACACCGAGAGTTGCGGCATACTGTGTTAAGAACGGTCAGACTGATGATAATGATGATAAGACCGAGTTGCGCACCGTCCGAATGCACATATGCTTAAGGGGCACCGCGCAAAACACGAGGCCAAGTATGCAACTCGATGAGGTTGAGGGGATCCAACTGCGCCCTAAAAAGCAATGTTGCCCCCAAGTATAAGGGAAATCCCAGATCCTCTGCGGCTGCAAAGAGAACAGGACACCACTCCACCGGGGAAGGCGACGCCCAGCAATGGGATGGACTCGAAGTGGCAGCTACGTTTTGAAACTTGGTCTTTCATAGCGAAAGCCGGGTTAACCTGGAAGTGGTGCCGGGTTTAATCTCGAACGCATAACGTTAGTTATTGTTGTTCGAACGCGTATACCTGTGAGAGGTGAGGTCGCATAGCCGAACACCTTCGTGGTGGGAGGCTTCACAATAACTAACGCTGCTTATCGCTACCTTATATCTAAACTTATCCTCAGCTTAGCTTAAGGGATCTAGCCCTTTACACGATTCAGTAGCCAAGATACATACCGATCCAGCCAACTTGACATCTCCTCTGGACGGGTATGTTCCGAAAATACGCTTGTAACGTAGGGTGCGAAACGCCACGTTACAACCGTTGGATTGGACGCGGTGGTCCAATACCGTGGCCAGCTCGTTCCCCGGACTTAACACCTTTAGACTTCTTTCTATGGGGAACATTGAAGGATAAAGTGTACAAAGAAGTACCAACTACACCTTACGATGTGCAACAAAGAATTATTGCAGCCTGTGCGTCAATAAGTTCTGATACTGTAGGACTTGCAAGTCAATCAATCGCAAAAAGAATCCAACGTTGCATTGATACTGACGGTCGTCATTTCGAACACCTACTATAAACGTAGTAATTTTATTTACTACCGAAACTGTAAGTATTATCGCCTTTCTGTATTTGCTATGACCTTCAATGACCTTATGTAATAGGCCGTTGAACTCGTTTTAAACTCTTCTATCACGATACAGAAACAAAAACATACCGATTCATTAAAAAAAAATGGATGTAACCTTAAAATATCCAAAGTGCCTCCACTTGCAAAAAAACTATTATCGCTATCGGCTGCCCCCCTTCGTACTGTGCAATTTTAGTTCAGCAAATATTTCTGTTGTGGCCAATGTCCCGCTTCGTCCCTCCTCCAGGACGAAACGAAGGGGACACGGATTCTCAAATCCTCCCCTTTCGTAGACGGGGGACGGGTCGCTCAGGAGCCAGGGGGGGTTTTGGGCGCCAGTCAGGGTCCCTTTTGGATCCCTGACGCGATATTCTCTCAACTTTAGGAAACGCTAAATAAATAAAAAAAAGGATTCACGGGGACGAATAATAAAAGGAAAGGGGGGGGGGGGGCGTGACTAGCGCAGGGAGAACCAGAGTCCCAGAGGGGATCCTGCCTCCCTTTTAAAAAAAGGAAGCTCACGCAGAATTAAGTAACAAAAAAAAGTCTTTATTGACAAAAATAAAAAGAAACAAAACCGCACAAAATCTCGAAATCACGGTATAACAATTCCAAGCAACGAATCTTCGGATAACAAAAGATAAACTTTAAGAGAAATATCTCGGACAAGAAGAAATATCGCGATCTGAAAGGGGGGAAGGGGGACGCGAACGCGGGGTGGAAAACGTGAGAACGTAACAACAACAAAAAAGAAGACTATGATCTGTACTACTAAAGAAAAGGATAAACTATTGGAGGAATACCGTGGTACAATAATTCGACGCGAATGAATAGGGGCACAATCTGGGGGTAATAATTGGGACAAACAAAGCGAAATGGGGGGGGGGGGACAGCGCAAAAGACAAGGAACTCAAAAGAATATCCAAAGAAGGAAGAGGAAGAAGGACAGTACCGGTGACTTCTCGACGGCGCCGGAAGGGTCTCCTGGACTGCAGCTGGGAGTCCCGGTGACAGATCGCCTTCTCCAGGGGTATCAGGTGCGCTAATTTTCCCCTTCCAGGGGGTCACCACATGTCAGTGGGCCAGCAGGTGTCGACCTCTTAATTGCTGGATCATCGGGTCGATAATTGTGTCAACCATCCTTATCCAGGCCGGATTCGCTGCTGGGGGTCCTCCTTTACCTCCAATTTTTGACGGTGGTCCTTTCAAGTCCGGTGCGAGGAAACCCGCGAAAATCTGGACATGGGGCAGGGGAAAGGGAGATACGCGGGAATTCGCGACAGGGATTGATGGCTCTAAGAGGGAATTAGAATTTGGAGACTGGGACGGTGAGGGGAGAGATTGTGCTACCCTTTTCCTACTCATACAAAAACTAAGAAATAAGCACGGTATTCCTCATAATTCTTACGCTAAAATAGAAATCCTAGAAACGCACAACGACTAATATTCGAAATTAGGGAACAATCATTACATCGCAAATTCCATATTGAGAAATACATCACATTATAAAATTTTAGAATAGGTTCAAAATTCGCAATTCAGAAATTCAATAATAAAGAAAAAATATATCGTAGGATGACTCAAAAATATCGCAGGATGGAGTTTAAGGGTCCCCCCTCCTCTCAGGGAGATCTCTGGACTACCTCACTGCCATTGCTACATAACCGTTAAACATGGAAAAAAAATAATGTTGAATAAAAAAATTAAATTTCCCACCTGGAGGGGCGATTGCCACGTCACACTGTGAACCTTATAGTTTCGAAGATATCTAAGGTGCTAATAGGTATTGTCCCACCCTGTATAGTACATTGTAAAGATCTTTATTGTATACCTAAGATCCATAATAAGATCACTTTATATTACACGCCAAAATTTAACTACTATGCTGTTGCTCCACGTCATAATTCTCTGTTACTGTATCAGCGGTACCAGACTGTTCAGCGAAAGCGTAGAAACGAGAAACGAAGCCGAGTCGAAAGGGTTAAAAAATTTAACCCTTAAAGGCCTAGAGTATCAAATTTTATACCGGACTTTTAAGGGGGAACAACAGTGTGACAGTAGTAGAAATAGGCGATATTTATGATTTTTTTTAATTCACTCATGTACTCCATAAATGTCAGTTTTAAAGGATTAAAGAATACGTACTGTGAATTTCGTTTACAAATTTTTTTATAAAGAAATATATATTTTGTAGTACATTTATAGTGGTCGCTGTAATACGCTGCACGGAACAGGCGCCTTACTGATTGTTATCATAATTCGATTATCAAGAGGCACGATAGTGTCTCGAGACAAGTTCATGTATGAATTGGAAGCGAGCGCTAACGTGTATCTTTTCTCGACCGAACTAGGAGCGAGCACATGAAAAATAGCCGAAGCACGTTGTGTATACAGGGTGTCCGGTATAAAGTGTTATACCCGAAAACCCCAGAAAGATGGTGAAAAATGGAGACGAAAAGTCGTGTACCATTTTTAAAAATTCGGATTAATTACCGAGTTATTAATTAAAATGTTCCGGCCAATCAGAACGACAAAACGGCTTTGGTAGGCGTAGAAAATAATTTAGTACCATTAGACTCAGCCCTACACTTGAAGTTTAGAAAAACTAATTGTGAGACGAGTTCAAGTACCGTCCGGTATGTTTAATGATACCTTTAATAAAATACCTCTACTTGTCTCGGAAAAACCTTAATCATACTTTGTCTAACATCCCCACCTGCATTGGAAACTGCATTTCCTATTTACATAAATTCGGGTGCAAAGCAGTCATTTTCACTATTTTCATTCAAGTTACTGTACCGTGTAAAGCTTATACAGTGAATTTCAAAATGAATTATACAAATGCGGAATATATCGCGATGGTGATGTGTTACGCGAAGGAAGATGAGAACGGCCGGGCTGCGGTACGGTTGTACGCGCGAAGGTATCCAAACCGGAGACTACCAACGCACGTGACAATGACGCGTGTGGCTCAACGATTTTTTTATACCGGCTCCGTGATAAGGAGAAGAAGACGTTAAAGGCCGGTACGTCGCACAGTAGACGAGGAAGAGGCAATTTTGAATCACTTCGACGAAAACCCTGGTAGCAGCATACGGCGCGCTGGGAGAGCTTTAGGCATCTGCAGATACCAGGTTGACGAAGTTCTACGGGTAAACGAGCTGCATCCGTATCTATATCAGCGGGTGCACCAACTGTTGCCCGGAGATTACCACCATCGAGTCAATTTTTGTGCTGGTAAATATTATTACCATTATTTTTATTATAATTGCGGTACTTGTACCGTAAAATACAAATTATTTTTTTTTATCACTTACAGGGTTTCTCGCGCAGTGTCGTCGCGACGCATCGTTTCCGGAATGTATTTTGTGGAGCGACGAGTCTACGATAACGCCAAACGGCATCTTTAACTCCCACAACTTCTTACAATGGGCCGAAGAAACCCCCATGCGGTTAGGGAAGGCGGTTTTCAATACCGTTACTCCATAAACGTATGGGCTGGACTAGTGGGGATCCAAGTGGTAAATAAAATAATTTTTTAAATAATATTTAAATATAAAATAAATTTATTTCAAAATTTCAAATTGCCTTTTTGTATATTTTCAGATCGGACCATATTTTTTGCCGCCACGCCTGAATGGCCCTATTTATGCAGATTTTGTTGAAAATACAATTCCGCAATTGCTTGAACATGTGCCGCTTCGAGTGAGAGCGGAATTGTATTTTCAACACGATGGAGCACCGGCCCATTATCGCCGCAGAGTTCGCGAGCTTTTGGACCGGGATTTCAACGAAAGATGGATAGGTCGCGGTGGCCCGGTTACTTGGCCCCCAAGATCATCGGATCTTACACCCCTAGATTTTTTTGTCTGGGGGCACATAAAAAATCGTATCGAGGATCGGCGTAATGGCACAGAAGAGGAGGTTCGTGAAGTTATTGTTGCGGCCTTCCGTACCATTACGCCAGACATGGCGCTTCGTGCGACGCGAAATGTTGTTCGAAGGGCCGAAATTTGCTTTCGAGAAGAAGGTCGGCACTTCGAACAACTTCTCAATTAAATAAGAGAGTGGATTAGGCCTACCGGGGAAACCACTATAAAAAAAGCGCACCTTGCTACCTACCGCAAGGTGGTGGGGAAATGGTAGCGAATGATAAGAATAGTAATAGTAATAATAATAGTAATAGTAATAGTAATCATAATAACAATAATAATAATAATAATAATTGTTGTTGTTGTTGTTATTAAGATACTACTACTAATACTATTCTTTTAGTAATTTGTTTATTATCATCGTCATTATCATTTTTTTTTTTTTTAAAGGAGGGGAAAACACTTTATGTGCCGTCGGGGGATGCCTCCCCCGGTGTGTGGGACTCCTCCACACAGGCTACCCACTAAACCCCCCCCCCCCCCCTCGGCTCCTCTCCCGGCCGGTCCTGCTCCTCACATGTCCACAGTCCGGGCGGCGGTATCTAGACCGCGGGAGCGGTCCTCTCCACACTTCATTCATTCGTCTCTTTTATACTTTCCTCACTTTCTCACTCACTCACACATCCTCCAGGCATCCATCGTCCTTTTTCGTCTTGAGTATGTCCGTCACGTACGTAGTTACATCTGTCCATTTGTCTCTGTCCTGCAGCATTCTGTCGACGACGTTGTCCGGGCTGACCGGCCCAACGTTCATCTCGAGAAGCCGCCTTCTGTCGGCCCAGCGGTCGCGCCTAAAAAAGGTGTGTTCCGCGTCGTCTCTGTCCCATCCGCAGTACCTGCAATGGGGGGTTTTAACCTTACCCATTTTGTGCAGGTACTGCCGGAAGTATCCGTGTCCGGAGAGGAACTGTGTTAGGTGGAAGTCCACTTCACCAAAGCTCCTCTCCTTCCACGGACGTATCGTCGGGATCAGTCGTCTCGTCCAGGCTCCAGGCACGTCCGTCGTCCAGCGTCTCTGCCATTCGTCGAGCGTCCTGGTTCGTTCGTCTACCGTGGCGTCGACTCGCCCCAGTTCGGTCCTCCGTTCCCATATCCTCCTGCGCTCGAGTGCGAGGAGGTCTATGGGAATTACCCCCGCGATGACAAGTACCGCTTCAGCCGATACCGTGCGGTATGCACACGCGATCCGCAGCGCGCCCCTTCTCTGCACACCGGTAATGGCTTGGCGGTACTTCTTTACTTTTAATGCGGAGGCCCAGATCTCTGCTCCGTAGAGGAGTATCGAGTGGGTCACTGTCATCAACAGTCTACGTGTGCTTGGTCGTGGTCCGTGCGTGTTGGCCATGAGTCAGCTCAGAGCTTTGGTCTTCTCCGTCGCCTTCTCTATGGCCCTCTGTATATGAGGCCAGAAGGTCAGCTTCGTATCCAGGGTGACCCCCAGGTACTTGACTTCCCCTCTGGTCTCGATCTGTTCCGTCCCTACGGTCATCGGCACGATCGTGGGGATCCGTTTCCTTGTCAGTAGTAGTAGTTCCGTCTTGTGAAGTGCCAGTTCCAGTCCGTGTTCGTTCATCCACCTGGTCACTCGTCTCATCGCCTGGTTCAACTTGAGTTGGGCCAGGTGTGAGTCCCGCTCCATGATGACGACCGCCACGTCGTCAGCGTAAGCAATGAGGGAAGTGTCCAGGGGCATTTCCAGTCTCAACAAACTGTCGTACAGTACGTTCCAAAAGTCGGGGCCGAGGATCGATCCTTGGGCTACGCCCGCGGATACCACCCTCTCTCTCGTACCCTCGTTCGTCTCGTACGTAATCCGTCGGTCTCTAAGATAGTCTTGTACAACTCGGAGAAGGTAGGGGGGTACCCGGAAGGTCGTTTTGAATGCCTCCAGGATATCCACCCACCTCGCCGAGTTGAACGCGTTGCGTACGTCGAGTGTGGCCAGCACGACTATGGGTCTAGCCGCGTGGCACGCCTCCTGTGCTTTGTCAAAAATGTCTATTACGTCTTGTATGGCGCCTATCGTCGATCGTCCTTTCCGAAATCCGTGTTGTCGGTCGGATAGGTCGCCAGCGTCTCGTATAGCGTCAAGTAGTCTGGGCCGTATCAGCAGCTCAAAGACTTTCCCCGCTGTGTTCAGCAGGCTAAGAGGTCTGTAGGAAGACGGCGAGTCGGGATCTCCGTCATTATCATTATTATTATCGTTGTAATTGTTGTTATTATTTTAAATTCGAATCTAATTCGATTTAAAAAAGAAGCAGATTATGAAAGGGCCGAATAAGTGAGTCAAAAGTGCCCCTAAACCAATTGAAGGAAACTAAGCAAACCTAATTAACCAGAATCACGCGGTACAGTTTATATCTTATTGTTAAATTTGTACACGAGTTCTGAATAGCGTCGGTAGCGCAGTGGTAAAGCGCTTGGCTTTTGAATCACTGTGAACTATTTGACGAGGATTCGAGCCCTGGTAAAAGTCTTATTTTCTTTTATATTTTTGTCTTTATAAATTACACTACTACTAATAGTACTACTATTATTTTTTATTTACTTTTTATCGCCATCACCATCATCATTATTATGTTGTTATTATTATTATTTTATTAAGATAATGGTAACTATGTTGATAAAAAATAAATAAACAAAATATTAGTGATAGTAGTAATAGTAGCAGTAGAATGTATGAAAAAAAGAAAGAAAATAAGACATTGACCAGGGCTCGAACCCTCGTCAAAAGGTTCACAGTGATTCAAAAGCCAAGCGCTTTACCACTGCTACCGACGCTATTTAGAACTTGTGTACAAGTTTAAGATATAAACTGTACCGCGTGGTTCTGGTTAATTAGGTTTAAAATTTCACTGAAATGTGAAAAAATTCTGTAATAGGCGTCTTTGTTATCAAATCTCGAGTTTTAAATAATAATTACAACAGCAACCATAGTAATAATATTAATAATAATAATAATAATAATAAAAGTGGTAGTACTCGTAATGGCAGTAATAATACAAGTAAGAATTTGATGGTTTTAAATTTCGCCATTTTGTTTCTTATGTATTATTATTACTACAACTTTATTGTCCAACGAAAACACATACAACCATAGTAGTGAGGTAGTGGTAATAATAGAAGAAATATCATACGTAAGATTTTCGATGTTTGGTGTTATACCATGTGATTTCTTAAGTATTACCACTACTACTACTACTCTGTTGCCGAAGAAGAACATACCATAGTGTAGTATTGTGGTAGTGGTAGTAGTAGAAGCAATAACAGACGTAAGAATTTCAATGTTTTGGTGTTACCATATGATTTCTTAAGTATTACCACTACTACTACTCTGTTGCCGAAGGACAACACACCATAGTGTAGGTATTGTGGTAGTGGTAACAGTAGAAGCAATGTGTTGATGTTACCCTTATCTTAGTTTTTCTAAACTTCAAGTGTAGGGCTGAGTCTAATGGTACTAAATTATTTTCTACGCCTACCAAAGCCGTTTCGTCGTTCTGATTGGCCGGAACATTTTAATTAATAACTCGGTAATTAATCCGAATTTCCAAAAATGGTACACGACTTTTCGTCTCCATTTTTCACCATCTTTCTGGGGTTTTCGGGTGTAACACTTTATACCGGACACCCTGTATACACAGCTTCAACCTACCCTAGTAACCATGCGTGATTAATCACACAACGCACTCTTCTGTTGCAAGCTTCGATAAAAAGAATAGCGCAAGATGTTTGAAAGATTTTAGAATAATATTTTAATTATAAAAGATTTATGGCAGATTTGCTAAAGAATCCTCAAATTTAACGCGCACTTCTTTTGGAAGCGTCAACGAGAAGAATAGTGCAAGACTTGTGAAAGATTTTAGAATAATATTTTCGTTTCAAAAGATTTATGGCAGATTTGTGAAAGAATCTTTAAATTTGACGCGCGCTTCTTTTGTAAGCACCCATAAGAAGAATAGTGCAAGATTTGTGACAGATAATAACTATAAATATATATTGTGAAGCGCATGCGCATTCTTAAATGTTAACGTACATCGTACATCATTTGTTAAACTTACATTCCATTGTTACCGCCAAAGAGACTGGTTGTCGCTTGTCGCGAAGACAAAGGATTGATATGGAAAAAGTAATTGCTAATAAAAATAGTGGCTTGTAATTGTGGTAAGTACTTTGTACATTTTTTACATTCAATATTATATTATTTTATGCACATATGATTGTAATTGCGAATTCGAAATTGTCTGTAGCGTCATGAATGACGGAATTATAGGTTATGTTTGACAAATATGATATTTTTTTAATCCTCAGCGGGTACTCTGGGTCTGACAGACCCGAGCGCAAAATCGTATATGTGAATATCTCGGAGGGGCGCAGGGGAGGGGGACTCGTTATAGCGGGGAAAAATCCTTCTTTGTGTGCCAAATCGAGGGAGCACTCGTGCCATTCCAGTGCGACGTCACCTACGGAGCTAGGAGCATTGAAAAATTCAATTCGGGTCTCCTGGACCCAGAGTACCCGTAGTGTCAGAAAGTAAGTTTTATGAAAAAATTATAATTATTTAGAATTTATATTTAAATTACTTAATAATGTAAAAATATATGTTTTAATGTATAGTGCGCGTGAAAAAAATTTTTTAATAGCTTAGTTTTTTGTTTAAGGCAGAAATGGAGACGCGGTCTCGCATGCGGTCCGCCGCTGAGTTGGCAGCAATCGAGAACCGTAACAAGGAGGAAGCACGATGCCCAATCCCCATTTCCCTTACCTCGCGCATTCCTACCGCCTACGTATCACCGTGACGTTCCGGGAGAAGAGGACCTCAACACTACCGGAACTGGACAAGTCGCCATCCCCTGCCAATCACAGGACGCAATTCCGCCAGCCAGAAGCCATCGATCAAGATCCACCACCCAGGGCGGCAGCACCATCCACAACGGGAATTGCCGAAGGGCCCTGGGTGGGGGAATCGAGGACCGCAGCCGGCGAAGAAGTCGGAGATCTCTAGACCTTCGGCTTGACCGGGTACCTTTTGCCTTTGGCCACATTGTGACTGCTGTTGGTGCTGTTGGTTTGGGGAATATAGTTGCCTTTTTTTTGGAACCCTTTTTTTTTATTTGGACGGATTGCTGGGTGCCCGGAGGGATCGGGATTAGACCAGGACCCAAACAGGAGCCGGTTCCAGTGTCCGTTCGTTGGGAGAGGATTCAGCTTCGACCAGGTTGGTCCGCCACCATCGTTGTCCGGGCGTCACGTACGTTTCTTATGCTCCTTTACCTTATCCTACCGCCTTCGTTTTTCTTTATTTCCCATAAACGGAACAGTAGCTTTCCTTCTACCGCCTGCGAACTCCCGTGCTTTCCTACCGTAGTTTTTTTTTGTTGTCTTCGTGTACGTTCTAGGACCTTTCGGCCTTGGACCACCGCCTTCTGCGGCGTATCTTCTCTTTTCTTTTTTTTGCGCCTACCGAGGCGACGTCTATTTTTGTTGAAGAGTTTTTGTTTGTTTGTTCGTTCTTTTTAATTTAATAAATTAAATTAAAACTGATTTCGCGTGAGCCTCCGTTCTAGCCCCCTTTTCTTTCCCTCTTGTTTTTCCCCAGGGCACGGAGGCAGAACCCCCTTCTGGGACTCTTGCTCCCGGCACCTAGCCGTGCCCCCTCGTCTGGCTTTGCGGGCTGATCGGTTCCCCCATTGCCGAGGGCCACCCCCTCGGCTGGCGCCCATCTTCCGATTTCGCACCCCTGGACTCCCCTTAAGGGACCCCAGGAAGGGAAACCGATATATATATATATATATATATATATATATATATATATATATATATATATATATATATATATATATATATATATATATTGAGACGTTTCGCGCGCCTCCGCTAGTCCTAAAAAGACGTTTTTTTTACGAGGTGGGCTAAACGCGTGTAAAGATTCGTGTACTGGACGGGCAAAGTCTAGGATAATTTTAATAATTAATTCCCTAGTGACGTTTTCAGGATTTCTAGGGATAAGGATAAAATTTATTTTTTTTTTAAGGTAATTTAAAGGAGTATCTGATGGTCTTTTTAGCAGAGGGCCTTTCCTTTCCCTCTCTTTCTGCGGTCAATAAGGGCTCGAGCGCAATGTCGAGGGCTTATTGAGTTTTTTGTACGATCTGTGATCAATGAGAGCTCGAACGCAATGTCGAGGGCTCATTGATTTTATCAATAAGAGCTTGAGCGCGATGTCAAGGGCTTATTGATTTTTCTTCGTGGGCAAATCCACGTTTTATTCGGTTTTCTCTTTTTAATCCCTTTTGAATTTCTCTTAGATGTTAATCAATGAGAGCTCGAGCGCAATGTCGAGGGCTCATGGATTTATAATTTAAATAATGTAATCAGTGAGAGCTCGAGCGCAGTGTCGAGGGCTCACGGATTTATATTTTAAATAATGTAATCGGTGAGAGCTCGAGCGCAATGTCGAGGGCTTCACGGATTTTATATTTAAATGATTTTAGATGATGAGAGCTTGAGCGAGATGTCGAGGGCTCTCGAATCGTTTTACTTTTTTTAAAATGATAATTGTGATCGGTGAGAGCTCGAACGCAATGTTGAGGGCTCACCGATTTTATCTTTAATTAATCAGCGAGAGCTCGAGCGCTATGTCGAGGGCTCGCGGATTTTATATTTGATCTTTGGTGAACAGTGAGAGCTTGGACGCAATGCCAAGGGCTCACTGGTTTTCCTTCTACTGATCGACAATAAGGGCTTGAACGCTATGTCAAGGGCTTATTGTGTTTTAGAGAATCTACCATAAGAGCTCGGACGCTATGCCGGGGGCTTATGGTATCTTTGAATTTGCAACAGGGCAAATACTGAGATCCGATTTTTGTTCTGTGATCCTTATTCCGATCTAGCAGAAAATCGATCTGATTTTAATGAGGTCCTCTAGCTCCTTATATACTGTTCGGAGCGTGTCAACCCCGATCTGTCGCCTACCCCCACGATGGCTCTTCATCGGGAGGGGCTAGTCCTGGTTCACGTTGGCTAGTTTCAAATCCTGCTCTAGGAATTTGAATAGCGCGTGAAACAGTTACGGGAGTTGACTCCGCTATTGGTTGCCCCGGACAGATTCTAAGGATCTATTGGTTCTCATATAATTCAAATTTGAATTGTTCCGCATCTTCTGCGAGAACATTCGATAACGGAAATTTTCACTAGGTCAGTGAACGGATTTCTTTCTTAATTAGTACGTTTGCCCGTTCACTGACAGCGCTTAGGTCCTTTATCTAAGCCTCAGTGCTTATCACTGGCGCTCAGATAAGGACACTATCCTTCCTTATCGATCCTCTTGATCGATAAGGATGTATTTCGATGTTTTCTATTTGTGCTCTCAGACAACGGGCGCTGCTGTATAATGACAGCAAATCATCGCCCAATTATCCATCATTGAGCATAATTAATTGATCTATATAGGAAATAGATCTTCATGATTCTATGTTTAAATATAATGAGTTCCACATGTTAGAAATGACAGGATTTCTAACCTGTGGAATCAATATTAACTTGGATGCTTTAAATTCCCATTTTTCCGGTTATCAGGTACTAGAAAGTGGAGAGATTGTTCTTCCAATTTCTTTTAATTTAATTCTCATGATCAATAAGGGCTTGGACGCAATGCCAAGGGCTTATTGATTTTAAACATAATATTAATTTTGTAATCAATAAGAGCTTGAACGTAGTGTCAAGGGCTTATTGATTTGTATAAATAATTGATTGTAATTTATAATCAATAAGGGCTTGGGCGCAATGCCAAGGGCTTATTGATTTTAATAATGAAAGCAATTGAATGATTTGAAGGATGGTGGTGTTTTTGGGAGAGAAGGACCCTGAAACGTCACATCACCCCCCCAAAGAAAGTAAATTCTTACTAGGTAGGAATGTACTTTCTTTCCTAACGTAAAGTGATTAACAAATGGTTTTGATATGAAACATAGTTTTACTGACTATTTTATTTAATTAATATGGCCAGTTATTAAAGATTTGGTCCTCATTCGTGTCTCTCGTGAGGTCGATTAAACAAATTTTGTCCGCGAATTCTCGTCGGCGGCGTTGTTCCTCCTCCTTCTGCCGCTGGCGCCTTCCCTTGGAGGATGTTGGTGGTTTTGTGCGGGAGTGTTTCCGGATGGTTGGATCCAACTTGATGTCGACTTTCTGCACCGAGACGATTTTTGGCCGTTTCCTCTCTGGTACCGCGTCCTGTGAGGCGTTCGGTATTCCATATAGAGTCCCCATTTCAGCTTCATTTACCGCCTGAAGAGCCTCGATTGTTTTCTGAAGTTCTTCCTGGAGCTCCTTCTCCTTCGCTTTTTTTTGTTGTAGGTTCCACTGGATCTTGGCTATGTCGATCCAACTTGGGTCCACTTGACTTTGCTTGTTTCTCGTCGTCCGTGTTGCTTTGTAAGCGTGGTGGACCCTTATCTTCGACCCCTTTTGGAACAGCCCAGCTTTCAGGACCCGGAATCCTTCCTCGGACGCACCTGTCTGCACAGCAGCGTCTTGTTTCATTTCTTGTGCGTGGTTTCTAGCGATTCTACTGATCGATTAGTGAGTAATTGGATTTTGGTCATTCTTATATAGAGTCTTCTTGTGTTTTGATTTAGGTTGATTATCGATTGAAAAACTTTGAATCGAATTCTCATGTTTGCCTTTTTTTTCTAGGTTTTGAAAATCGCGGTCAGTATTCTTAACTGAAATTTTCCTTAGGTTGAACCTGCGCATTTTCAGGCTGTGAGCCGATAAGGTAGAAAATTGACTCTGGTCGAAAAGGTAGTTTTCTTTTGAGTTGTCTTATTTTATTTTAATTTACTATATTTTATTTATTTGTTATTATTATTATTATTATTTTTCTTTTCTTACCGTTTGTTAGACTAATGGGTATGTTCCGTGCAGGTGTCTTCCAGTCTATAATAATGTTTTTGTGAGTGGATTTGTAAGATCAACTCTCCTTCTGCGACGTTAATGATAGCCTTTGTTTTTTTTAGAAAGTTTGCACCCAGGATGCAGTCTTCTTCTAGTTCTGGCGTTATTATTGCCCATATGTTTGTAGTTGTTGCCCCTAGGTTTATGGTCGTATAGACCTTTTTGTCAGATATTATAATTTTATCCGTGTGGACTCCCTGCACCCTATCTTTGTCGAAGAAGGTGAGCATTTTCGAAAAAGTGTTTTTATAGTTGGCTTTGTAAAAGACTTCTGAGATTAATGATATGTCGGCCCCTGTATCAATCAATGCCATAGCTTGCGTATTCCCAATTTTAATACGCAGAGTGGGGCACTCATTTGGGATACTTAGTTCTTGTAGTGCGGCAGAGATGTAATCGTCGCTGAGTGGTTCCATGTTGCGGGTAACTGTTCTGTTATAGATTGGTTCTGTCGATAGGATGTATCGCTGATGACTGATAATTCCTCTGAGTCGGACTTGACTTATATAGTCCTGGATGATCCTTTTTTTTGGAAATTTTATCCCTTCTTGGGAATTTTATCCCCTCTTTTGGGAATTTTATCCCCTCTTTGGGGAATTTTATCCCTTCTTCTTTTTTTTTTTGTAGTGGGGAGAGGAATAATTCCTGATGGGAATTGTGAGGATCGAGTCCTTACTCTGTTAATTCCTCATGTTTGTAAGGTTTTAGATCTTGCACATGGTACATCCCTCTTTCTTCGATTCAGTTGATTTGCTCCAGAATGTACGTTGATGTTTTAATGCGTTTTTTAATTTTATAAGGTCCCTCGTAGACTGCCATGAATTTTGCTATTTTCTTCGCCGCTGGGCTGGATACGTTTAATGCTCTTGCCAATACTAAATCACCGACTTGAAATTCTTGAAACTTGTGATTTTTATTATATTTATCGGCTTCTTTTCCTCGCTTTCGTTGTATAGATTGCCGTACGAGGTGTAATTTTTGCTCATACGGAGTTTCTTGTGGTTGTGGACGTGTTTGAAACCAGTCCTTCCAAGGTCTTGATGGTTCCTGATTTAGTTGGATCTCGACAGGAGTAAATCCGGTCGTCTCATGGTGAACCTCGTTGATGCAAGTTTCAATGGTAGGTAGCCATTGCAACCAAGAGGCATGATTATCACCTAGGAAGGTTCGAAAGAATCTACCCAATTCTCTATTGACCCTTTCCACAGGGTTTGCTTGTGGGTGTCGAATTGAGGTTAATATTGCTTGTATATTTTTCTTCTGTAAAGATTCTTTCCAACATCGTGACGTAAATTGGGTCCCTTGATCTGTTAAAATCTTTTCTGGTTTCCCATATTTCTCCACATAATCCGAAAATAGATGTTTCAAGGTTTCCTTTGTTGTAGCTCTTTTTAATGGATACAGTCGAACAAATTTTGAAAAAATATCAATTATTGCCACTATGTACTTGTATCCTTGTCTTGCTGTAGGTAAAGGACCGTAAAAATCTAACGCAATCAATTCCGTTGGTTTAGTGGGAGCGATGAATTGCTTGTTTCCAAAAGATCCCACGGTGTTTATTTTGTTTCGTTGACACGAATCACAAGTGGCGATGGTTTTCCGGATCAATTTATGCATTTTTGTGATGCAGAAGTCTTCTCGAAGGATGTAATAACACTTCTTCGAGCCGATGTGGCCATAGATTTCGTGGCATTCTTTCACTAAAGATGAAAAATGTTCCTTTGGGACCATAGCCTTCCATTTATCGTTAGACTTTACGTAAACGATATCATCCAGTAGTAGGTGTTGTGGAAAATTTGCAGGATATTGTTGTAAATCATCCTTGAGTTTCCTTAATTCCTGGTCTTGATCTTGTTTGTTTCCCAAATTGTTTAGAAAATCCTGGATTTGTGGTGATAAATCTCTGGCTAATGGGTATAAGCCTAAACGAAGTTCCTGCTGGTTTGTTACATTTCCGTTCATTTCAGGTCTACTAAGGAAATCGGCAACTTTATTGAGCCTGCCTGGACAATGTTCAATCGAGGTGTCGTAGTCTTGGATTGCCAGAATCCACCTTGTTAACCTGGAGTTGACTAGCCTGCAGCTTTTTAGGAAAGTTAAGGCTGCATGATCCGTGATAAGGTTTATTTTGGCTCCCATGACGTAAGTTCGAAACTTCTGTAGTGCCCAGACTATACTTAATAATTCCTTTTCGGTAGTATAATAGCCAATTTCAGGACCTTTTAATGTCCTACTTGCGAAACAGATTACTTCATCTTCCAATTTTTCATTTTTCTGAAATAAGACGGCTCCTAGAGCATAATCACTGGCGTCTGTTTGTAAGAAGAATGGCTTTTTATGATACGGGTATTGAAGAATAACTTCGTTGCAAAAGTTTTTCTTAGCTTCTTCGAAAGCCACAGAATGCCTTTCTTCCCATGCCCATTTGGCTCCTTTCTTTATTAAATCGAGTAATGGGATTATTGTATTCGCGTGTTTGTTGGTGAATTTCGCGTAGTAATTTAATAATCCCAGAAATCCTCTTAATTGTTTTGCATTTTTAGGTTTTTGAAATGCGTGGATTGCCTCGATTTTCTCTGGATCCGGTGAGATTCCTTTGGAGGATAATATGTGGCCTAAAAACCGGACTTCTTCTTTGAAAAATGAACATTTTTTGAAACTTATGGTGAGTCCGTATCTTCTGAGGCGATGAAAAAGTTCATCAAGGTGATGAAGATGTTCCTTGAAGTTCGTGGAAATGCAAAGCATGTCATCGACAAAATTGATGATATGGTCGCCGATGCCTCGCAGAACAGGGTCTAGTCCTCTCACCAAACTTGCGGTGCTCGTTTTTAATCCAAAGGGAGTTACCATAAATTCATAGCATTTTCCGCAGTGAGTAAATGCAGTATACTTTCCTGAATTCTCATGCAATGGCACTTGCCAGAAACTTGTTGTTAAATCCAGTGTCGACATTATTTTCGCTCCTTGACATTGTTGAAATAGAATTTCTGGAGGTTGCATGCACTCATTGTCGGAGAGTATAATTTTATTTAGTTGCCTTGCGTCGAGGCAAAGTCTGACGCTTCCATCCTTTTTGATGACGGTAACCATGGGGTTCACGTATGGACTGGTTGAGGGTTGAATGATCTTCAGGTTCTTCATTCTTTGTATTTCCGCATCCACTTTTTCTCGATGAGCCATTGGTATTGGATATGTTTTTGCCTTAAATGGTTCATGTGGAATTACCTGGAGTTCATGTTGGTACCCTTTCAGCTTTCCTGGTCTTTTGTCAAAAATTTTCCGGTGTTTTTCCAGTAGCTTTTGGAATTCTGATTTTTCTTCCAGTGACAAGTTATGACAATTATCAACTTTCTCTTGAATTTCTTGATCACTTGGTAGAAATTCCTCTTGTTCCTTATTGACCAAACTTATTCTTTGTTCGTGATTCCCTGTTTCTAATCTTAGTTGGAATTTTTGGGACTTCTCGTTCTTAACTTTTAGCTGGTATTTACTTAAATTGATAAGTGATTCAGCTTTGTGTAAAAAATCAGCGCCGAGGATGCACTTTGTTGTTAATTTTGGAATTATCAACACTATTACTTGTGCTTCAAAATCTTCAATTTTTACTTTTGCGAAAACTTGTTTCGTAATTCGTGTCGCTTTTTCAGAAACCGCGCCTCTGATGGTGGTGTTGCAAACCGGCAGCGTGGGTGCTGACCCTAAGGTTTTCTTGTTCTCATTGAAAAATTCTTCGGAGATGGCGCATACTTCGCTTCCTGTGTCGATGAGTGCGGCAACTGGGATACCTTCCAAACGTATCTGAACATAAGGACATCTCTTGGTTGTGTCTTTATGAATGGTTGGATTTTCTTCCAAGAGATCTGATCTGGTGTCCTTCCCGATCGTTAACATTGTCTGCGTCGTCTCTATGGGAAGGGAGTTTCGGGAGACAACGCAAATTCGTTTCCCGGAGCTTCTAAGGAAGTTGCTCCTGCTCTTTCCATATCAGAATCCGTGTCGGAATCGGTTTCTTCCCTCAGAGATCTTATATTCTTTTTAAATTCCTGGATTCTTCTTGGTTCAAGAATTTTCTTGCTGGTATGAGGTTTTGAAGATGTTTCCTGCTTTTCTAAAGCTTTTACTTCCAGTGATCTCTGAAATGCTGGATTTCTTTTCTCGAATGGTTTTGCTTCCTTTGAGTTCTTGTTCTGCTCTAAAGGCTGGTTCCAGGAGTTTTTAGAATCCTTGTACCTGGTACCTAGATCTCTCTTATTATTAAGAGTGCCACCTTGATCAAACCTTTCCAGTAGATCGAGAAAATCATTAATCCTTTTTAATCCTCGGGCTAGAACTGCCGTTCTAATTTCCTCGGAAAAGTGTCTCGCCAGTTTTAGGACAATATGTTCGTCTGATGGAGTCTCCGATAGTTCCTTTGCAATGGCAATTTGTTTTAAGGCATACTCCACTCTTGTCGTCTTTTTCGAGGTGTCATAAAAGCCAAATTCTAAGTCCTCTCGAACTTTATGTTGTTTTTCCTCGTTCCAATACCTTTGTTTAAAAAGACTGCAGAAATCTTCTACAGTTTCTACATCTCTCTCAACAAGTGACCACCAGTCTCTTGCTGACCCTGAAAGTCCTTGTGAGATGATAACTTTGATATCGTGATGCCTTCCCAAGGCGGCATGGTATTTTCTTAAGTCATTGATGTAGCGAATCGGCCTCTCTGAAGGTGCATTCTTAAATGTAGGCAGCGTTAGTTTGGGGTTTCCCCATAACTTATTGTCGCTCGTTGCCGATGGAGTGTTGACCATATTCATTGCGCCAGATTCTCGGCTGCTGCGACTCAGAAATCTCTCTGGATTTCTGATGGGTGATTGCATTTCTGCGAGGATGCTCCCAATGTCGGATCTATACTCAGTTTGGCATTCTTTAAGAGCCTTATCCATGCTTTCTTTTATCCTTCGTTCCGATGTGCTGACTTTTACATCTATGGATTCTTCTAGGTGTTTTAATCGCTGGTCAAAGGATGTCAACAGAGCTTTATTATCTTCCTTCATTTGCCTCAGCATTTCCATCATGGTATTTTCCTCTTGCCTTCGTGGCGCATAAACTTGCCTTAGCGGCATTCGAGCGGCGTAGGATGGCAATCTTCCTGTAGATTGTTGAATGTTGATCTCCGGACTTGACGTGTATCCGTGTGCTTCTTCTTGATCCATTTCAAAATGATTTTAATTTCTTGATTCTGTATTAAATTTCTTGGTTGATTCTTCTAGGTTAATCTTGAGAAATATACGTGTTGCCTGAATTACAATTATTTACGAATTTGTTCCATGTGAAATTCCTAATTTTGCCCGTCCCTGTTCGGGCGCCAATGAGACGTTTCGCGCGCCTCCGCTAGTCCTAAAAAGACGTTTTTTTTACGAGGTGGGCTAAACGCGTGTAAAGATTCGTGTACTGGACGGGCAAAGTCTAGGATAATTTTAATAATTAATTCCCTAGTGACGTTTTCAGGATTTCTAGGGATAAGGATAAAATTTATTTTTTTTTTAAGGTAATTTAAAGGAGTATCTGATGGTCTTTTTAGCAGAGGGCCTTTCCTTTCCCTCTCTTTCTGCGGTCAATAAGGGCTCGAGCGCAATGTCGAGGGCTTATTGAGTTTTTTGTACGATCTGTGATCAATGAGAGCTCGAACGCAATGTCGAGGGCTCATTGATTTTATCAATAAGAGCTTGAGCGCGATGTCAAGGGCTTATTGATTTTTCTTCGTGGGCAAATCCACGTTTTATTCGGTTTTCTCTTTTTAATCCCTTTTGAATTTCTCTTAGATGTTAATCAATGAGAGCTCGAGCGCAATGTCGAGGGCTCATGGATTTATAATTTAAATAATGTAATCAGTGAGAGCTCGAGCGCAGTGTCGAGGGCTCACGGATTTATATTTTAAATAATGTAATCGGTGAGAGCTCGAGCGCAATGTCGAGGGCTTCACGGATTTTATATTTAAATGATTTTAGATGATGAGAGCTTGAGCGAGATGTCGAGGGCTCTCGAATCGTTTTACTTTTTTTAAAATGATAATTGTGATCGGTGAGAGCTCGAACGCAATGTTGAGGGCTCACCGATTTTATCTTTAATTAATCAGCGAGAGCTCGAGCGCTATGTCGAGGGCTCGCGGATTTTATATTTGATCTTTGGTGAACAGTGAGAGCTTGGACGCAATGCCAAGGGCTCACTGGTTTTCCTTCTACTGATCGACAATAAGGGCTTGAACGCTATGTCAAGGGCTTATTGTGTTTTAGAGAATCTACCATAAGAGCTCGGACGCTATGCCGGGGGCTTATGGTATCTTTGAATTTGCAACAGGGCAAATACTGAGATCCGATTTTTGTTCTGTGATCCTTATTCCGATCTAGCAGAAAATCGATCTGATTTTAATGAGGTCCTCTAGCTCCTTATATACTGTTCGGAGCGTGTCAACCCCGATCTGTCGCCTACCCCCACGATGGCTCTTCATCGGGAGGGGCTAGTCCTGGTTCACGTTGGCTAGTTTCAAATCCTGCTCTAGGAATTTGAATAGCGCGTGAAACAGTTACGGGAGTTGACTCCGCTATTGGTTGCCCCGGACAGATTCTAAGGATCTATTGGTTCTCATATAATTCAAATTTGAATTGTTCCGCATCTTCTGCGAGAACATTCGATAACGGAAATTTTCACTAGGTCAGTGAACGGATTTCTTTCTTAATTAGTACGTTTGCCCGTTCACTGACAGCGCTTAGGTCCTTTATCTAAGCCTCAGTGCTTATCACTGGCGCTCAGATAAGGACACTATCCTTCCTTATCGATCCTCTTGATCGATAAGGATGTATTTCGATGTTTTCTATTTGTGCTCTCAGACAACGGGCGCTGCTGTATAATGACAGCAAATCATCGCCCAATTATCCATCATTGAGCATAATTAATTGATCTATATAGGAAATAGATCTTCATGATTCTATGTTTAAATATAATGAGTTCCACATGTTAGAAATGACAGGATTTCTAACCTGTGGAATCAATATTAACTTGGATGCTTTAAATTCCCATTTTTCCGGTTATCAGGTACTAGAAAGTGGAGAGATTGTTCTTCCAATTTCTTTTAATTTAATTCTCATGATCAATAAGGGCTTGGACGCAATGCCAAGGGCTTATTGATTTTAAACATAATATTAATTTTGTAATCAATAAGAGCTTGAACGTAGTGTCAAGGGCTTATTGATTTGTATAAATAATTGATTGTAATTTATAATCAATAAGGGCTTGGGCGCAATGCCAAGGGCTTATTGATTTTAATAATGAAAGCAATTGAATGATTTGAAGGATGGTGGTGTTTTTGGGAGAGAAGGACCCTGAAACGTCACAATATATATATAAAATATGTTACAAATTGTTAATTATTGTGTTAGTATGTACGCGTTAGAATTTCTGCTTTTTTTTGCTTACCAAAGCTTTCTTTGTAATTTATGCTTTGAAACCTAATATTTTATTTTTTCTTTTATTTCTTAAGTTACTTTTGTTTCTGGCTCCAACCGTTATATCGGTTACCTTCTCCCCACACCCTGTGTTTACTCTTATTCACCATTTGGTGTGGTTTGAATTTCGCCTTCGTTCTTAACTTTGCAATTTCTTTGAAATATTATTCTACTGAAATAATATCTCAAATTTGATTATACCAATTTCTAGCATAAATTTAATTTTCTTTCCCACATCCGTGTTTGAAATTATTTCCTTCGGCTAACCGTGGGAACTTCTTTTGTTCCGACGGTGATACTGCTGGATAGCTCGGACTGCTTGTTGATCTTTTTTCAACTCGCAGTTCGAAACTATTTTTTCTTAATTATTAGATTTGAAAATTCTTATAAATTTTCAAAATTTTTCTTTCCCTTAAATTTTCCACCCTTCTCTTTTACTTTTACTTTTCCTAACTTTTATCTATTTATTATTCTTTTCTTTCAATTTTTTAACTTCCAAAAAAACCTTTTATACTTTCTTAATTTTCAAAGGAAGTTTTTTATAATTTTCAATTTTCCAAAAAAACCCTTTTCATAATTCTTTTAATTTTCAATGAAACTTTTTTTTCCATGTACATGTATTATGTGTGCGATGTGTTAGTAATCATTTATTTGTTTTTTTGCAATTTTTCATACATAAATCATTTTGATAGTAATAAAGCAGAGGCAGAGAGAAAGAGAGCGTAGAGCTGAAACAAATAGAAGAGTACAAAGGCGAAAACCTTCGGAAGTGTCGTTATTTCTCAAAAATCTACGTAATCAATTCAAATTTATTCTTGATCCTTTTTTTTTTAAATCAGCTAACTTTTACTCACGACACTTCCGAACTTTGTTCGGGCGCCAATTTTACATAGAAAGAGAATTACATTTTTTTTTATTTGTTCTCGAGGTATTATTCATAATTTTCTTCATCTTCATCTTGCTCGTAATTATCAGCGACAACTGACAACCGAGACAATAGATTTTTCAGTTGTTGTAAAATACCCTCATTCGCACATTCAATGCCAAATAGAGTGAAATCGAATTTTCCCGATCTAACCATGGTGTTTGAAAATTCGTTATATTCGTAGAAGTTTGTTCGGTCGAAGAAGTAGAGCATTCCATTGGTGGATCTAAATGCGCTTGTTATTCTCCCGGGTAAACCATGAAAATTCGTGCAAACTATACCGTATTTTTTTGGTCGTTGAAGACATTCGTCAAATTCCGTGTAGTAATTATCATTATAGAAGATTAGCGTTCGTCCCGGGTAGGTATTAACGACTCCACGTATTTTACTCGCAGTGGCTGGAAGTTTGTACGCAGTTATGGGTTTTGGCCAACCTCCGATTAGCTCTAAACTTGGAAATTTCATTTTGTAAATTTGATTTTTAACAAACAATACAATATCATCATTCACGGGTGATTGATATATAGCTGTTATTCTCGTAAAATTATCGGGTAAAAAAGTTAGCCAATTTCTAATGAGTTGTGGTTTTTCATGATCTTTCGCACCAACGTTCATGGGCCACACCCATTTCCTATAGAATACGTACATTCGCTTATTCACAATCAATAGTCCATCGATGTATTTAAAGTTACACAAATCTATCTTTGATCCTTCAACATCAGGTGCAAATTTCCTGGGAGTCCTAGCAGCGGGAGTGGTGGTGGTAGTTGATAAGTGAATGATTCGCCTGTTTGTCGTTGTTTCCATGATGCCCGATGATCTCTTTGTTCCATAGAGATTTTGAATTCCAAGAATATCATCCAAGGCCAAGTCGATGGTTCCATTGACACTTGGAAGCGTGTTGTACAATGCGTACATGATGGCATTTTCATCGGTGCTATGTGCCAGACCAATAGCGTGTCCTATTTCATGCACCAATACGGCGAGAAAAATAATTTGATTTTCATCAGGAGGAATACCATCTCCCATGAACCAATTCTCGTCTTCGTCCATGTGAATTTCCGTTGTATTTCCCTGAGCATGTGGATTGAAAGCGTGAGCCAATACTCCACCTGGACCATCAAAATCACGCACACATTTACTGTTGTGACTCATTTTTTCAAATCGATGAGCACGACTTTTGTAGGAGATTACGATGTTGGCCTCACCACCGCGACGTTCGGAAAACGTAAGTGGAGAATGTCGTGCCCAAAGGCCAAAGGCTTTTTCCGTCATTTCGAGGGACTCGGAATTGGGTAAAATGAAGCGCCAGGTCAAATGATTGGTATTCCACTTTTTTATCGAGAATTCATAATTTAGTAAATCGTCTTCATTACCACAATGGGGTATTTGCATTCTCTCAAATGTCTCTTGATTCAATATTCCGTCCACGGGTAGTTTATTGTATTCTTGAAACAACGACACGGTATTTTGTATATTCACATCCGTTACTTTGTAATTCGAATAATCACCTTTTTCACCACCACCACCACCATTATCAATTAAATAACCATACTGTCGTAGATAATGAACGGCTTCGGTTAGGTTAATTTGCTGTACTGCTACTGGTATAGCAGCAGCAGCAGCAATCACAAACAAAACCGATAACAATAATTGAAGAAAATTCACGCGAGCATCCATTCCATTCCAAGGGAGATTGATGCTTTGAGTGATTTGTAAGGATATTTATTGCTGCTTTTATTATTCACTACTACTGCGCGCTGCTATTATAGAATATAATTTTATTAGATTGACATTTAGAAATTTCATTTCTCAGAGCATCGAGTTCGTATCTAAGTTTTATATTCTCCTGCTCAAGAAATGCCGCTCGAATACAAATTTCATCTTCCTTATCACATTGTTGTCGTCGTTGTCGTCGTTGCATTACTGAAGCAGTATTATTATCTCTATCGTAAATTTTTTTCTTTAATATCCTTTCACGAAAATCACGATAATTTTCGGTAGAATGAGCAGCTACTGCTGCTGGAACGAGATCGGCAATTAATGTTGATGGATTTTTCGGATATAGAGTAAATGGTCGTTGTTGTTGTCGTCGTAAACCATCACAAGGAGACAATCGTTGGATCACTTTTCCTCCAAATTTATAATTAGCTGATCCATACTGGTACAACTTGATTCCATCAACGTATAAAGATCGACTGATGAGGTGAGGGGATGGGGAAAAAAGGATTGTAAGAAAAAATGATGCAATAAATACACATTATTAAAATTTTTTTATTTTTTCTTCACTCAATACAATGTGTGTGTGTGTGATTAATAAAATATTTTTTCGTTAATGTTACAATTTTCGCACTACATTGGTGAGTGGACTATACTCTATGATACGATCGTGAAGGATAAGACAGAATGCTTGAGTTTTCTGAGGCACATTGTCTTTACATTCAAATCAATTCTCATGTCAACTGTGGCACTTTTTATCGATTCGTTTTGACGCGAGCAATCGATGACGACGATTGGTGCACGCGCTATGTACTCCGATGGTGTCAATAACGGTGAATGTCCGTCTTCTTTATCGTAATACGATGGACAGAATTTCCAGTACATATCGTACAGATAGGCGTGATAATTTTTGTCAAAATCAACATTTAAATTTTCATATGGATAAATTTCCGAATTTAGATATAACCGTACATTTGTTAAATTACAATGATCAAATTCCGTCATGTGTCGTTTCAAATCATTTTTCCTGTTGGTCTGCAAACCGAAGATGACGTACCGCGGTTTCTCCAGTTGCGCGGTAGATTTCACGGCCCAGGTATGCTTCGTTGTCGTCTGTAGAATGAGATATTCGTAGAGATCCCAGGAGCGAAAAGCCATGCTGATTTCACGACCGCTCTCGAGAATTCGTAAGAGAGAGAGAGTTTGGTGACCTCATCGAGATAAACGTGTGGCATGCGCCACTGGACTTTTGTCAAAACAATTTTTGCTTGAACATTTGTTGGTAGGACATTCGCCGTTCCAATAAATAGAGAGTTAAAGCCTGTGCGTGACCTTATCAAAATTAATTCATGACGAGCATTCATTACAATATGTTGATAGTCTTCGCAAAAACCCAAAAGCATGTGCAGTGGTATGCAATAATTGAAATGAGTAGGTCCATTTACAGCTACAGGTACATGTAAATCTCCATAAAGCCATCCCGTTGATCCCATAGACTTTCCACCACTTCGAGTTAGGCTCACAATGTTTT
This sequence comes from Gasteruption jaculator, assembly GCA_949825005.1. NCBI lineage: Eukaryota > Metazoa > Arthropoda > Insecta > Hymenoptera > Gasteruptiidae > Gasteruption > Gasteruption jaculator. The sequence continues at coordinate 8,730,328 of OX463766.1, forward strand.
TCATGGTAGTGGTAATACCGACGTTTCTACAGCGATCTATTTCCACACCATTGAGCTCATAACGTATCTCGTCAAAGAGGAAAGCCATGCAATTATTGTCCAAGTGTATTGGATGATCTTGTGGTGAATTCACCGTTTCCAGTTGGCCTTCGATGTAGAGCAAACTCTGATGCGGTAGGGTGTACAAATCTCGTTGTTGTATCGGTATTCTTATCTCATCGTTGTGATTGAGCGCTGTACTGGAGTAGGGATTGTAAGCGTGAAGTTCCAATTTGGTAATGCGATTATCGAAAGTCGGTTTTCTCGAAATGTTCAGTACGTCCACGATGGTCATTTTTCTTCTCTCTCTCTCTTATTGTTTACGATAGGCAATTACGAATCCCAAAGATTTGAGAAATTTTGCGTTTTCCACAGTGAGTTTATTTTTCCCGCTGCTGCTGCTGCTGCTGTTGCAAATCCCCGCACCTTTTGAAACGCTATCACCGCTCGAATGATTACACGCGTCTCGATTCTCACTATTATATATTAGCATTTTTCCCTCTTACATGAAGTCTAATTGTTACTTCTTCTCCACGTAAGTCTATGAGATGACCGTTCTGATCGACAATGCGTAAGGTTAAATTGTCTATGACACGTGCAACAAATGGTAGATAAATGATTTGCGGTGGAGTTTCCGATATTTTATATCCTGGCGGAACTCTCAGTGAAAATTCGTGAATCGTATGTGTTAGATGTTCATTGCTGTACGAGCCATTAGTTATATTACACTCTATGCGGATCATGTTGACTTTAATGATTTTCACAGGCGTATCGGATTCGTGAAGTTCCTTCGCTTTGAGTACACGATTGATGGAAAACCCCAAAAGCTGTCCAATATTATTCGGCTTGTTAGTGAAATCCACTTCATATTCACATTGTATCTCACTCTGCAATGTGTAGTTGTTTGCGCGTAAAGTAAGGGGATATTCATTATCTATTGTAGCCATTTCTCGGTTGAGATACTCTGCTATGGAAGCCAATTCATATGAGCCCTCGGGTATAACTACAACCTTGTCTTTGTCATAGTAAAAGTTGTTATTAGTCGAATCAACGTTGGGAATGGTGTTGATTGTTTGCAAGTCCACCAAACCGAACTTAAATTCGCTACCAATTGCCTCTAGGTTTATCGGTGGAAAGTAATTTGCCGATAAAATGGAATTGGCAACGATCATAATTATAATTGATGCTTTTTGTACTACCACCAAAGTAATGAATCAATTGTACAGGTGGTTTGAGATTTCCAAAGCTATCGAAATACTTTACGTGCTCCTTGTTCTTCACCACATAAGCAACCCAGTGAGTCCCCGGTCCTTGCTGACCATCCAAATTCACGATACCACACTCATTTTTCCGAATTCTCACAGGTAAATTATTACGCATAAACACTCACCGAAAATACGGTATGTTTTGACACCATCGTTCCAGTTGACAGTTGGTGGTTGTTACATCTACTTATTTTTTTCGTCCTGCTGCTGTCCTCTTAAATCCTCTTCCGCTCTTACTATGTTGATAGGGTGCTAGATAGAGACCTTTTCCATCGATAGCACGATTGTGACGTTGCATTTCCGTCAACATCTTGCGCTTTGTTGTTTCGTTATTGACGGATTTTGCTATAGTTGCGGCACCACCCGCCAAGGAGCCCAGGGCGGAAAGTCTTGCAAGGACTGGCGCAATCAAAGGTAAAAATCCACCTCGTTTAGCTAGAGGTAGTGAACGGTATTTGACTGCTAGCCTAGCTAGTTCTTCTTCATCCTCTTTTGCCTTTGCCTCTTCTTCATTCCCATTCCTAATTTCGTTTTCACCTTCATAGCAGCCCAAGTGGCGGTAGCAGCTGCTCGCTCGGATAAAGAGGAGTCTCTAGCAGTAATACGTTGCTTAGCTCTCTGAGCCAATATTCGATCAGCTTCGTGTCTTTCGTCCAAATCTCAATGTTGCGAGTAGGCTATGTCGTGTTCGCGACAGGCTGCGTCCAATGGATTAATGCCTCGATCACCACGTGCTAATCGCTTTTGTAGATGTGTACCTGGTCCACAATACTGATAACCAGGTACATGTAATTCAAAAGGTAAAGCATTTATTGCACTGTTGAGGATACTTCCACCTCTTTGTTTTCCTCGTCGTCGTCGTCGTCGTCCTCGTCCTCCTCCTCCTCGTAACACGTAAGTCGCTCTCTAGTTTTGATATTCGACTAATGCTTTTTTCGAAAAGGATATGAAAATACATAGATTACAAATAAAATGGAAAGAATTTGAATGAAATACTTGTTAATGGTTGATTTGTCACAATTAATATTATATTTGTTCCAGTTCAGATGGTAAGCCATGGAAGCCGAGTAAAAATTGGAGAATTTGCATCCGTTCGAATTCACGAAGAGAGGGCCATTCAACGAGTAAAAATTTTTTGCATTTTATTTCACATTTCTATTGAATTATTAGACAACATAGATAAAATCATGTACATTGCCTGCGTGCTGGCAAATAACAAAGAACCAATCATTCGGTTCGACGCTCCATACTCAGAATAAAACTTCAATAGAAAACAAGAATTTTTTAATTTATTTATTTTCATAAAATTTTACAGTACAAAAACTTTATAGAATTAAGAACGAATTAGAAACTTTTAATTCATTATTTTTATACTCATTTTGATCCCGTTTATTCGGTTTCTTGCTCCGTTCTCGTTTCAAACGATTGAATGTAGTACGAGAAATAAAATTTCTCTATCTTTGGAATAAGAGTACTTAAGAACTCTTCATTCCGTGCAATTTGCAGATAAATAAACTGCAATTTTGAATAAATAAAAAGATGACAAATTTTCACTGCAGCGATATACATTGATACTTGAACTTGAGTATAATACTTGTGACTAGTCAGCAGTTCAAGTTTATCGTTCTCACTCCATTTTAAAAACGTAACAAAGCTCTTGCGATTGGAGACATCGATTATTGCTGAGTCTTTACAGGAGTAAGGACATTTTATTTCCAGTAATTCAAAATCAGTTCCATTAAAAATAAATCCATCCGGACTGCAAGCAAGGAATGGTTGTTTAAGTGAGATTATCAAACCTGTTTCATAGACCTCACGCTGAATTAATTTTGAAAAACAGTCCCTTGCATGAGGTTCTAATTCTAGACCGTAACGCATGGCTTTATTTTTTATTTTTTTGTACGAATCCCTTATGAATCTTGAAGCGAGAGATTCGTAGTCTTTGCGTCTTGTTTTAATATGATGGACGTTCTCACTACAGGTTATTCTCACCCGTCATTTCTCAAACCAAATTGGTGTTTGAGATTGATTTAAAGAATCAAAACAAATATCGATCCATTCCTGCTCATTCAGTTTCATGTTTGATTCAAAAAATGAAGAATAATTTTCAGGGCTTGCAATTTTTGTCAATTGTCGCGTACCATCTTCAAGTGTCTTGTATTCGTCATAATTATAAACTGTGATGGGGTTTTTACGAACCCCATCCAAAATAAGTTAAATGAAAAGGCTTACCGGGAAAAGTACGTCAAGCACGGGAATCGGGGTGAAAACCCGGATTCTCTGTAACCGGCGAGGCACGTTGTCACCCCTGGGCACTCCAACCTCAAAATATCGTTTTTCCGCCTCGTTCTTTTATTCTTCCATTATCATCGCAACATCGATCGGAGATTGACGGCACGATCCACGAATGCGCGAGGGCGGAGGGAACTAGGACCGGAACCATCTTGTCTGCGCGGGACTATTCGAGGAGGCTCGTCCGTACGATCATCGTCCAGAGGAAAATACCTCCTTCCCATACTAAGGAACGGAGGAATCCACGGATACGACCACGACTCCGGACAGGGAAGCCTCCCCAACCGATCCCGGACAGTCCCGGCGTATGCAACGACCGGAAGGAGGGAACCGAGATTCGATCATTTCGAATCCTCCCGCGCGGCCTAGGGGATTGCGGTTAGTACCGAGGGCAGCACCGGACGGAGCCAGCTGGTAACCAGGCGCTACGATCCGGGTCGATCTTCCCCCTCCCTTCGGCTCTCCACGGCAACGATCATCGGAGAAGAAGCAGCGGCCATTCTCGTGCTCGGCGTACGACCAGACGGACGACGTCAACCCCGTTGCAGCCGCCGCCCGCCATTTTGAGGAGATTTTGGGGCAAAGGACGAGCGAGCGGACGCGTTCTGGAGAAAGAGGTTGGTGAGCGTAGCTTTTCGAAGGCTTCGTTCGTGTTTTCTCGATTGTTTTATGGTTTTTCGTTTCGTTTTCTTTTATTTATTTGTTGATCCGGGTACTTGTCGCCTACCGGTTGGCACGATCGCTTCGGGATCGCCCGGTAGAGACCCGAGAGTTCCGGGGAAAGAGTCTTCTACTCTTCCCCACGGCGAAATAGCGGTTCCGGCTTGCCGGACCGATCATAGCGTGCCCAGGGGGATCCTCCGGCCTCACCGGGAGTCCTCCCTTGTATTTTGCGTGTGTGTGTAACGGACGAGTGAGAGGCAGAGAGAGAGTGAGAGAGAGAAGGCGAATCGGCTCGTGTCCGGTCGCCATTTTAGGATCGTATAACGGAAGGATATTTTGTCATTGTTTTATTGATTGTTCTTTTTATTGTCCTTTTGATGTTTTATTATTTATGAAATATATTGTCCGGTCGATCCGGTTTTTGTTATTAAGATTCGCCGGTCAAGGGAGTTTTCTTTCGACCGGATTCCCCCTTTTTCGAATTTTCAGCACCCAGCACCGCCAGGCGAATCCTGGCTGGCGCCCAACGGTTCAATTAAAGTGCACGTGGTGAGGTTCCCCGAGCCTCGCGAAATACCACGTCACAAAACATTGAAGACACTTTCTTTTTACATATGAAGTAATTTCGAAAACAATTCGCGACAAGATGCTTCTTTTCTTCGCTTAGAGTGTTCTCTTTCTTCTTTCTCCTGAATACAAGTTTTTTCAGCTTTCAACATAGCAATCAACGCACAATTTTTTTGTCGATGAGCGTCTGATATATTCTCAACATTTTCATATGTATAAAATGTCTTATTTGGAATATTTCCTTTCTTGGAAGGGAATAGAGTCTCAATCGTACATCCTTTAGCATATTTTCGGAGCTGCTGCTTTGGCGGAAGGTTCCAGACCATCGGTTCATCTGTTTTCGATGTTGTGTGCTCTTGATTTACGAAAACACACAATGCAGCAGCATGTTTACAAAAAAGCTCGCCTGCCTTGCACGTACAGTGTGCACTTAGTACAGAGCGTCCATTTTCTTGATCTATCTGTAAAATTATGCATTGTATTGTTTATTATTTGAACTCTCAAAAATTGTGTTATTACCTCCACAGTGTAAAAAATTTTGACTTACCTCTACGGTTGGAGAGCAAATATTTTCTTTTTTTAAAGTGCTTTGAGCACCCGGCGTTTCCCTCAACACATAACCTATAATTCTTCGATGACTACCATCGATTATTTCTGTCACATTACTTACGTGAAAACTATTCACTAATTTTGTAGCTTTCGAGATACTTTGTGAACGAAAAATGCTCAAGTCTACTGGCTGGAAGCCGTTTGTAATTACGTGAGACATTTTACTTCAATTTCGTTGTATTCGCTTGACAGGCACGCGCGTATTCTGCTGTCCGCCTAAAGTTGCGCGTGAATACCATAGGGCGGCGCACCGATCGACTCTGAGAGATACTTGCCTAGCCTATACACGTCACCGATAAGATGTTTAATCACATCCCCCCTCAAACTCGTAGACATGGTCATATGTTATCAAATACAATTCGTGGGATAATTTGTGGACCGTCAATTTGTGGAAAAACCAATGTACTATTGAGTTTGCTTGAAAGTCCGAATGGAGTGCGTTTCAATAACGTTTACGTTTACTCGAAATCATTACAACAACCAAAATATCGTTATCTTGAGCATCTTCTCGAACCAATGAATGACATAGGCTATTTTACATTCTCCAATAATGTGGACGTAATTCCACCGTCTGACGCTGCTCCCGATTCGGTATTCGTGTTTGATGACGTTGCTTGTGATAAGCAGGACGCTATAAGGGAATACTTTTCTATGGGTAGACACTCCAATGTAGATTGTTCTTACCTTTGTTAGACTTATGCAAAAATTCCGAAACATTTGATTCGTGATAATATAAAGGGTATAGCAGGGTAAGAATGGTCAATCGGCCCCCACCCCAATTTATATTGCTATTGTGTACCGTGCAATGCTTTTGACCTGAAACATCATCCCCTGAAGTTTGAAGCCGCTACCCCCCCGTTTAAGGGTAATATAAGGGGAAACACCCTTAACTTTACTATTTTTTTTTTCGAGTACTATTGCAGATATTTGAAATCTTCAAAATCGAAAATATTGGTACTCATAAACTGCATCTCATATATTTTTTCATCTATTGCTAATCAATTATTAAGGGTGGAAAATAAATAATTTATTTTTTGCGGGTGGTAATTACAAACAACCCTGTGAGCGACACCTACCAAAAAAATCAGGAATGATGATCGGCTATTCAACAAACACATGCAAAAGTTTCAAAGCTGTCGGATGCCTGGAACATGGTTGAATAATTAAAAACATACAAAAATCCCATGCGTTACGCCTCAAGTCCATGCCTTACTGCACAAGGGGAATGAGATAATGTCAGACACTCTACGCGTATCGTTCAGCTATGCAAACGACAGAGAGACAACCAGTTTCAACGATTTTCCTTAAAAGTTTTTTGTTTATCATTTCTTAAACAATGTCCAGACATTGTTCACAAACACACACTGTGTGTCGTTCGATGGATCGTGATTTAATCGTAAATATTTAAAAAGAAAGAAAACTGGCAATTTGCATATAAACAAAGAACATTTATAGTGTGACATAAAAAAATTTTAACAAAAATACATCAATCAATAAGAATAAAATGAATAAGAATAAAGTAAAAAGCAATTTAATCGTAATCGCTGTCTTCGTTAATGACTACCGTTGTATTTGTTACATCAAATATTTCTGTCAATATCTCGGACGGTTTTATTATCTTAGATTTTAAACGGCCGTGAGACAGGTAATAAATAATTGCAGCGACGTGTGAACAACAGCCTACTGTTCTGTTGCCATTTGCACAATCACATGCATATCGCGGTATAGCTGCGAAACCAATGGAGTTCGGCCGATATTCAATATAGCATTGGTACGTTTTCCGGTTGATATGCCTGGAACGAACCCTCGCCCTGATGATATTGTTATCATCCTTTAAATATTCAATGTTTAAAATATTTTCGTCCTTCATTACTTCTGCGAGGTAACATATTGATTGGGACAATTGATATGTACCTGTAAATGATATGATATATTTACATAGAATATAATAATATTATGTAATAATATAAAAGCATGTATTTACCTGTAAACAATATTTTCAAATCTTTTTCTGTTAATTCGGGAAAATCCATTAACGAACTGCTGGTCATTCTCGAAAATGGTTTTTTACGGCGATTTAACCTATTTGATTCTACAATTTGTTGCAGCGTGTTATCTTCAGCCCGGCGTTTCTTCATGTAATCAATTATTATATCTGTGAGTTCTGCATCAGCTCCGAATCTCTGTCCAAATGTGTTATGAAGAAACGACGCTATTTTACACAGCGATTTCAAGCTTGGCAAAAGCTTATTATCCATCGTGTGGTGTAATAATTTGTATTTCTGTCCTATGTCACCGTGGACAGCTTCTACAGCCCATCTTATTTTCGTAACAAAACGTGAAGAATTCGCTTCTTCAGTTGTTAACTGCGCCCGATTTCCTTTACAGGGTGGCATTAATACATTGTAGCCTCTGTTTCGCATGAATTCTGCGATGTCTCGAAAACCGCGGTCAACAAAACAAAAATCACCTGGTTGCAAAAGTGTACATATTCCATTTGGGTCTTCCAGCAGAACTTTCATAATCGTTGCATCGTTCATGGTAGCATTAAATGGACCCGCTGTATCCACAATATATCCGTTCGTTGTGCAAATTGTGAATGGCTTGCACAACGGTGTCTTTTTTTGTCCAGAGTACGATTTTCGTTGATACTCATTGTTCTTGCTTTTCTGGTGTGTAACATACGTTCCATCGAATATTAAAGATAGCGTGGTTTGTCCCGTATTAAATAGCTTTGTCGTTACATATGCAGTTTCATTTAGGATGAGGTCTTCTCTAGATTTTGCATGTATTCCAAAATGGTCTGGTAGAATATCCTTTTCAAATGCGGTAATTATCTGATGAAAATATTCGGAAACTTGTTGGTCGTGTTGCAGTCCGAATATATTTTTTATCATTGCATTAGAACCACCGCTCCTTAGTTTAAACAAAAATACAATTAAGGCCTGTGTCACAGTTCGCGATTCACTGTTCCTCAAGCTAGTTAGCATACATTCCAATTTCTTAATACCATCCCAACCAAGTCCTGTGAATGCGTGCAGTTGTTCCTCACTTATAGAACCGTCTCCTATTTTATCAAATATCGTTGCATCCGCGTTTATTGCCAACCGGTCCAAAAACATGGAAACTTCGCTTTCTGTTATTGAACTGCAGGTAGAATATATACGTAGTAGGTGCAGTTCGTCATCGAAAAATCTTTTTTTAATAACGTGTTTAGGACAACACCGATTACCTTGCGGTATGTAAATCCGCTTTTTAGCAAATACTTGGAGGCGCGCTTCTAACGGAATCACAATCAATTGGCTGCTTGATCTACATAATGTGCAATATTTATGCGTACTCGCAACTCTCTTGAATGGCAGTTCTATATAGTTTGATGTGTTGCTATTGCTGCTACTGTGGAAGTCTGGATCTATGTTCTCAGTATCACTACTGCTACTTTCGCACGGCTGGTGTCGGCTATAAACAATTAGTCGACACCTGTTACAGAAGATGGATCCAATTGTCACAGTGTTATCACAGTGTGCCCCGTACTCAGCTGCTTCCTTTTCTGTGGAGATCCGCTTTGCCTTCCCACTGAGTCCTTTCAGAGAACGATGACATTTAACACATTTTTTATTATTATAATTGTCACTTGCAGACATTTTTTATTTAATAATTTTTAAATAAAACCATATAACTTCAAATATGATACAAATGATGCACATAAATCCACGGCAGAAGTAACAAGACTGACTCTTGATTTTTCACTTATTGTTAGATGTACTACTGATGACAGGTAGTGATTTTAGTGACCGCCCCATTGTCGGTCACCCACAGATACGGCGAACACCCACCCCCTGGAAATTCCGTTTGTGCTACCTGTAATGCACCTTTTTACCCCAATAAAAAATCAGAAACAAGACAATGCTAATCCGGATATAAAAGCCGGAGACAATCAACACGAAAATATATTTGGGACGTGAGTCGTGACTGATGACTTTATATACTTATTGTCAGTATAGGCCTATTTAGAATTTCTTAAAAGGTGTTCTTTCGAACGTAATAAAATATTAAAAACAGCCGCCACGTAGCGCATCATGTATATGGTCGCGGCCGAGGGTTGGCTATTACAGTCGGCTGACCCGACCGATATTACCTTATACCTAATGACCATTTCAGCTATTATCCATCGAGCGACAGATAGTTTGTTAACAATGTCTAGACATCGTTTAAGAAATGATAAACAGAAAACTTTTAAGGAAAATCGTCGAAACTGGTTGTCTCTTTGTCGTTTGCATAGCTGAACGATACGCGTAGAGTGTCTGACATTATCTCATTCCCCTTGTGCAGTAACGCATGGGCTTGAGGCGTAACGCATGGGATTTTTGTATGTTTTTAATTATTCAACCATGTTCCAGGCATCCGACAGCTTTGAAACTTTTGCATGTGTTAGTTGAATAGTTGATCATCATTCCTGATTTTTTTGGTAGGTGTCGCTCACAGGGTTATTTGCAATTACCACCCGCAAAAAATAAATTATTTATTTTCCACCCTTAATAATTGATTAGCAATAGATGAAAAAATATATGAGATGCAGTTTATGAGTACCAATATTTTCGTTTCTGAAGAATTCAAATATCTGCAATAGTAGCCGAAAAAAAAAATAGTAAAGTTAAGGGTGTTTCCTCTTATATTACCCTTAAACGGGGGGGGGATAGCGGCTTCAAACTTCAGGGGATGATGTTTCAGGTCAAAAGCATTGCACGGTACACAATAACAATATAAATTGGGGTGGGGGCCGATTGACCATTCTTACCCTGCTATACCCTTTGCTGATTCTCTTTAAGCAGGATGGAACAAATCTCAAACACATTTACAACGATCAGGTTAATACCGACATGACGTATGAAACATTTAGTGATTTATGTGCAATCTGTTGGCAATACAAATATGGATTTGTTGTGATAGACAAAGACAGTGCATTGAACAGGGGTCGTTACAGACGTGGATTTAATGACTTTGTTAATCTCGGAGAGTGTCAGTCGTTATTGAAACACCTAGTGAGATGGAGTCGGCGAAAGTTATCAAGGAAATCGCGAAAACGCGTAAAACTATTCGAGCAAAACATCACGCGCTAAAAGTCGGAAAATTGAAGAGTGATGATATGCTTGAGAAGAACCTGAAACCTATCATCGACCCACTCAAACGTTTGGTTGAAAATACCTCAATTGAATCTCCTCCAACAGCGAAATTTCCGATGAAGGCATCACCACCACCACCATCTTCACCGGAAACAGATATTCCACCAATTTCACCAGTATTGCAAAAAGGGCAGTCGGAACGAAAAAGGGCATCTAAAAAGAGAAAACAAAGTGATTTGACGTTGACTGACGCATCGACTCCAAGATTACAAATTCGAAGAAAACTTTCTTATACGCCAGCAGCAGTGATCAGACCTTCCTCCTCCTCTGCGGTTGATTACCACGATAATGATGATGATGATGATGATCAAGAAGAAGTGGATGATGAAGAAAACGTGCTGGAAACGTTTATCAGGGATATGATAAACAATCCCGAAGAACGTGAACAAATACTGAGTCACTTTACTAGAAATATGGGTCCATTATCAAAGTTGTACTTGGAACGTCTTTTTACCGATAAGAGTAACATCGTTGACACCGTGTACGGTGTTCATTTTGATAAAGATAAACTAGTTATGGGAAATGCTGCTTTCGATGTGAATAACAATGATTATTTGTTGATTAACGGTACGAGATATCGTGTTACGGAAGGACTCTTTGAACTAATCTTTATGAAAAACCCCAATATCACCCTCTATACAAATTCAAATTTGCAAACGTACAAAAACGTTTTGATATCAACGAGCGCTCACAAACGTCTAAATTTATCAACTGAACGAGTTTTGGGTAATAGAGAACACAAGTATAAGCATATAATTGCACCGTTATTCAATATCAGAGTGGGAGGTGCTATGACAAGAGTAAAAAAAATTAATGAAGGTAATAAGAGAAGAATACCATTCGATATGAAAGTTACAAATAACGCTATAGATTACGTTCATTGGGATAATGCAAACGAGTTGGTCGACAGATTACGACTCTTGTTTGCTTCACAAGCAGCTGGACACACGGGGCACGATAACGAAATCGTTTCGATTATCGAGGAACTTAGAGAGGCTGAATTAATTATAAATTAATGCGAAAATTGAAATAACGCATCAGTTGCAAAATGTCCATTAACAAATTCGGAGTATCACTGCAAAGAGGTATTGGTTCACCAGCAGTAGGGAGAGTTTCAATTGGTGAGCGAATGATTCTAAAAAATTACGTTTACAAGAATGCGTTATACTTGGATGTAAAGAACAATGCGTACAATGCCGGTGGTAGAAAAATTCAAAGGCTTGCAACCCCCACAGAGGCTGACGATGTCGTTCATAAACGTTACGTGGATGATAAGGTTAAAGATGAAGTGGATAAACAAGAAGATGCAATGGCCAAAGACGTGAATAAACAATTGGATCAAATAACGAATGATCTAAATGAGAACGTGAGGTCATATATTAGGAAAGCCGAAAGCATCATAAATCAAGTTTTAAAAACGAAAGTTGAAAAGATTGAAGATGCACTTGATAAATCAATGCTTGAAAATATTACAATTTCTCGTGATAAGCTCAGGACGGAAATTGAGGAGAAGATACGGAATATACAGGAAAATGATATAAATAGACTGCTAACGGCGAACAACGCGCATTTCGAACAAAAGTGTGTAGAGCTTAAGACGAATTTTGATAACGTAAAAAAATCTAATGTGGATAACTTCAACGCATTCAAGAGTACCGCCAATCTTCTTCTACTACAACAATATGAGAGTCTGAAAAAAAATATTGAGGATGTTAATAAATCCAACGTGAAGCAAATCACCGCTATTAAGAGTGATATCAATGATCTTTGGAAAACAGTTAATGACACGAGAAAAAAACCAATTTAGAGACATTTGCAACAAAAAAAAAAGTCATGAGAAATAAGAAGAAATATATTGTTAATCCGGAATCGTCTGACGATAGTGATACAGAGAGAAAATGTAAAAGTTGTATGGACTGCTTTGTATTAGTTTTAGTATTATGCTTTACGAATACTGGACCATAAAAAATAAAAAGTGAAAATGAGTAAAGAAAAGAGATTGTTAGTTGATGAATTGGATTAAAATACTGCCAGATCTCGTGAAAAGAAACAATGAGCGTCGACATCGGACCACTGGAAGACGTCCAATTGACGTCACTCGAGAAAATGCAAATGATCTACTTGCAACGGTATACAGCAATGTGAAAATCATTGGACCAGCACGCTTCAAAGTTAGTGATCACGTGCGTGTGAGCAAATACAAGAGTATATTTGCCAAAGGTTATACTCCGAATTGGTCCAGCGAAGTCTTCGAAATAGCTGAGGTGCAAAGGACCAACCGAATTACCTATCTCTTGCGAGACTCCATGGGTCAACCCATTCACGATGGATTCTACGAAAAGGAACTTCACGCAGTTGCAGATCCCAATGTCTACCTGGTGGAACGAATTTTGCGGAAAAAGGGAAATAAGGTGTTTGTTAAATGGTTGGGTTTCGATAAAACACACAATTCTTGGATTGATAAAACAAATGTATTGTAACAACATGTGTATGAATAAAAAAATTACATTCTCTCAATTAATTTTTTCTTCCTCTCCCATTCTTATTTTATAATGTCCCCATGGCAATGTGGTAACTAAATCGGTCAATATAAATCTCTTATTATCATACGGATTTAGCGCAACCTTACTCTCACATACCGTAAACATTTTGTGTAATTTCGAATGAATACTTCGCTGCTTACGCTTGTGAATCGTTTTTTCACGCAGACAATGCAGATAGTCGTCAAAATTTATTTCACGCGCTATCGTACTACGCTTTACACCTTTGATTTTCTTACAATGATCCTTACCGCTCACACGATACGCATACATCTTTGCTCGTAAACTCACAAATTCAGTCATTATCATACCATTGTTTCCATCTTTCATCAATCCGGGAATTTTTTTACTGACGCGAGGCATGTCATATGCATTGTTTTCACCATAATCACTAGTATCGAATCTATCAATATCACATTTCATATTTTCATACTGTAACCGGGGAACCTCGGGATCGGCTTCCCAGCACAAACTGACACCCTTTCCCGAGAAATCCAAAGCCAGAAGGGCGCCAGGGACTTTTTAACCTTCTAAAAGTCCCAAAGGACTCTCCGAAGCAAACCAAAAACTCTAAAACCCAAAACCGACTATCTCTTATCTCCGGGACGTGAAGGTTCCACCACGACTCCGCCGACTGCCGACCTAACCTGAAAAGAAAAGGCCAACCCACAGGAAAATCCCCCAAATGAATAAAACCAAAATTTGGATCAATAAAGACTTTAATATAAACAAAAAGAAATATTAGTAATAATAACAAGAATAATGTCGGGGAAAACCCCTTAATAATTCGGGTCCTGTCTCGCCACGTGGCCCCAACTGGACCGAACCAAAAACTACGTGGCGAAACCAAAATGAAAATCAAAAAGGACCAATCCGAATGAAACAGACAAAAAGAAAATAATCGTTTGAAAATATTTGCCTAAATATGAAATACAAAAAGAAAGGGGGAAGCCAAATCCAAAATGTTCGGAGCCGATCTACGTTCGTAAGCCACCCAAGCAACGAAACCAAGATGCTGGCTCTAACGGTCGAGTGGAAAACGTGGTTCCCACGCAACCGACCGAACCAATCTTTCCAAAATGTAGCGTAGCTTTCTCTCTTCCTTACTATCTCTAAGGTCAAGAGAAAAGCTCGCTCTATAACCAAATTAAAGCCCGCGGGCACTCACCAAACGAAAGAATACCAAACCAAGGAAATCCCAAAAAGATCCAAAGTCCGGGTCACCTAAAATGTCCGCCTCGCCTCTCTCTTTCGCGGTCTGTCACCAAGCTGTCCGCTGAGGGTACCGTCCAAGGGAGAAGTGGAGATGATCTTCTTCTTCTTCATCGTCTCGATCCTCGGGGCGTGGCTGCGCTTGCGCGATCATGCACTCCTTGGGTAGTCGGAAGGTGCTGCCACTAATTAGGAATCGATACTGCGTGGTCCCACTGATTCCGAAACTCCCCGAGGATCCAACAGATGTCCCAACAGATGTTCGTTGATCGATGGCGAGTGATCCCAATGGTGAATGCCCTATTGGTTGGTTATTCTCCGATCGACAAGATGAACCAATCGTATCTTATGGCTTCCCCTATACCCCGCTTATTGCGGGGAACGTATGTTCGTCTGCGGTCTACTGCGAGTTGATAATTATTTGAAAGACCACCTAAAAATTTTGAGTGTCGACGTGTGGGTGGTCTTTGAACTCGGCACGCTCTCGCGAGTGCGAATATGCCGAAAGGCAAGAGCCATGTGAAAGGGTTGGGGGGGGGAAGGGAGAAGAGTGGTGATAGAGAGGAGGAGGAGGCTGAGCCCATGGAGGAGGGGCCGTTGGGGCTCGGTGGTGGTTCACGCTCCCACCGGGACCCTTCGGCCTCCCTTCATGGGTCTGCCAGGAGGGGGCGCTCGCTCTCCTCAAAGAGATCTCGCGTGGAGAGCGAGAGTAGTGAGGTGCTTGAGGAAGCTGCAGGCGTGGAAGAGGACTTCCTCCAACAGATGCGGGACGTCACCGCGGGTCTTAGGAGTTATATACTCCAGGACTCCAACAAGGTGTCGAAGGCGGCTTCTGACGTCATCTTGAGAAAGGTGAGTGAGTATGAGAGAATTGTAATGAATGTTGTGTGTGAGAAAGAGAGGATGAAAGCGAAGCTGGAAGTTAGTCTGCGAATGAATGCGGGTGAGAATATGAAAGAAATGGTGCGTGAATGTGTAAAAGAATGTGTGAATGAACAAATTAAGAGTCTTGAATGCCTGAGTGAGTGTATTGGTGCGAATGTGATGAATGTTGCTAATGTTGCGAGTGCTTCTGGCGTGATTGGGTCAGCGGGACCATCCTCTGGTTCGCTTCGTATGAATGTGTGTAAGCCTGAAGTGCGTAAGAGTTATGCAGTGGTTGTGCGCGGTGAGAAAGGCAACGAGCGAATGGCGAGTGACATAGTTAAGAATAAGGTGTTGAGCGAAGTGAGTGATAGCGTGAATGTGAGAGTGAAAGCTTTGAGAAAAGTGCGTAGTGGGGGTGTGATTATTGAGACGGTGAATGCGGACGAGGTGCGAATGTTGAGAGAATGTGAGAAGTTCAAGGAGGTAGGGCTTACGGTCGAGCTTCCGAAAAAAGTGGGCCCAAAGGTCATTATATATGACATCCCGAATGAGTTAACGAATGACGTGATAATGGATGAATTGTATGAAAGGAACGTGAATGGAATAATGGAGAAGAAAGAGTTTATTGAGCGAGTGCGTGTTGTCTCCAGGAACAACAAGAAGGATGCGAATGTTGGGAATATGATTATTGAGGTTACGAAGAGTATGCGTGATGTTATTATGAAAGAAAGGCGTGTGTATGTGAAGTGGAACGCTTTTAGAGCAAATGACATAGAACTGGTCATGAGGTGCCATGGGTGTTACGCCTATGGACATCTCATGAAGGAATGCCCGATGAAAGAAAGACTGTGTAAGAATTGTGGCGAGAGTGGGCACATCGCCAGTGCGTGTAAGAATAAGACTGTATGTATGAATTGCCGTGTGAGGAAGGCCGCTGCTGACCACTCGGTGATGTCGAATGAGTGTCCAGAATATCTGAGAGTCCTGGAACGAATGAAAGCGAGAATGTCAGATGACTGAATGTGTTATGAATGCTCTGCAGTTAAACTGTCAGAGGGCGTATGGTGTTATGAATGAGTTGGGACAATTGATGTGTGAGAAAGGTATAAGCGTAGGGCTCTTACAAGAGCCCTATTTCTCCCATGGTGGTGTGCGTGGACTCCCAGGAAGCATGAATGTGATTGCGAGCCGGAACTTGAAGGCTGCAATTGTTTTGAATGATGCGAATCTTGATGTTGTTGTTGTGAGTGAGTGTGAAGAAGTGTTTGGTGTTTGCGTGTGGCTGAGGGGGGACTTTGGTGAGCTGTATGTGGTGTCTGTTTATTGTGAAATTGGTGAGGATATGAATGTGTATACAGAGTATCTGGATAGAGTGAGGGCCCGAGTAAATGGAAAAAGAATGCTTGTGGGTATGGATGCGAATGCTGTGTCGGAACTCTGGCACAGCAAGGTTATGCATGGAGAGAGACCGAATGCGAGAAGGGGCCATATCCTCGAGGAATGGGTGTTAGGGAACGATATGATTGTGCTGAATGAGCCGAGCGAATTTTATACGTTCAGTGGTCACCAGGGTGAAAGTGATATAGATGTTACTTTGTGTAATGGTGAGACGAATGATTTTTGGTATGAATGGGAGATCAAGAGCGATTGGAGTGTGAGTGACCACAACCTGATTTCAATCAGGTTGAGGTACGGACGTGATGATACCGGGAGAGTGAATGTGCATGAAGTGAGAAAAAGGTGGAGCGAAAAAGATGTCGACTGGACTGCGTACGGAGAGAGTATTTTTGAAAGGGCGGAGAGAATGGGTATTGTTGAATACCAAAGTCTCGACCCTGATGGAATGGTTCGTGTGATGACTGAATGGGTGCATGATGTGAATGATGAAAAATTAATACGTGCGGTGAGAACCCCAAGGAAAAGAGTGAAATGGTGGAATGATGAGATAGCTCGAATGAGGAAGGATGTAAGGAAAGCGCGAAAGAAATACCAGAGAGCGAGAAGACGAAATTGGGAGAATGCTAATGAATGTTGGACAGAATATAAGGACAGGATGAAAGAGTATAAAGGTGTGATTGCGAAAGCGAAAGAGAATGACTGGAGAGAGTTTGTTAGAGTGAAAGGGAATGAAAATCCTTGGGGCGAAGTGTACAAGGTGTGTGCAAGAAAGAAAAGAAAAGATGTTCTGACTGGAATTAGGGTCGGTGACGACGTGCTTGACACTTGGAATGAATGTGCGAATGCGTTGTTGAATGAATTCTTTCCGGCGCAGGATGCGAATGATATTATGAACCCGGTGGTGCGTGAATGCGGTAGTGAAGACTATGAGTTTGAATGGAATGAGCTTGTGAATGCGGTGAAAAGAATGAATGTGAGGAAAGCACCTGGGCTGGATGGTATTACTGGAAGAATGGTAAGAACTCTGATGAATGTGGTGCCACTGTACGTGAAATGCATGTTTGATAAATGTTACAGAATGAATGTGTTCCCGCGTGAATGGAAAATGAGTAGTGTTGCAGTGTTGCTAAAGTCCCCTGAGAAAGACCGAAAGGATCCTCGGTCTTATAGACCGATCAGTCTACTACCAGTCTTGGGAAAAGTATTGGAGAGACTGATGGTGGAGAGGCTGCTGCCTAGAGTAAGAGACATTATGTCCGATAGGCAGTTTGGTTTCACGGAAGGACGGTCGACCGAGGATGCCCTAAGGTGTATGAAAGAGTGTGTGAATGGATCTGAGAAGAAATATGTGTTGGGAGTGTTTGTTGATTTTAGAGGAGCGTTTGATAATCTGAACTGGGGGTGTGTGATTGAGAAGCTTAGAGTACTTGGGATCAGAGAGATTGGACTGTGGGAGAACTACTTTTGTGACCGAAGGGTTTGTCTGGTGGGAGAGAATGAGGTTGTATGGAGGGAAGTATGTAGGGGGTGTCCGCAGGGTTCGATCTGCGGTCCCTACATATGGAACCTCATGATGAATGATCTGTTGCTGAATCTGGTGCGAATGGAGTGCAAGGTAGTGGCCTATGCAGATGACGTGCTTCTCCTCGTAGAGGGGAACACACGGAGCGAATTAGAGAGAGTGAGTGCCGAGTACATGCGTGTGGTTGTTGATTGGGGAATGAATGTGGGAGTGGATGTTTCCGAAAAGAAAACAGTGTGCATGTTGTTGAAAGGAAAACTGGCGAGGGCCCCGTGTGTGAGAGTGAATGGGAAAAGCGTTCGGTATGAAAGAAGTGTGAAATATTTAGGGATAGTGATAAGTGAGAGAATGTCCTTCAAGGCCCACTTGGTGTGCATCAGAGAGAGAATGTTGAAGAGTGTGACTGTGTTTAAACGAATATTGAAGAGAGACTGGGGGCTGAGAAGGAAAGTTGTGAATGTTTTGTATAGTGGGTTGTTCCTGGCGAGTGCGATGTACGGTGCGAGTGCGTGGTATGAATGCATGGGCTTTGGGTTCGCGAGGGAGCTCGTTAACCGGTGCCAGCGTGTGGTTATGAGTGCGTGTTTGAGAGTGGTTCGGACGGTCTCCACGGAGGCCATGCAGGTTCTACTGGGTGTGCTTCCGTGGGACCTAGAGTGTGTGAGAAGGGGTGTAAGGTACAAGTTGCGAAAGGGAGTGTGTCTGGGTGAGATTGACATATTGAGTGATCGTGATGTGAATGAGAGAGGATGGGAAAAATGTATGAATGAGCTTGATGAAAGAGTGTATGACGTGTGGCAGAATAGATGGGATGCGAGCGTGAAAGGCAGAGCGACGTATGGATTTATTAAGGATGTAAGGTTCGTGCGTGAATGTCGGAAGTTTGAATTTGGGTGGAAGGTCGGCTTCTTGCTGACTGGACACGGAAGTATGAATGAGTATTTGGAGAAGTATGGATTGGTGGATGATAAAGGGTGTATGTGTGGAGCGGAGCTGGAGGATGGAATGCATATCTTGGTTGAATGTAGTGTGTATGATGATTTGCGTGATCTGGTGCGAATGGGAGTGGTTGTGAGTGAGAATGGGGGAGTGGATGTGAGCGGTGCAGTTATGAGTGAGGGGTGTTTCAGGGCGCTGAATGAATTTGCTGAGTGTGTGTTTATGCGTAGGAAGGAGAGAATGCGTGAGAGAATGGAGGTGTGAATGCGCCGTCTTCGGCACCGCCCGCAGGGGGGTTAACACCGGTCAAACGCTACGGCGGATTCCGGTAGTTGCCTTTGGAGAGTAGCGTCTCCACGGGTTTCCGAGCTGGTCGACCAATGCCGAGGTTTGCAAGGACCTCAATTGGTAGTAGCCTGTGGCTACGAAAACCTCAGCCGGGTTTAAGGTTACCACGGGGGTCGGGGGCCCGCAGGTGGGGCCTAGCCTCACCTGCCCCGACCATTGGGTACGGCCCATTTGGGAGTATCGTGGTGGCAGTGGTTAAAAGCACACATCGCGTGCTAGGTGGCTGAGCCGTCACCGACGTGTGAGTTGCGGTCTCAACTCGGGCACTGACACTGCAGAGCCAGTAGGGATTTAGAAAGGTCCCGCTCCGACCGGTGAGGTTGTCACGCCTTGCAGCGGGCAACGTACCGGTAGTTCAGTCCCATTTGGGGTGAACGCGCTGATTGGGCGTATCTCAATCCCTCGCCCATGGGGGCCGTGTGGTAGAGCTTTCCGAGCGGAACCGACACGTTAAACTAAAGCGACATACCCCGCTTATTGCTATCTTATATCTAAACCTATCCTAAGCATAGCCTAAGGGATCTAGCCCTTTACACGTTTTCGTAGCCAAAATAAATACCGATCCAACCGACTTGACGTCTCCTCTGGACGGGTATGTTCCGAAATATCACTTGTAACGTAGCGTGAGAAACGCCACGTTACAACTCCCCCACCCTTAGTCGGAAACCAACAATCTAAACCAAAAAAATGAAATGCTTAATACGAATTTCCGGGTGAGTGTCCAAGTAAGGCCCAAATTTGACTCGATTTTAAGTTAAAGATCTATGTTTCGGCTTCTCCCTTATAAGGCTTCAAATCCTTTATATGGTGTTATCCCATGGATTGTCCCTCTTCATCAGCCAACTCATAAACTATGTCGTTGTGACTCTTGGAAACGACATAGGGGCCTACGAATTTTGGTGCCAACTTAGAAGTAAAGTGTTGAGCTGCCTGAGAGAAAACATGATTCCTTTTCCAAACCCGATCACCGATCTTATATTGAACCGAGCGCCTATTCTGATCGTAGTATTGGGCTCTTTTGTCGTGAGCCAATTCTAGATTCTGCCAAACAATATCGTATATTTCTTGTAACCGAGCCAATCGTACTGTTCACTGTCCTCTGTCTGGTGGTGGTATGTCAACCTCACCCTCGATAACTCTTCTTACGAAATTGGGAGGATTCAGTTCCCTACCGAAATTCAAAAAACAGGGACTAAACCCAGTCGAACTATGTACCGAACCGTTGTACGCCAATTGTAATCTAGCGAGATCCTTATCCCAATCCCTATGATCCGACTCAAAATACGCCGCTATCATTGTTTTGAGGACCCGATTTTTCCGTTCTACGGGATTCGCTTGGGGATGGTACGGAGGAGTTGTAGTATGCCTAATACCTGATTATCGCGCTAAGGTCTCAATGACTTTATTGCAGAATTCAGTCCCGTTATCTGAAAGCAACACCTCCGGACATCCCCAACGACACAAAACAAATTCCTCAAAAGCCGACGCAATGTTTTTGGCAATAGCCCTACGCAACGGTGTCATCTCAATCCATTTCGGAAAAAGATCTTCGGAAACCAAAACATACGAAAATCCCGACCTACTGCGGGAAAAGGGACCCATAATATTGGTTGCTACAACCGTGCAAGGTATATCTACCTCCCTTTTACCCATTTTTCCGTATTAGTTCAGAAGTTAATACCTGAAAAGTAAGATGAATCGACAAGTAAGATCTATCGATATTTATCATATTTGTCGATTCATCTTACTTTTCAGGTATTAACTTCTGAACTAATACGGAAAAAAATTTTTATAACACCGGACACACAAAAATAGATTTTACAAAATTATCTCACCATTTATTTTAAACATGATAACGGAACGCTATTGTAATATAACAAAATACGAAACGCAACACAGAAGAGGGTCTTCAACCTGAGACCGAAACGTCTGATTCATCCAAATAAAAGTATATGTTAATATAATTGTTACGTCGTCGAAGGGTTAATGATCGATTTGGACCACTGGACCTCGAGGACGGTGAATTTCCTTTTTTAAAGTCCCACTATTAACTAGCGAACTTTAGGGAAAGGAATCTCAATGATCAAAGGAACGTGATATGAGATCAATAATTCATTAATAGATTTTCGAATATATTTTACATCTATTTATTTGAAACACAAAGTATTGACATTCGTTACTTATTTACGAAAATAAGGTTAAAACGCGCTAATGTGGGACCTACGGTTCGGAAGAATTATATATAATTATAGACACATGTTTATTAACAATTGGGTGGGAAACTTGAGATTGGTCATCCAAGGGACACAATGGAATTTGGAATCAGGAAATGGATTTCCTGTTCGGAAAATAGAATTAGAAATTTAGATTCCCTATTCAGAGAATACAATGGGAATTTCGAATTGGAAATTTAGATTCCCTATTCAGAGAATTCAATGGGAAGTTTGGAATTAGAAATTTAGATTCCCTATTCAGAGAATACAATGGGAATTTGGAATTGGAAATTTAGATTCCCTATTCAGAGAATTTAATGGGAATTTGGAATTAGAAAATTAGATTCCCTATTCAGAGAATTCAATGGGAAGTTTGGAATTAGAAATTTAGATTCTCTATTCAGAGAATACAACGGGAATTTGGAATTGGAAATTTAGATTCCCTATTCAGAGAATTTAATGGGAATTTGGAATTAGAAATTTAGATTCCATATTCAGAGAATTCAATAGGAAGTTTGGAATTAGAAATTTGGATTCCCTATTCAGAGAATACAATGGGAATTTGGAATTGGAAATTTAGATTGCCTATTCAAAGAATACAATGGAATTTGAGATTGGTTGGATCGCTGAAATGGAAGAGAGGAAAACAGACACAAATTATTTCTTAAACCGAACGAATACTTACTGTCCAGGCTTCGAAGTGGATGAGGATCGCAATTGGTGGAGTCCGAAACCGGTGGGATGGTAGAATCAAGACTTGGAGTTGGTGTTCAGGTTCCCAAAGTGCTCCACAATAAATTTCACGACAAAATTTAGTTTTTAACAAAAATTTTTATTTGTAAAAAAAAATAAGATACAATTTCGTGAAATTAACTTGTATAAATTGCCTCTCGATTCAGAATTGAGGACCAAATTGAATACCTCACACGACCGAACATAATTTTGAATGTCACGAAACATTCCTGGCCAATAATAACTAACCGAAGCCCTATTATAAGATTTTTCGACACCTAAATGACCAGCAGTTGGCTCATCATGAATTTCCTTCAGAATATCCGAGTGTTTTTCCGGGTGTGGAACCAATTTCCAAGTATTCGGATCCATACCAACCGATTCTACCAAAGCCAAAGGTCGACGCCGATACAGTAACCCATCTTCAACTTTCCAACCAGCATATCTTTTTGGAAAGCAGGTTACCAAATGGATCCTACTCTGATACCAACGTTCCGAAACTGATTTCTTTTCCTCAACGACAGCTAAGAGTTCTTCGGGCTACCTCTCATACATTCTAGACAAGGCGTCCGGCACATGGCGAAGAGCGCCTTTCCTATGAACGATTTCAAAGTCGTATTCCGAGAGTGCCAATGCCCACCGAGCTAACCGACCTGTAGGATCCCTAAGGTTATGGAGCCAACGAAGACAGGAATGATCAGTTATTACCGTAAAATGGTATCCCTCTAAATAGGGCCTAAATTGCTTAACACCAAACAACTGCCAAACATTCCTTCTCTGTAACCGAGTACTTCATTTCTGGATCCGTGAGAGTTCTGCTGGCACAGGCTACTATATGTTCTTGGCCATTAATATTTTGTACCAATACTGCACCGAAACCAAAGCCACTCGCATCCGTTTGTAGAACAAACGGCTGCGAGAAATCAGGGTATTTTAATACTGGTACAGTAGCCAAAGCCTGTTTTAAATTCTCAAATGCAGCAGATCTCTCCGAAGTCCAATCCCAAACCTGATCTTTTTTTAGTAGCTGCGTCAGTGGAGCACTCCGAGCCGAAAAATCGATAACAAAACGCCGATACCAAGACGCCATGCCAAGAAAACGTCTCAATTGCCGAATATTCTTTGGAGGTGGATATTTATTTATTTATTTATTTATTTATGCCCTTAAGGTGTCATGGGGCAAAGTACAGATATAGCAGTATGACAAGCCAGATTGTAAGAGCAGAGTATAAGAACAAATGTTAATAACATAAGCAGAGTTATTCAGTGCGTATGAAGAAACAATAGGATTAAAATAAAAATCTAGAAGAAGTATATAAGAGCTAGAACAATAGAAATATACAGAGCAGTAGAGAGAAAAAAAATTTGAAAATTAGTAAATACAATAAAAAATAAAAAATAAGAAGACGACTGAGAAAAAGAGTTAACAATGATAAGAGCAGAGATGAGAGCCAAGCCAGGGCGAAACGGTGTGGGTAAATGCGAATGAACAGACGAATGTGAGAAGGGATGAATCTATGAATGAATGAATGAATGAATGATAGAATGAAGGAAGAATTTGCCGGTAATACAAGAAAGATGTAGTGATAAGGTAGTGAGGTGAGTGAGATGAGTAGGCTCAAGGAGCATTAAGCTCAGACATTTCGTTACGCAGTAGATGTGCGTACAGCTTAGAGCGGAAGACGGCAATAGAGGACGAGGTGCGAATCTCGGATGGTATTGAGTTCCAATTATAGGATACAGAGATAGTAAAAGAATTACGGTAGTATTCAGTCCGGAAACGAGAGATGAGCAAGTCAATTTCGAAACGATTCAGCCTTTGGGAATGCCTTTCCTGATCCTGAATGGCAGCGAAAAGATTTCCCAGGTAAGATGGTCTCCCAGATTGAATGAGCTGGTATAGGAAACAGCAAGAGAAATACCGTCGTCTATTGACGACGGAGATCCAACCAAGACGGTTGAGCCGATATGGAGTGACGTGCTCATCTCTACTGAGGTCAAAGATAAAACGAATACTGGAATTAATGAGTCGCTGTAGTCTAAGGTTGAGAACAGCGGATATACCGTGGTAGACTATACAGCAGTAGTCGATGATAGGAAATACCAGGGCCTTGACGAGCTTAATGCGCAATTCAGTAGAGAGAATGTTTCGACGATACTTTAAGCGATACAAAGTGGAGTTGACCTTATTAGAAATGAGATTAGTGTGGCTTTTCCATGTCAGGTCACGAGAAAATACAACGCCTAGATCACAAATCTCACTGACCCAAGAAATAGGGACGCCGTTGAGGAGAATATTAGGGAGAGAATCGTAATTGATGCGAGGAACGAGGCCAGTGCTACTGAAAATGATGGCACGAGTCTTAATGAGATTTAACTGTAAACAGTTTGCACTGGCCCAGTCTGCGATGGCTTGGGCGTCGGTAGAGAGCTGAGCTATACCAGTTTGGATATCAGCAGGATGGAAGGAGTTGTAAATTTGGGTGTCGTCGGCAAAGATAAGAAGTTTAGAATGGGATAATACTGTGGGAAGATCATTTATGAAGATTGTGAAGAGAAGAGGACCCAGTAACGATCCTTGAGGAACACCGGATGTAGAAGGAGACCATTCAGAGTGACCGCCGTTGGCATCTAAGATGGCCTGAGACCGACCGGAGAGATAACTGTGAAACCAGCATAGGGCTGAAGGATTAAAGCCGATTTTGGCTAGCTTAATCAGTATATGTCGATGAGGGACAGTGTCGAATGCCTTAGCAAGGTCAAACAGGATCAAAATAGTGACACGCCCCTCGTCAATCCCTCTCCTGATGTCATGGCTCAATTTGAGGAGAGCGGATTCGGTACTGTACCCGTTACGGAAGCCAGATTGAAAAGGATCGAGAATGTCGTGGTCGGTAAGATAGCGCGAGACCTGCTTGTGCACAAGCCTTTCAAGCAGCTTGGATAAGGTGCAGAGCAAAGCGATGGAACGGGTGTCAGAAGGCGAGGCAGGTCTCCTAGTCTTGTTGAGAGCACGCACAAAGGCTTGTCTCCAAACAGAGGGAAAGGAAGATGTTGATAAGGAAGTATTAAAAATGTGAGTAATGAAGGAGATGGAGGAAGGGACAGTGAGGCGAATTTCATGGAGAGAAAAGGAGTCAGGACCACGTGATGAGTTAGTTTTGGTGGACCGGAGACCATCAAGTATATCAGAGGGGTAGATGAGGTCGAAGGAAAAAGAAGGGGATGAAGGTGAAGGTGAAGAAGAGGATAAGTGAGAGAGGCAGATTTGATCAAGTTCATTAGTAGTGCAAGGGGGTGAACGACTGCAGACAGAAACATAGTGAAAGTTGAGAGTCGACGGAGAAAAATAATGAAGGGGTGAAGAGCTGGGGCTGCGGACAACGCCAAGACTACCGAGCTGCTTCCAAAGCGTTCCAGGATCAGAGCAGGAGGAGATGGTTCCACGTAGCACATCAGCTTTGGCAGCTTTGATGTCGCGACACAAGCAATCGCGGAAGGAGCGGTAGCGTGACCACTTGGCTGGGCATCTGGAACGTTTGGCGGCTTGGTAGAGAGAGGTTTTGGTCTTAATTCTGCTGAGAAGGTAGGGACTAAGTCAACGAGGGCCACGATTTACGAGTGTGAGGGAACGAGCAGGGGCATGAAGGTCAAGAGATGATTTAAGGGCGTGATTGAAGGATGACGTAAGCAGGTTGACATCAGAAGAGAGGAGAAGAGAAGGATCAGCAGTGTAGAGAGACTCGGTGAGAGTGGCCTGGAAGTGTCCAGAGTCGAAGAATCTGAAGTCTCGATTGATGAAAAAAGAATAGGGTTTAGCAGAAAATTGGACGGTATATTTAATAGTGATGAGATCGTGGCCACCAATGAATGGAGAGCCAGTTTGGAAACAGGAAAGGAGGCGGGAGGAATCGTCAAGGATAAAGAGGTCGAGCAGTGAGTCTGAATGAGATGTGTGGAAGGTAGGAGAGGAAGAGACGAGGTGGAACGAGTTGGAGAAAATGAAGTCCCGAAGAATGTCAGTATCGGGATTTGTGGATAGCATGTTGCAATTAAAATCGCCAGTGATGACCACGCTGTCGTAGGAAGAAAGAAACGAAGAGAAATCATCAATGAAGTTGGTTAAGAGCAGAGAGTTGGGTCTCCTGTAAACGACGCAGAAAAGAAGAGGTTTAGAGCCGGGATGAGGGATTTCAAGGATGATATACTCGGGTTTGTTGGAAAAAAGTGACGGTGAAGCAGAGAGGACCTTGACGGTAAGTGAGTCGTGGACGAAGCAGGCCACTCCGCCGCCGATCTTACCCTCTCGGTCGTTTCTAAAGAGCTGATAATTGTTGTTATGGACTATACGATCGTCAACTCCACTGTGAAGCCAAGTTTCTGAAACAGCGATGATGTGAGAAAAATTGGATTTAAAGTAGGACTCGACGAGCTCAAAGTGACCAAGAAGGGAATTGGCATTAAAGTGAGAGATGGAGAGAAGATTGAGAGAAGATGCGATAGGGGAAGGAGTAGGAGAATAGGATGGAGAAAGGCTGGATGGTCATGCGAGTTTGTCCAGATCAGAAAGGGACTCTATAGTAATAGGGGGGGAACCCTCCTGTAGCCGAGCGTAGATTTTACCAGATCGGGACCAGACGAAACGATAACCGCACCGTTTGGCCCTAGACTTGGCTGTACGCAGTAGATTATAGGTAGAGCTGTCAAGCATTTCGTCAACCAGAATTCTGCCCTTGCCAAGTGAAGAATCGACATCGCTGAGATCGAGAAGACCTTTAGCAATTTTGGCTTTAATTATATGATTCTTGGCAAGAGCAGATTTCAGGGTAACGACGATGGATTCCTTGGGTGGTCTAGATGCGGCAGCAGACGAAGAAGCGAGATTAGTAGAGGTACCCTTCCTTTTGATGATTCTGGTACCAATGATGTCAGTGGTCCAGGCAGAGGAATCGAGGCGAGCGAAGATACCGTGGATGAGTGGCAGAGGTGAGGCAGCAACAGCGGCCGGTACACCGGAAATGATGATCTCCCGGGAGGCCCTTTCGTCAGATGATGATTAAGGAGCAGGTAGCCTGGAGTCTGATGTCTGGCCTGAAGGCTGAGGTAACCGGGTGGAGGACTCCAGAGCAGTAAGCCTAGTTTCGAGGTCATTACGAGCGACATGTGAGTTGAGAAGCTGGAGATTGGCGTGGACGTCCGAGTTTATTCTGTCCTGGCGCTCTAAATATGTACGCATATTCAACTCAGAGGCCTCAAGTCTGCTAAGTATTAGACTGAGTTTATCGCTATCAGAGAGTATAGTACTAGGCGAGTTGGTGGGGGTAGACGGCGAAGAGCAAGTAGCATGAGGTTCAGAGACGATGACGTCAGCGGCTGATGACGTAGTAATGGACACAGGGTAAGCGGTGAGAGACGTCCTAGTCACGGCTGAAGACGGGAGCAAGCGGTGATAGAGATGACACCGTGGTTATGGTGGTGGTACCAGCTGATGAGACAGGGCATGTCCTGACCCCACTGGGCAGAGCATTGCGTAGCGTAGCCAGAATGGAAGAAGTAAGCTGAGACATAAATAATAATAATAATAATAAGAATCATTTATTAAAGCGCTCTGGGACGAGTCCCCTAAAGCGCGAAACCATATGTACAGAATATTCTGATTGGAGTATAATTACCGTAGGCTCCAAAGAATAAAAGTAGTTAACAATAACAATAAAAACATGATAGTATACAAATAACAAACAAATATAAACGGAGAAAATAGACTTACAATATAATAGAAGATTAGAAATAGATTATATAAATAATAAAATAAAATGAATAAAATAAAACAGAGTAACGCAAGAAAAAGATTTACGTGGCAGATTCACGTTTGATCCCTAGAGGAGGTAATAAATGAGTACAGCGTTCTTTTAAAATCAGCATATGAAGGCTGTTTTCTAACAAGGAAACTACCTGAACCCGAACTCACCGATTTTGATAATTTTTATATATGTTGTAGAGCATGAAAAAATAATAGACTCTTTTTTTTTATCTGCTAAAAAACACTTTTAAGGGGTAAAAACTACCCTCAAAGTTGCCCCCAAAAAATGTTTTTCTGATATATTTCGGCCCCTAATGAATATTTTGCGATGGGACAAAATGGAAAATGTTTCTTCCGAAAAACGCTAGTTAATGAATGTTTTTTTGACTATTGGGGTTGCGACCCCTATTTTTTATTTTGGAAAAACGTTATTTTTCACTGATATATCCACTGTAAAATATCAAATTTAGCCTTAAAAAATTAGAAAAAAATATTTTTGGAAATAAAATAAAATAATTAAGTTGACATATTTCAGGATTTTGCGAAAAACCACCCCTATATTCCTTCACTACCCTTTAAGGCGAATATCCACTTATAACAATGAAAAGCATATTTCTCCCATGAAATATACTATCTATGCGAGCTGAATATTGTTTTCAATCAATTACGAGAGTGTAATGACATTTTCGAGCCGAAAGGAATTATGGGGTGACAAATTTCCACACCCCAAATAACTTTATCCAGATATATCTCGGCTCCTAATGAATATTTTGCGATGGGACAAAATGGAAAATGTTTCTTGCGAAAAACGCTAGTTGATAAATGTTTTTTTTTACTATTGGGGTTGCGACCCCTATTTTTTATTTTAGAAAAACTTTATTTTTCAGTAATATGTTCACTGTAAAAGATCAAAATGCCTCGAAAAATAAGAAAAAAATATTTTTGTAAATAAAATAAAATAATTCAATTGACATATTTCAGAATTTTGCATAAAACCACCCCTACAAATCGTACACTACCTTTTAAAGCGAATTTTCACTTTTCACAATAACAGCACATTTCCCCCATGAAACATACTCTCCATGTGAGCTAAATATTATTTTCTATCAAGTACGATAGTGCAAAAAAGAATTATAGGGTGACAAATTTCCACCCCCAAATAACTTTATCCAGATATATCTCGGCTCCTAATGAATATTTTGCGATGGAATTAAAAAAAATATTTATTGTTGAATGCATGTAGTCTCGATTTTTATTTCTATAAACAGGAGCATATAGAAGCTTATGGGGTTTGTGGAGTATGGTGTAGTGGTAAGATAACCCCTTACATGTTTGTATAATTTATACTGTTAGATTTATTTGTAAGATAGGTGACTAATTAAATGATTATTTTTTTATTTTTTTTTATTATCAAACTGTCAATATGAAATAACAGAAATAATTTTATTGTAAATTATATGTTGTACATTTTCAGTTTGAAATATATTAGTCTACATGGTTGTGACAGTAATGGTAATCTTCATAGAAATGTTTAAAACATAATGATATGTATCTGGATATATCTGGATAAAGTTATTTGGGGGTGGAAATTTGTCACCCTTTAATTCTTTTTTGCACTATCGTACTTGATAGAAAATAATATTTAGCTCACATGGAGAGTATGTTTCATGGGGGAAATGTGCTTTTATTGTGACAAGTGAATATTCGCTTTAAAAGGTAGTGAACGATTTGTAGGGGTGGTTTTAGGCAAAATTCTGAAATATGTCAATTGAATTATTTTATTTTATTTGCAAAAATATTTTTTTCTTATTTTTCGAGGCATTTTGATCTTTTACAGTGAACATATTACTGAAAAATAACGTTTTTCTAAAATAAAAAATAGGGGTCGCAACCCCAATAGAAAAAAAAACATTTATCAACTAGCGTTTTTCGCAAGAAACATTTTCCATTTTGTCCCATCGCAAAATATTCATTAGGAGCCGAGATATATCTGGATAAAGTTATTTGGGGGGTGGAAATTTGTCACCCCATAATTCCTTTCGGCTCGAAAATGTCATTACACTCTCGTAATTGATTGAAAACAATATTCAGCTCGCATAGATAGTATATTTCATGGGAGAAATATGCTTTTCATTGTTATAAGTGGATATTCGCCTTAAAAGGTAGTGAAGGAATGTAGGGGTGGTTTTTCGCAAAATCCTGAAATATGTCAACTTAATTATTTTATTTTATTTCAAAAATATTTTTTTCTAATTTTTTAAGGCTAAATTTGATTTTTTACAGTGGATATATCAGTGAAAAACAACGTTGTTCCAAAATAAAAAATAGGGGTCGCAACCCCAATAGTCAAAAAAACATTCATTAACTAGCGTTTTTCGGAAGAAACATTTTCCATTTTGTCCCATCGCAAAATATTCATTAGGGGCCGAAATATATCAGAAAAACGTTTTTTAGGGTCAACTTTGAGGGTAGTTTTCACCCCTTAAAAGCGTTTTTTAGCAGATAAAAAAAAATACGTGTCTATTATTTTTTCATGCTCTACAACATATATAAAAATTATCAAAATCGGTGAGTTCGGGTTCGGGTAGTTTCCTTATAAGTGTAACGGGGAGACTGTTCCACAGCTCCCCAGCAGAACAGGTAAAAGAAGCTTTGAAAATTTCAGTACGAAACGGGGGCAGTTTAAGCGTCGTGGAATCAGTTCTAGTATTTTTGCTGATTACTTCATTGCGGAAAGTGAACAGTTGAGCAAGATACAAAGGACGCTGCTTTTGTAAAACTGAATAGATCTGATTACAAATGAAATATTTCCGCCTTTCATCCACTCTCAGCCACCCTAGTTTGTACAAGTAAGGCGTTACATGTTCGTCTCTACTAAGGTCAAAAATGAATCTGATACAAGAATTGAGAGCTCTCTGCAAAATTTGGTTCTGTTCCTTTGTAATATTTTGTAAAATGACGCAACAGTAATCAAGATAGGGAAAGACCAATGTAGTTATAAGGCGTATTCGCAGAGCCTGTGACAGTAGAGGTTTGGCCAGTTTGAGTTGGTGCAATATTCCGTAGATTTTCCTGGAGGTGTTTCTGACATGCGTATCCCAAGACAGATTGTTCGAGATGGGGATACCAAGATAATTTACTTGTGAGGAGAAGGGGACATAAGTCCCATTAACCATGATCCTACAAGTATTTGGTAGACTAATGGTGTTGAGGTATCTCGCTGATCCCGTTATCATGACCTTGGTTTTCTCATTGTTAAGTAGCAACCCAATGCTACTAGCCCAGGTACATATGGCAGCTACGTCGTCGTTGATCTTGGCGATGGTTTCCGCGAGATTGTAAGGATCCGATTCCAAGACATAGCGAATGGAGAAGGTCCAACTTGAGCAGCAGTAGAGATGATAGGGCTGCCCAGCGGACAGAAGCCTTCGAAGATGATTGAGGCAGCAAGGATCTGAGATCTCGGTCCTCTGTAGCTGGATCTTTGCACAGCTGCAGTGGTAGGAGATAGAACAGTCAGGGCAGGTGACAAAGGCTTTTCTGAGGCCACCACGCACTTGTGACAGACTGTGTCAGACATGAACCGATGTCCAAGTAAAACCGAAGAGGGCCGATCTAGATGTACAGCTGACGGGCGATAGAGAATGAGGGCCCGTAAGAAAGCGGAATAACACGATGAATTGCGATGTTATCCGATGGTATCACTTCACACACGATGAGTCAGGATGGATGAGATTTGATGAGCGATAATAATGATTGAATAGCAAGCAGAAAAACAGGCTGGGACTAGATTTAATGAACTAGAAGCGAAGCACTGAGTTTAAGGAATATAGAATAAGTTTTGTGAGATTTTAATTAACACTTAATAGCAACAGAATAATTGAGAATAGCGGAGTAGAAAATCAGCACGTTGTAACGCTTAGCCCTCTAGCTAGACAAAACCCTAGCAAAACCCTAGCAATTCCAAAATTGGACCGATCTTCTCGGGATCCACCTGCAAACCTTCCCTATTAACTCGGAATCCTAAATATCGAACCTCTTGACAGCAGAATTCGCTTTTCTGTCGATTAATAACCAAACCAGCTTCTCGAATTTTCCCTAAAGTGCGTTTTAAGCAAACCAAATGCTCCTCAAACTTCTTGGTAACGATAATAATATCGTCCAAGTACGCGAAAGAATGCGGTTTTACCTTGGTCCTTGCCGCACCTATCCGATAGACTTCCTTTCGGCTGACTCCTGGGCTGCTCTGTCACGGCTGCTGCGTAGGTCCGCTCGTGGTCCTTCCGGCTGGTCGGCTCGTGATATGTACCGATGAGTCCCAAGCCGATGTTTCTTCCGAGAGGTCGATAAGGTTTCCTTCCCAAGCCAAATCTGGATACGCCGATTCCGATGGTGTTGGTGGCGGCTTGTAGCACCTAGTCGTGGCCCAAATTGCTTCTCGTTGTTCACAAGCCGAGCCGAGTTCTTTCACCGTGGTGAAGTCATCCGGGACGATGTGTACATATTCAGGTCTCAGGTTATCGTACGCCAAATTTAGTTGCTGGCAAACGCTCCACATAGGATCCATCCTAGATAAGAGGGTGGACAGGCAGGTGAGATAATCTCTTGCCGACTCACCTACGCCTTGAGTTCGTGTCCTCGCCTGTTCTTCCAACCGACGTTGCTCATCCTGGAAGTCGAACCTATCCCGAAAGGCAATCCTAAATTGTTCTAAGGTAGCCCACTCTCGGAATTCCAACCTATACCACTTTAATGCGATTTCTGTCAACAGATCCGACAGACCGAGAAGAACTTCCGCATCCGATATTTCCCAAAGATCTTGCTTTTCACGCAACCGAAACAGGAATTCCTCCTCACTCATGTTTGGTTTTGAACCCCCCGTAAACTTCAAGTTCCATTTCCAGATAATATCTCACGCTCTCAACCTGCGATTGTATTGAGCGGGTGGAACCAATGGGGTGGGCTCAATTCCAACAGAGGACGTCGGAATCGCAGCAAAGGTCGAAGCTGCTGGTGTCTGGAAATGTACCCTAGCCGACGCAGGTTCCAAATTCGTCCCAAAGGCTTGCCGAGATCTCGCCGGTACGAACGGATCTGCAAATGGGTCCAAAAGATCCCCAAAATTCTCAGGTTCCCTCGAAATTGGGCCAACCGAAGGTCGCGCTACCGATGATATTCGAGGAGGCGGTTGTACAAAAACCGAACTGCACGTAACGACAACCGAACTTGCCATTGTTGTTAACGTTCTGGTGGTCGTCATCGTGGCAGTGGTTACGGTTACAGGTGGTATCACCTGGACACTACTCTGCGTCGGAGTCGAAGTCGCTGCCCTATTTCTTAAAGCAATCGAATTTTCAAAATGGTCCTCGAACCCATTTTTCTCTAACCAAAACCAAGATAACCTAACCCTCAGGTCTCTCTCATTTCCGTCGGTTGCCGAACCATTCGATGCCAAAATCATTTTAACCGCCGGTTCCGGAAGATTTTCCACCCAGGAAACGATCATCGTCGCGTCCGTCATCATTCGGTATCCTAATTTGTCCAAAACGCTTCAAATAACCCACTATTTGGCAAAATCTAGTCGCAACTTTCCGAAATTGTTCTTTGCGTAATAAACCCGAATCACGAAATAATTCACACGAAATATTGTTCTCTTCTCGACGGCTCAATACAAATATAAATGGTTTTCAAACAAACCAAAAACACATAAATATACACAATAAATTTGGAAAATCAATAATAAATCCAAAACAAAAACAAGAACACCAAAATTCGCAAAAAAAATGTGTACAATATAGATATTTCAATTTTTATTGTGTGCCCCAAAATCAAAAGTAAAAGGTGTTAATAACCCAAAGTATAATTTTAAAGATTAATGTTATTGCAAATGTCCAAAATTCAATATATTAAAAATTTTATTTAATTAACTTCATATTCGAAATTCAATTTAGTAAAAATTTGATTTAATTCACAAAAAAAAGAATTTTATTAGGTTCGCCAAAATTTCTATTTAGTTAAGTTTACCAAAATCTCAATTTAATCCAATAATTAACATTTCCAAAATTCTATTTTATAATCTCAAATTCAAAATATTCACAAAATTCAATTTAATTTAATAATTTCAAAATTTCCAAAAATTCAAATAAAACTCTACTCAAGAAAAGCGCCAAATTTGTAAAATACCTAAATTTCAATTTATTAAATTCCAAAAATAATATTAGAGTTAATTTAATTTCCAAACTTTAATTTCAAAAGAAAAGGGCACACAATTCTGCAAAAATCATTAAATTACACACACAAAGAAATATCCCAAATATTTCCAAAAATCACACACAAAAAAAACAGAAAATTCAATTTACCAAAATTTCCAAGTTTTTCGCCGGGCGCCAAATTTGTAATATTATTTACTTTACTAAAAATTCCAAAAAATATTCTCTAGCCCAGTTCCAAACTTGTCAGGCTCCCGAAGTCGTAGGAGTCGTGGGGTCTCTCAATCATAAAAAGAAAAAAAATATATTTTTTTTTAATCCAAAATTTTCGAAAAAATCACGCCCGGCCCCACATTGGGCGCCAAATTTGTAACAGGGGAACCTCGGGATCGGCTTCCCGGCACAAACTCATACCCTTTCCCGAGAAATCCAAAGCCAGAAGGGCGCCAGAGACTTTTTAACGATCTAAAAGTCCCAAAGTTATTGTGAAGCCTCCCACCACGAAGGTGTTTGGCTGTGCGACCTCACCTTTGAAAGGCATACGCGTTCGAACAACAATAACTAACGTTATGCGTTCGAGATTAAACCCGGCACCACTTCCAGGTTAACCCGGCTTTCGCTATGAAAGACCGAGTTTCAAAACGTAGCTGCCACCTCGAGTCCATCCCATTGCTAGGCGTCGCCTTCCCCGGTGGAGTGGTGTCCTGTTCTCTTTGCAGCCGCAGAGGAGCTGGGATTTCCCTTATACTTGGGGGCAACATTGCTTTTTAGGGCGCAGTTGGATCCCCTCAACCTCATCGAGTTGCATACTTGGCCTCGTGTTTTGCGCGGTGCCCCTTAAGCATATGTGCATTCGGACGGTGCGCAACTCGGTCTTATCATCATTATCATCAGTCTGACCGTTCTTAACACAGTATGCCGCAACTCTCGGTGTCGCCAATCACCCGACTGTCGAGCATATGCCGTTCATCACAGTACCCACCACTCTCCCTCAGGCGGGGCTTGGGGTGCCCGGCCCCGAGGCACCAAATTTATAACCCCTTTGGTCTTGGGCTCAGGAGCTTTATACCGTCTCCCCGAAGGGATAATGTGTCAGTGTGCTTTGTGTATGTGTCCAGTAGTATGGAAAAGTCTCCCTACGGGTCTTAAGCCCCCGAAGGCTCCACTAAGGAAAACCGCAGGAGCGCTGGAACCTCCTGTATGCACGTACGGATAGTGTTGCCTTGCGGCTGCATCTATCCGCCTAACGGTGTCGCCTTGCGGCTGCATCCGTTCAGTGACGGTGTCGCCTTGCGGCTGCATCCGTCCACGGGAGGTGTCGCCTTGCGGCTGCATCCATCCCGCAATTACCTACGTGCACCCGTACGGTACTAAAAGTCCCAAAGGACTCTCCGAAGCAACCCAAAAACTCTAAGACCCAAAACCGACTATCTCTTATCTCCAGGACGTGAAGGTTCCGCCACGACTCCGCCGACTGCCGACCTAACCTGAAATGCATAAAACCAAAATTTGGATCAATAAAGACTAAAACAAAAAAAAATTAGTAATAATAACAAGAATAATGTCGGGGAAAACCCCTTAACAATTCGGGTCCTGTCTCGCCACGTGGCCCCAACTGGACCGAATCAAAAACTACGTGGCGAAAACAAAATGAAAATCAAAAAGGACCAATCCGAATGAAACAGACAAAAAAGAAAATAATCGTTTGAAAATATTTGCCTAAATATGAAATACAAAAAGAAAGGGGGAAGTCAAATCCAAAACGTTCGGAGCTAATCTACGTTCGTAAGCCACCCAGGCAACGAAACCAAGATGGTGGCTCTAACGGTCGAGTGGAAAACGTGGTTCCCACGCAACCGACCGAACCAATCTTTCCAAAATGTAGCGTAGCTTTCTCTCTTCCTTACTATTTTTAAGGTCAAGAGAATAGCTCGCTCTATAACCAAATTAAAGCCCGCGGGCACTCACCAAACGAAAGAATACCAAACCAAGGAAATCCCAAAAAGATCCAAAGTCCGGATCACCCAAAATGTCCGCCTCGTCTCTATCTTTCGCGGTCTGTCACAAAGCTGTCCGCTCAAGGTACCGTCCAAAGGAGAAGTGGAGATGATCTTCTTCTTGTTCATCGTCTCGATCCTCGGGGCGTGGCTGCGCTTGCGCGATCATGCACTCCCTGGGTAGTCGGAAGGTGCTGCCACTAATTAGGAATCGGTACTGCGTGGTCCCACTGATTCCGAAACTTCCCGAGGATCCAACAGATATCCCAACATGTTCGTTGATCGATGGCGAGTGATCCCAATGGTGAGTGCCCTATTGTTATTCTCTGATCGACAAGACGAACCAATCGTATCTTATGGCTTCCCCTATACGCCGCTTATCGCTATCTTATATCTTAACCTATCCTAAGCTTAGCCAAAGGGATCTAGCCTTTTACACGATTCAGTAGCCAAAATACATACCGATCCAACCGACTTGACGTCTCCTCTGGACGGGTATGTTCCGAAATATCACTTGTAACGTAGCGTAAAAAACGCCACGTTACAATACACATCATCACACACATGTTCATAGATTAGACTGTCCGTGTCAGTGTATAGTACTTTGCAATGATCTCCATAGCGCTCTCGTATATAAGCATGGTGAAAATCGTAGAGGAGGATTTTCGAGATATCGAGAATCGACATACCCACATATATCGGTTTGTTAAGGTAAATGTTCAGCTTGTTGAGTTCAATGGCCACCAAATCCTCATGAAAAATCGTGCGTTTGTGAAAATTTGGTTTTGTAATAAGGGCTTCTGCTCCATATCTTCCCTCCCATTGTGTGACGAGTTTGATATCTCGATGATTACGCACATTCTCCATGGTTTTACCAAAAACATCATTATTCATGAGTTTGAAAAGATTCTTCTCAAAGTCATTCGTAGCCGTATTTCTCAAACGTGTATTTAGATTGATGTATTCGCGAAGCCAGCGCGATTGTTTGAATTGCAGTACGCGATGAATTTTACGCAATACGAGTCCATGTTTCAGAGCTTGCTGCAATACACGATAGTGAATGACATACTGAGTCTTATCGCAAACAGTTACCAACAACTTTGAATTTCGAGTTTTCTGCTGCTGTTGCTCTTCTCCTGTTGTACTAAATTTCGATGGATCCTGCTGTTCCGTACAAAATGGTAAATCTGCATGTATGTCGTGCAATTCCACGGGATATTCCAAATCAACTTCGAGAATATAACCTGTATCAGAATCTGCACTCACATTGTGAATATCTAGAGATTGTTCGGGATCATTGCACCACTGATATCCTCCATAGGGTAATGGTGCAGATATTACCCATCCATACAAATTGTTGATATCATAATACATGAGGTATCGCGATTTTTCCATTGGATTGTAGTTACCCACATACTTGTTGTTGGCTTTCGCGTATCTGTGTGAGCATTGACTCAATCCACCTCGAATACTTCGTTCCACGAACATGAGCATGTCGATGTCGGTAAATAATTCCAAAGAGATCTTTGTGTACTTGAGCATTGCGTCCCACGTATAGCCAGGAAAAGTGAAATAGTGGGCAGGATCCAATCCATAGTTATTCATGCACTGTGTACGAAAATTTTCAAAAACATCTGCTAGTAATAAAACGTCAGTTTTGAGGTACAAATCACTGTATTCACCCAATGTTTGTATTTTAAAATGATTCCAGGCATTCACAGCATGTTGGTAATCCTTGTTAGTGATGTCACAAGCATTTAATTTGCTATAAAAATCCTGGTGTGAGTGTAAAGATGATTCTTCCAATTTTTTTGTATCGGTGATGTAGTCGTAAGGAAATACACCTTTGCGCGTTAACAAGTCGAAACTTTCGTTATCGAGATCTCCGAAACATGATTTAAGTATCTTCATGTCAGCAGCACTTGTTTTATCGAGAAGCGACGCCAATTTTTCCAAACACGATTGCATGAAACGCAATGAATCGATGAATCGCAGTTTTACAAACACCCTCTTTCCATTCGTCTCACCCACTTTTACGTACTTGACAAATGAAATGTATTTTTCACTCGTTTGTGGTAACATTTTAATATTTATTCCATCATCATCATTATCATTATCACTTTTAAAGGTATTGGCAACATCGCGAATTATGAAATGAGTGAATGCTATATTTTTCCTAATTTTTTTCTTTTTTTCTTACATCTACTAAAACTAAAAATGTAATATTACAATTACAATTACAATGTAATATTTTTTCTTTTTTTTTTCTTCATGAAATTTTCAGAAATTTTTGGTCATATGCCAAGTGTTTTTTATTTCTACCCCATGCTCACGTGCAACTTTTAATTTATAAAATGCATTATCAAAACAAAAGAATGTATCGTAAGCATAATTATTTGTTAAAGAAGTCTTTAACTTAATTATGCTTACGATTTCATTCAATCTACTCATAATTTTATTGTTTCCTATGACAATCCAATTACTTGGCACGATAATCTTAATTTTTTTACATTTTTGTATATTTGTGAGAAGGGTACAAGTAAATATTACTTCTGTAAGATTACTTCGCCTAAAGGAAAAGAATGCATTTGAAATTATTTGGGGATCTTTGGCAGAATCTTCATTTGTATTTATGAGAACTTCAAAAGGTTTTAATTTCTCACCAGATACTGGTTTTTGGTTTGATGTTGATGGTGTTACTGGATCTGAATCTAAATTTCCGTAGGATGTCAAATTTCCATATAAAGGTTCGTCGTCGTCGTCTTCTTCTTCTTCTTCTTTTCTTCTTCAGCTACTGCTTCTGCTTCTGCTTCTGATTCTTCTTCCGTTTCTGCTTTTTGATTGTTGTATGTGCTGTCCCGTTCGGCCAGATATTCGTAAGATTTCCCCAATATTTGTAGCATCTCCCGAAACTGAAACAAAAAAAGATAAAAATATTATTAAAAATTTTAATTTTAATTTTTATTATCATTATTATAATACTAATACTTTATACTTACTGTGTTATTATTTTGATCATTGTGGTGGTTTCACTTAACCCCTCCACGCAAGTATCTCCATTCTCTAGATACATCGCATGGATGACGGTTTCAAACTCATCCATAATATGTAGAAGCGTAATCGCTGGATTTTCTTCCTCAATGCGGGCTCTATCGTAGGCTTCCTTCAAAATTTTTATAAATTTATTATCTTTAATTGGTATTAATGCCAGTACATCAGTAAATAACTGC
This sequence comes from Gasteruption jaculator, assembly GCA_949825005.1. NCBI lineage: Eukaryota > Metazoa > Arthropoda > Insecta > Hymenoptera > Gasteruptiidae > Gasteruption > Gasteruption jaculator. Next base: position 8,769,953 of record OX463766.1, read on the forward strand.
TTTGCAGTTACATATCGGAAAATAAAAAAATTATTATATATAAATTTTTTTATTCAAATAGATTTCTTTTAAATACAATTATTAATAGAATTTTAAATATAGTTAAACTTACAATGTAAGTATTTCGGGGATGACCTTTCCCATGATCGTTGAGAGTTCTTTAATGTTTCGTATTTTTTGGTTTATTTCTTCCATTGTTTTTTTTTTCAAAGAATATATTTGTTTTCGAAGTATTTTAAATGTCCAACACTTCACTTCACTTCACTCTTTTTTCTTTAAGTTTAACGTGCTTAAAGCTACCGTAACTACGATGACGCTAACGTTTTGCTAAAACGGCTAAACAGAACTGCGAACTTCTTTATTCGTTTCAAGCTATATATGAATTATGTGAAAAACCGCAATATCCTTTTCTTAACAGTTCTAATTCTTTATCTATGCGGATGTGGTGATCATACGTATGCATATTTTTTTATTCGTCTCCCGCACAGATAAATTCAATATAATTATATTTACCGCCTAAATATTTCAACAATAATGTATTATTTTGCACCATTTTTTCTAATTCTGATAATTGTTCATCGTCAATGCCTTTTCCCATTCTTTTTGGGAGAAAAACCGCGAATTCATGACGAATCTCAGCTATAATACTCAAACCGTAACGCGTATTCACTCTTTTAATTTTCGTTACCCCATATATTTGAGATACGTTTAAATCTGTCAATTTGAACAGAGGTAATAAACTCTGGGCACCACTTCCAACTTTATTAATTGATTTTAATACATCCATTATATTACTCGCACTCTACGAAACACTGTAACTTCTTTTTAGAACTAACTTCAACCGCTAATCCCTACAATCTTTTTATTCAAACTTAACCGGAAACTACATTCAACAAAGGGTTTGGGGAATAGTATATAAATTTGATATGTATAATTAACAATTGAAAATAATGTCTTATCTATCTCTACTACCTTCCTCCAAGTTTACGTCATCATCATCCATCTCAAGGAATATCCGAGAGAGTATATCGCACCTCTCCCCAATGACGCATCACCGCTGCTGCTCTAAACGCGATCCGACATGTTCAAAAAAATCTTTTTTGAAAAAACGGAAAACCACATCCATCCATACCTCATTCTCTCTCTCCTTACACCTTCCTCCAAGTTTACGTCATCATCATCATCATCATCCGAGGCTAAACAAGATCCGACATGTCCAACATCCGCCCACCCAAATCTTACTTCAAGTTCATGTGTCATCAATAAGCATCGACGGAGGAAAACCACATCCGTCATTGACTTCGAAAAAAAATCACATCCGCCCGCTATGACGTCAATACACCCAATTTCCGAAAAAACCTCAGCCCCCACAAACCCCCCAATTGTTCTAAAAACGTTACGTCAATTCAACAACACCCCACCCACAAACCCTCCAATTTTTCTAAAACAGTCTCCCCACAAACCCCCTCATCCACAAACGCCCCCCAATTTTTCTAAAAACGTTACGTCAATTGAGCAAAAACCCCACCCACAAACCCCCTAACCCCAAACAAAAACCCCCCACCCACAAACCCCCCATCCACGACCCCCCACCCCGACCCACAAACCCTCCATCCACGACCCCCCCCCCCCCGACCCCCCCACTCACAAACCCCCCACCTAAACACGCCCACTTCCTCCCCCTGCAGCCCCCCCCTCTCAGAGGACCTGGTTTAGAAACGGTATACCTATACTACTAGTTCCCCCCGGCGCTAATCCAGCGGCCGGGGTCCTTATCGGATTCGGACTGTGTGGGGGGTCTGGGTCGTATGTGTGCAGTGTGTGTGTATGCTTTCCGGAGTCCTTCCTTTCTTCCTTCTTGTGGTTCTGTGTGTGTGTGCTTTCCCTATGTACGTTAGATAGGGAAACTTGTAACTGGTGGAAGTAAAAGCTCTCAAGAGTAGAATATGCATTGAGACAAATAGCATTTGCAAAAGAGCTGACAGAGACACCATCCGACGAACATTTGGTCCTGAAATTGGCTCGACATTTTACGGAAGAAATTCGGACGGCAGTTCTGGCCAGAGGACTAAAGAAAATCAACGATTTCCTAGATCTCCTGGAACGCTTCGATCAAGCAGGATCAATAAACAGTAAAAGGGATGGTCAGCCGAAAGAAAAAAGGTCCTGGAGTCAAAATATAATCTCCAGACATCCCCACGGCAGTCTCACCTGAAGAAAAAGGAACTCCAACCATCGGGAAAACCTTTCAGTATGAAAACATTAGAAAAGGAGGAAGATCTCAAGCATCCAAAATCCAAGCAGACTAACCTTGAGATAAAACACAACCACGATCAGGAAAGAATGAGAGAGATCCCGAAGAACCTGCGAATGATTATGGATAAATCCGTTTCTGAAACAAACGAAGAAGAGAAGGCAATAAGCCAAAGTATGTCTGAAACTGAACAGCAGGGAAACGAACAAGCGTCGTGTCTAGATCCTTACCAATAAACAGAGTCACGACGCAATCAGTTGGGAAGGACGTACGAGAAGAATTGATGACGGAAGAAAAACCTGAAATCAAAAAAAGGAATCGGATGTGCCCATTGATCAAAATTATGCTGGAAGGTATCTCAACGGACGCCCTCGTAAATACTGTAAGTGAAGTATGCGCCATTTCTGAGGAATTCTATAACACCCATAAACGCAAGCTGAGTCCTGCACCGACATTACCAGTCTACAATGCGACGATCAAAGGCGCCATTTCAGAAAAAACTACAAAGATTGAAAAACAAATCTACCTTAACATAAAAATAAAGGATTTCCAGGAAGAAATCATCGTTTTAATTATTCCAAAACTGACGACTAAATGCATCTTGGAAGTCAATTTTCTAGCAGAGGCTAAATCAGTTATCAATTTAGATAGATATGAGATAAGTTTGCTAGAACCTGATTCAAAAAATACTACCCAGGTTGCCTTGCAGAGAGAAGATGTCAGGAATAATGATCTGAGCCAAGTATTAGCGATGCAAAAGGGCGAAACAGATTTATTTCCTTCAGAAGAAGAGATTGAACAGAAAATGCTCGCCTGCACGGACATATCCTACCAAGAAAAAAAGGAATTCTCTGACCTCATAAAAAGAAACATCAGAGTTTTTAATAAGAAATTCGGGTAGATTAATTAACTATCATCACAAACTACAAATGGTTCCACGTGAACCTTTCAGAGCCAAAACCTACCCGATTCCAATGGCATTCCGAGAAAAGGTAGATGAAGAAATTATGAGGCTTAGAAGACTCAACATCATTCAACCATCCAGAAGCCCATATATTAACCTCATGGTAACGGTTATAAAGAAAGATGGTAGCGGAAGACTTTGCCTGGATGCCAGACAATTAAACAAAATACTGGTAACCGACAACGAGTTCATGCAGCCACCAGAGATACTATTCCAACAATGCAAGGGAGCAAAAATCATGTCAACTTTGGATTTAACCTCCTGGCGGCCGGGATTTTTTTCGGATATGTTCGAATCATGGCAACACCACTATAGTGGTGTTGCCGGCCACCAGCAGGTTAAGGCGGTTTCCGACAGGTTTATGGAACTAGATATCCGCCCGTTCCCCGCCTGCAAAACACCCGCCAACATTCAAAAATTGTCAAATTGTTTTTTGGCCAATATATCGTTACTATTTATCAGATTCTTTCGAGTTAATGACCGATAATCATCAAATACATAATTATCGGTCCTGAATATAATATTTTTCATATACACACAAATATTTTATAATTTATTTACTTACGCAATTCGATTTCTAAGAAGATAACAGTTCACGGAGCTTGACAGTTCATATATGTAACGAAAACACAATAAATATCACTTTTGAACACTGCAATTCACAACCACGACAACGTGCCACGCTTGGCAAATCGATTACCACCTAATTTGTGTTACACAAATCGCGGGAATTAAATAATCCTTCTTCGGTCGGACACGATGTGAAGACGTAACGGTATCGCCTTACCCTGTGCATAAAATCAATCGACAGAAAAGCCCTTTGTAGTATAAAAACCTGCCGATAGGTGGTTCTGCAACACTTTTTTACTGTCAAGTTTGACCAAATTTTTGAAATCTGCTTTATCGATGTTCGAAATTAATTTTCGAAGATCGTGTCTCAATTTACCTACACAACAGTTACCCACAGAGAGTTGGAGGCACTTTATTATGTTCCGCGATATGATTCTCGAATCGCTGCTTACGAATCTGAAGCAAATTTTTTAAAATATAAAATTGCGGACCCAGTTAGGCGGACGTAATATTAAAAAATGTAATATTTTATATTTAAATATAATTATTATTACGTGAATTTTTTAAAATTACAACTTCTCTTAATTCCACCTTTCCCCTAAATAGTTATAGTAGTAGCAATACTAATACTAGTAGTAGTAATACTAGTATCTTTTACTACTAGTCTCTTAGTAGTAATACTAGTAGAGTAATACTAGCAAAACCCCAGCAAAATTCTACTAGTAGAGTAGTAGTAATAGCACACCTATATTGAGCGCGATTTGGTACAAATGCATCGCCCCGACTTCGTCTTCATAATAAGTGTCAAAGATTCAATAATACACAGATGTGTTTATATGAAACCATTTGCATGATAGTAGTAAGTATATTCACCTTTCCCTGCGGCTATCACCATGCTCCCAACCCCCGCGTTGCGTGTTTTATCGCGCAACTTCACTCTATCGTAAACATAGAGAGTATCAATTTGTTGATTTGTTGACAAATTTTACAATAAAAATAAAATAAAAAAATGGATATAAATCCAAATCAAACTGTTCGCAGTAATTTAAAAAGGGCATCTGGAAGGTACAGGCTATCTGCCAGTCGCCCGTCAAGGAAGAAAGTGTTTGTCAATAGGTAAGTAGGTTACAATTTGATTAATTTATTTTGTATAATTTAATTATAAAATTTAAAAAATAAATAAACTTTAATTTATTAATTCATTTTTTTAATTTATCCAGTTACAAAATGCACTTACAATCTAAATATAAATAAATATATCTGACATAATATGCAACCTACAGAGGTAAACGAATACCTGTTCGTAAAACTGTAATATTAAATACTAAAACTAATTTAAAACTAAGAAATTATTTAATAAAAATATTTGCTTTACATTGTTGTCAACATTTGTACAACATTGTAACAACATTATTATAATTAATCTTATATCATGTTTGTCTTAATCCAGGGGTGGCCAACTCAAATGATCTTGCGGGTCACTTTGGAAATTCATTATAACTCCGCGGGCCGCATATAAAATTATATATTCCCATATTACATTTAGACCCACTATAGACATTTTTTCGAGTGTAAAATTAAAACAGAATGAATTATTATTGTGTTTATTATTATTCTTACATGTAAACATAGATAATATAATAATAATGGTACTAAACGCACATTGTAAAGTATATAACACTAAAAATGAAATATAAAAAAAATAGGAATATAAATGAAATTAAGAAAAATGAAATCGTTAACAAATATTTATTTTATTAGTGTGGTATTTGTTTCTTCACTCTTTCACTTAGCTTTTCCAAATCGATCTCAATTTGGGTTGTTGCACATCGTAATTGGTCTTCCAGGTTAGCGTCCGTTATGTTTGAGCGTGTTTTGTCTTTGGTAAATTTCAATTTCGCAAAAAACGATTCGCAGGTATAAGTTGAACCAAAAGCGCTAACAACTTTTTGTGCCAGATTTCTCAAATTGGAAAATTTCTCTTTTGTGACGTAAGTGTTATAAAAATCTGTTTTTGAATGCGATGTTTCAAAAATGTGTTTCAATTCAATATTGCACTGTATGTCAGCCAGTTCCATTTGAAGATATTCTGGGGCCGACTCGATTTCAACATGAAAGGGAGATGAATATATTTCAAAAATTTTATTGTATGGGTCTAACTCTGAATGACTCAATCGGCTTTCAAAAACAACTGTAAGTTTTCTTATTTCTTTTGCATATTTGATGTAATTGTTACATTTTGATTTCTTAAATTCTTTTAAGAATGGAAAGTGGTGAGCGTTATTACAAATATCAACAATTTCTTTTTAAATGCTTTGATGTGATTAAATGTATCGATTATAAGGTTATCTTTTCCTTGCAATGATATATTTAATTGATTAAGTTTGTTGACAATATCCACTAAAAAGCATAAATCCATTCCATAAAAAGCATAAAACCATTCATCATTTCTTAATTCTGGTACAGGTCTTTGCTTGTCATTCATAAACAAGTCAATTTCTTCTCTTAACTCATAAAACCGCTCTAAACATCTTCCACGACTTAACCATCTGACTTGACTGAAGTATATAACGTCACCATATTCAGAATCTAATTCTTTCAGAAACTCCTTAAATTGGCGATGCGAAAGTGCATGTGATCGAATGTAATTCACTGTTTTTATAACTACTTGCATAACATGATCCTTCGATAATAGTTTGGCACATAAATTTTGTTGATGAATCAAACAGTGGTTTATAATTAAATCCTCTCTCTTGGAGCGGTTACTAGTTTTGTTTTTGGATTCTATTTTATCGATTAGTAATTTTATAGCTCCCATTTCTTTACCTACCATAGCAGGTGCTCCATCAGTTGATATTCCAGAAAGTATTTCCAAATCCAAGTTGTTTCTGCATAAACAGTTTTCAACAGCATGGAAAATATCTTCTCCTGTTGTTGTACCTTTTAAAGTTATCAAATTTAACATTTCTTCAGTTACTTGAAATGATTCATTTACTCCACGAAGAAACACTACAAGCTGAGCTGAGTCTGAAATGTCTGTGCTTTCGTCAAATGCCGAGGAAAAATATTTGAAATCTCGAATTCTGTTACGCAGTTTTAAGATGATTTCATTTGAAATGTCATTAATTCGACGACACACTGTTTGCCGAGATAGACTTAGGTTCGAAAACAGCTTACTTTTATCAGGCAAAATATCCTTCACAACAGCTTCCAAACATTCTTTCACAAATTCACCATCCGAAAATGTTTTCATTTTTTTTGCAATCAAAAATGAAACAGAATAGCTTGCCTTAACAATATTAGAAGTTTGCTGTAATGCTGCACCAAACCTTTTTTGTTGAGTCTTTAATTGCGACTTAAACTCCTTAAGCTTCGATTGTTTCACTTCTTTATCGAACTTCAATTAATCCTTATGTTTTGTTTCGTAATGCCTCTTAACATTATATTCCTTAAATACAGCAACAACCTCTCGGCAAATTAAACACAATAATTTTGTATTTTGAAATATGAAGAAGTACTTTTCTCCCCATTCCTCGTTATACTTTCTATTTTCGTCCACTACTCTTCTTTTCTTTGCAGTCATACTGAAAATAAGAAAGATATTAAAAATATCTGTTTTGAATTGTTAAATTGATAGTCATTATTAATTTAATAGGAGTTGTTACCTAACTGTTGTTGTTTTAAATATGATGTTGAAGTACAGGTATATTAAAATAATTATCCTGCAGTCACGGTACACAAAAAAAACCAAAAAGTAAATTTTCAGTTGAAACTGAGAGTCTGCTCTGCACTGCTATTAACAATCAACTGTGCAAAATGCGTATCTAGGAATGTTCACTGCGTCACTGAGATGACTTAAGAGTGCAACATTGTTTCACTCGTGAAACATAGTTTCACTCGCATCATGAGTTCGCAGAATATAATTTAATTATTCTGCGAACTCATAAATAAAACAGGATATACCTATCATATATTCGCAAGAATATTATTTTTAAATCAAAGTTAATTTTGTCTCATAATTTCGACAGTTAATTTTTAAAGTATGTGGATGCAGAAATAATTTATATTTTTCCCGACTACGCTAAAAAGACCCATTTTCATCCCTATTATACGGGTAGAAAGTAATCGATTTTCGACCAGCGGGATGAAAAGTACTTTTCATCCCGCTGGTAAAAAATCGAGTTCCGCAACGGGACGAAAAGAGCACTTTTCGTCCCGCTGAGGAACTCGTCTGATTCGTCGATCAATAAAGAAAAAAAAGCTATAAGTTCCTAATAATTCATACAATTTTGGAGATAACGTTCTGTGCTATTCCATTTATAACAGGAGGAGGAAACGGTGGTGGAGGAGGTGGGGGTGGTGGTGGAGGAGGTGGCGGCGTGGTGGTGGTGGTGGTGGTGGTGGTGGTGGTGGTGGTGGAGGAGGAGATGGAGGTGGTGGTGGTGGTGGTGTTGGTGGTGGTGGTGGGTAGTGGTGGAGGAGGTGGTGGAGGTGGATGTGGTGGAGGAGGTGGTGGAGGTGGATGTGGTGGAGGTGGTGGCGGAGGTGGGTAGTGGAGAGGTTGGTAGTGGTGGAGAAGGAGGTGATAATATAAGACTATTACTACTTAATTACTATTTTCTGTGAGTGGGGGGGCTTCGCCCCTGCACCCCAGCAGGGCTTCGCCCCTGCACCCCAGCGGGGCTTCGCCCCTGCCCCCCAGCAGGGCTTCGCCCCTGCACCCCACCAGGGGCTGCGCCCCTGGACCCACCTTTGGCGTTCCACCTATTTTTGGTGTAAATGCACCGTTGCGTTGTTGCAGGCGTACAAGTATGGTCTTTTTAGCTAGTCGGAAAAAAAGTATCGTATGCCACTCGGGAGGAGCGTATTTTCACCTCGTGTGATCGCTTCACACTCGGTGAAAATAACGCACTTTCCTCCCTTGTAGCATAATGTACTATTTTTATACATTGGTTTTCACTACTTTGGCCATTAAAAAATAGTTATGTTTTGTAAAAGTTTGTTGGCCACCCTGTCTTAATCCATTCTTTTAATTTGATTTTAAATACTTTTACATTTAAGTCTCAGTCTTTTAAGGGGGAACAACAGTGTGACAGTAGTAAAAATAGGCGATATATTAGATTTTTTTTTATTCACTCATGTACTCCACAAATGTCAGTGTTAAAGGGTTAAAGAATACGTACTTTAAACTTCGTTTACAAATTGTTTTTTATAAAAAAATATATATTTTGTAGTTGGTCGCTGTAAATACGCTGTTCGGAAGAGGCACCTTACTGATTGTCATCATAACTCGCCTATTGATGATCCGAAAATCAAAAGGAAAACACTGTTTTAATCTATATTAGTATGGCTTCAGTTAAGCGTACGGATTTTTTTATATATTCATATTTACTATATTTTTTTCTCCCTGAAAGGAAGAATTTTTTTGTTTTTTTTTGGGGAGGGGGGACATTTTCTTTGGAGAATTGCAATTTTAACAATAATTCGTTTTTCAATAATCGAGTACGCTTAACTGAAGCCATACTAATGTAGATTAAAACAGTGTTTTTCTTTTGATTTTCAGATCATCCATGAGCGAAGTATGATGACAATCAGTAAGGCGCCTCTTCCGCGCAGCGTATTACAGCGACCACTATAAATGTACTACAAAATATATGTTTCTTTATAAAAAAAATTGTTAAACGAAGATCAAAATACGTAGTCTTTAACCCTTTTACACTGACATTTGTGGAGTACATGAGTGAATTAAAAAAAATCATAAATATCGCCTATTTCTACTACTGTCACACTGTTGGTCCCCCTTAAGTTATTCGTTAAACAAATGAAATGTTTTGTAGCATAATATTCGCTAATTCTTATAGCTAATAATTTTTCTAATTTTTGGTAGAATTAGATTCTTGTTCTTAGTTTTACTATTTATTTGCAGATATCTGTTCCTCAATTCCTGATAATGATACAGGAGTGAGCTAAATATAAATGATTGTTTAATTGTTAATGGTTCTTTAATGACGCTATTATTTGTAACAATGTTTTTATAAATTCTCTTTTGAAGAGTTTCAAGCAATTTAAGTACATTATCATAGGCACCTCCCCAAGCAATGATGCCATATGTAGCTATGCTATTAAAGAAAGCGTAGTACAGTATTAATAATGTTTGTATATTCATAATAGGAGATAATTTTTAAAAAATGAAAAGCAGATATCTGGTTTGAGATTTTCAGTTATTTTGCATCATTTTAGCTTGCAATACATTTTTTTTCTTCATTAATTGAGACCAATAATACTCCAACTTTCAATGTTGCAGAATATAAAAACATTTTTTATTTTATTTAAAACAAACCCTTCAAATTTATCAATACAAATAAAATATGACTTAGACCACTTTCATAATTATGGGCACATTTATAATATAGTTTATATGCTCATGCCACTTAAGATTACCATCGAATCTAACTCCCAAATATTTGGTTGAGTTAACTCTTACAATCTTTTTACCTTCTATTTTTATACATAAATTATATGGGAACGTGTGGCCCACGTAGAAAAATTTAATTTCTTTTTGGAAAATAAATTACATTTTCTTGATATCAAGAGACACGGTAGTGTTTCGAGACAAGTTCATTTATGAATTGGGCGAGAGCGCTACCGTGTCTCTTTTCTCGACCGAACTAGGTCCGCACACATAACAAACAGCCGAAGCGTTCTGTGTACATACACGGCTTGAAAGCCTGTAGACACTCACACGCTGTCTGCAACATCAGTAGTACAGCTCAACGGTGGGCTAGGCCCTAGGCATTCAGTGATCTGTGTTTTATTTCTCCGAATATACAAAAGACGAAAATTTACCTTACCGACGCACGTTATGTATTTTTTTATTCATATTTTTTTTTTCTCGAGATATAAAGCCGATAATAATAATAATATTTGCAAAAAGGAGACAAATCCCCCTAAAAAACACCTCTGGTGCAAAAAAGGCGAAACAAGTTCATCTATGAAAAGGGATCTCTCTACAAAAGTTGTGAAATCCTATAACATTAGACAAGCTCGTTTTTTCCATTATGTCAATACGAAGTAATTACAAAATGGAAAAAAATTTTTCTGTTTACGTGATTAGAACCGGTATTGAACTTGTTGGCCTCCGAACAATTCAGATGTTTGAGTATGATGTATAATTTATTCATATTATTATTATGTAATTTGATCTTTACTAATTCATAATGCGGTAAAAATAAATTAAATTGTAAGATATTTATTGCTTATCGTTTGGGTTCGGACCCCGACAAGTTCAATACCGGTTCTAATCACGTAAACAGAAAAAATTCTTTCCATTTTGTAATTACTTCCTATTGACATAATGGAAAAAACGAGCTTGTCTAATGTTATAGGATTTCACAACTGTTGTAGAGAGACCCCTTTTCATAGATGAACTTGTCTCGACTTTTTTGCATCAGATTTCGCTTTACTGTCATTATTATTTTCTTCTTACAAATTGCGTTGTCTCTAGTTAATTAATATTTCGCGTATTGCATGAAATTTGTAAGATTATATTGTTTCATTATTACAGGAAATCATATGTGATGATGTCGTAGATATTAAGCTGTTAAAATTTCGCTCTTGTTATATTAGAAATTTCTACAAGCGTTAAGTCCTTGACGAGGCGAACAGTGTTTACTTCTTACGCTGTGTTTGTTTTTTTTCTCTCTCTAGCTCGCTTTGTTCGCTGTCGCCTAATATCGCTTAGGCATTTGTTTTCGTCACAATAACGCTCTTGTAGAGGTTCCTATATGAGAGAATCTTAGATTATATTGAATAGAATATTATTTCTGGAAAATTTATATTATAATGTACTCCCGAATTTATTGAAAATTTACTTTCTGTCGCTATCGAAATACTAGTTTATTGGCTATTAAATTTCTCTTTTATAGTTTTTCTCTTTTTTTCTATAATTGAAAAATAATAGTTTTTCTAAATAGAATTTGAATTATAAAAAGATTTTTGTATTATAAAAATTTCCTTTTTTCTTTCTTATTTTAGAAATAATTGAAAATAAATTTTTAATATTAAAGGGTCTAGCCGGATAAGATAGTCAAATCGGCCTTTGAGTCAATCGGGAAACGAATTGCACCATAATGTTCGGGGGAAAAAATGAGTAAGAACCCTAGATTTTCAGTCCCCAAAACGCACTAGGGTCCCTATAAACTCCGGTCTAGTGATTTTAGGTTTTTCGACGATATCTCGGTCAGCTTTCGAGCTAGAAAAAAAGTTTTTTTTCCATTTTGTAGGGTTTTTTAAGCCCTGCAAATTGTTGCTATCAAAAAAATGTTTGGCGCGAAATTCAAATTTTTAGAGCCATTTGAAAATTTTTAAATTCAATATATCGAAAACAAAGACTGACTCATCGCTAGAAAAAATATATGTTATGTATTTTAACCTAAAAAATTTCTCTGAATTTTTTCAGATTTTTTAAAGTGGTGGAACGTACTGAAAAAAAATAAAAACTACTAAGAACTCCAGTTTTTTGCTCCTAGCGCTTTGAGGTTAGGTTTTATGATAAAAACGATGGAACCATTAAATTCTGCGGGAAAAAAATACACAGGAAACATGCATCACACGTGTCAAAATAATGTTCGGTTGACCTTGAATATACATGAATTATATAGGGACGCCATCGGCCGTCTAGGGATTTTCATTGTTCGGCTAATTCGTTTAGGCGTAGCCTAGTTATCGCAATATCTTCAAACATGTGATACATGATTTTGACGTATTTTTTCCCGTAGAATCCGATTCTGCCATTATTTTTACCATTGGACATAACCTCAAAGAGCTAGAAGCAAAAAGTCACTGAAAAATTCAGTTTTTTGCTCCTGGCGCTTCGAGGTTATGTTCTACGATAAAACCAATGGTACCATCGAATTCTACGGAAAAAAATACATTGGGAACCAGCATCACACGTCTCAAAATAATGTTCGGTTTACCTTGAATATACAAGGAATATGTCCCTATATAGGGATGCCGTCGGCCGTCTAGGGATTTTCATTGTTTCGTAGAATTCGATACCGCTGTTATTTTTATCGTTGGGCATAACGCCACAACGCTAGGAGCGAAAAACCTTTTTTTTCAGTGATTCTTGGCTTTTAGTGGATTTCTGTCCAGTCTATGTCCACTAGGACTTCTCTGATAAACTCTTCGATACTTCGAAAGGTATTTTTTACTTCATTCTAGAACACCAGAATGCTCGAACTAGTTTTCCTGAATATTTTGTGTCCTAGCGAGATATAAATTTGATAAAACTTACTTTTTCAAACGATTGTTGATGAGTTCTGACGACGGTATTGATCACTACTGGCTGTCAATAATTGTTAAACAGTTTTTTTTGTACTTATGGTACGTCAAGAGCAATTTTAAGAAATTGGAACCATAGAAATGTGCATTTTATTAATTTCAATTGAATAATGGTCATCAAGAATTTGTATAATAGCCGAACAATGAAAATCCCTAGACGGCCGACGGCGTCCCTATATAGGGACATATTCCTTGTTTATTCAAGGTCAACCGAACATTATTTTGAGACGTGTGATGCATGTTCTCGATGTATTTTTTTCCGTAGAATTCGATGGTACCATTGGTCTTATCGTAGAACATAACCTCGAAGCACCAGGAGTAAAAAACTGAATTTTTCAGTGACTTTTCGCTTCTAGCGCTTTGAGGTTATGTCCAATGGTAAAAATAATGGCAGAATCGGATTCTACGGAAAAAATACGTCGAAATCATGTATCGCATGTTTGAAGATATTGCGATAACTAGGCTACGCCTGAACGAATTAACCGAACAATGAAAATCCCTAGACGGCCGATGGCGTCCCTATACATTCCATGTATATTCAAGGTCAACCGAACATTATTGTGACACGTGTGATGCATGTTTCCTATGTATTTTTTTCCCGCAGAATTTAATGGTTCCATCGTTTTTATCATAAAACCTAACCTCAAAGCGCTAGGAGCAAAAAACTGGAGTTCTCAGTAGTTTTTATTTTTTTTCAGTACGTTCCACCACTTTAAAAAATTTGAAAAAATTCATAGAAATTTTTGAGGTGAAAATACCTAACATATATTTTTTCCAGCGATGAGTCGGTCTTTGTTTTCGATATATTGAATTTTTAAATTTTCCATCGGCTCTAAAAATTTGAATTTCGCGCCAGAAATATTTTGAAAGCAACAATTTGTAGGGCTTAAAAAACCCTACAAAATGAAAAAAAACTTTTTTTCTAGCTCGAAAGCTGACCGAGATATCGTCGAAAAACCTAAAATCACTAGACCGGAGTTTATAAAGACCCTAGTGCGTTTTGGGGATTGAAAATCTAGGGTTCTTACTCATTTTTCCCCCCGAACATTATGGTGCAATTCGTTTCGCGATTGACACAAAGGCCGATTTGACTATCTTATCCGGCTAGACCCTTTCTATTCTTGTCTTAATTCTCGCAATTCTAACTTTTTTTTCACTTGTAAATATTTCGATGATTATAATTTATTGTAAATATTCCGATTATCATAATTAATAGAATTTCTTTTTTTTCTTCATTTCGTTAGAAGTATTGAGATTACATAACTTTGCTTCTCTCTCGTAATTATAGTATTTCACTTCTTTCACTTTCCTTATATCACTTCTGTCATGGCTGTGAGTATTACCGCACGTACTTTCTACACTCTCTTGTTTTTGGATATTTTCTGCCGCTTTCTGCCTTCGGGCCTTCTTCTGTTTACAGTTTCTGTGTGTGCTTTTTTACACTCTTTACAACGAATATAACTACTTCCTACAAACATCTTCTACTACTGCTTTTTTGGGTTAAAACTGCATCTACTTCCATCGGATTCTCAACTGTTCATTTTCCGAAGTTTGAAAATCTATTTTCCTCGGGTGGACTCGGGCTTCATCGGTGTCTAGTAATGCTGCGTCGTCGCCCTAACTGAATCATCATTAACCTTCATCGGCTATCTCCGCACCTACTCGGCCTTCTTCGACGTCAACAGCATTCGCATCATTTACCTTATCTTCGCTCAGCCTGAGGTTCTGTGCCTGCTTCTATTTCATTAAACTTCGCGAAAATGTCGGTAAAGTGTGGCAAGTGTACAAAAGCAGTTGGGTCTGGATTGACTTGTACGGACTCTAAGCTAGTTTTTCATCCAAGTTGCGCAAAGCTCTTTGTATACCGGTCTACGGCACCTACATGCTGTAGAACCAATCTGTCGGCATTGCTTGACAGCTTGAATGAATCTGCCATGACGTATTTACCGTCTTCGGTCTCTGCGACTCTCTCCATTCCCACCACTACTGTTACCACCTCTACTGCTGTTTCGCGGGCTGTTACCTGCTCGCTGTCGAGTAATTTCAGAACAGTACCTACTGCCTCTACTCTGTCATCTTCCCCCTCTTCCTATTCTGCTATTCCCATTTCATCTGTCTCCTACTCTACTCCTGCTGTTCCATCTCCAGTAGACTCTTCTTCTTCTATAGACTTAAAGCTTAACCAAATTTTATCCTGCGTAACTAAAAATGAGGCTATGATTGAGAGTTTCAGAAGTGACCAGGCGAAAACAAATGCTGCCTTTGAACAGCAGCTCATGGTCCTAAACAATCTATCTCAAACTGTTAATAGCCACGATACTAGATTCTCCCAGATTGAGACCGATCTAAACTTACTAAAGTCTAAATTGGACAATATTGTCAACCTGGTTTCCACTAACTCTTCCCAATCTGCCTCGTGCTCCCTTTTCTCTCAACAAATACCCTGCCCCAACTCCAATCCAGGCACTGTTGATGCTTCTGATAATAGTGCGTCTTCCAGAGAACTAATAGTGTCGGGACTTCCATC
This sequence comes from Gasteruption jaculator, assembly GCA_949825005.1. Lineage (NCBI taxonomy): Eukaryota > Metazoa > Arthropoda > Insecta > Hymenoptera > Gasteruptiidae > Gasteruption > Gasteruption jaculator. Next base: position 8,785,610 of record OX463766.1, read on the forward strand.
AAGCCCACCTGACCAATTCAATGCTATTATTTCAAAAGTTCTCACCTCTCTGGAAGTCTCTGCCCTATCAAATGATACCCTTAGCATTAGGGAATTGAAAAAGCGCTCTCAATCATTGCATGGAGCGAGTGTCAGTGGTACCTCGGTAGCGGATCGTTCACAGAATGGCCCTAGGAAAGTAACTCTCATTGTTACTTTCAAAAACAGTACTGTTCGTGATTTTATCCTTAACAATAAGAAAAAACATGGTAGGCTTGAATCATCTAATATTTTTCCCAGTGCTGGTCCTGGTGCCATCTATATTAACGAAATGCTACCCTCTGCGTTGTACAAAATTTTTCTCGAAACGAAGCTGGCAGCGAAATCTAGAGGCTATCGTTTTGTATGGGTGAAAAATAGTTGTATATTTGTTAGAATGAGTGAAGGTAGTGATGTCATCCACATCCGTAAATCTACAGACATTCAAAAATTGATATGACTACCCATCGTATCTTTACCTTTACCAAATTCTGTTTGCTCAAACATTTATGATAACGTTGCCAGCATCTCTTTCTCTACATTCAATTCTAACTCCCTGGCTGGTCATATTGACTATGTCAGGGCTCATTTTTCCATGCACTTTTCCCATGTCATATGCGTCACTGAATCCTGGCTTCATTCTAATATTGATGATGCCTTAGTAGCAATTAACGATTATGTTTTGGTTCGCAATGACAGGGAAGGTGTGGTGCGAGGTGGAGTTGCCTGTTATATTCATAAATCCATCAAAATTCGAGTTTTATCTTCCTCTCCATCTACCTATTCGGCCATGCCTTGAGTCAGTAGCTCCCCTAAAGTCGGTACCTTCTACCAGAAAGAGACTTCCCTGGCTAACGCCCACCATTCTTGGACTTATTCGCAGGAAAAATGCACTTTATAAAGCTGCTAGGAGAACTGGTTCTATTGGCAGGTATGCCAATTATCGTACTTTTCGTAATTTTGTACAGGATGAGGTTAAAAGCACCAGAGAGAACTTCTTTAAGAATAAGCTCAGCCAAGTTCATGATTTTAGTGGATTATGGCGTTTGCTCGGCTCTCTTAACCTTACACGCTCTTCATCTGCCTCTCCTCTCAATTTTTTTCTGCCGAAGAGCTAAATAGGCATTTTTCCTCGGTGGCAAGTGGTGCACGTGAATGTTCCACTCAACATCTACTTTTCATCCTTGCTAATAGAAGAATGTTGTCAGCCTCTTTTTCTTTTGAGCCTATCTCTGAATGTGATGTAATAAATGCAATCAAGCGTGGTAACACTGGATCCTGTGATTTCCCGTGATTTCCAAATTGCAATCTTTGCTAGTTCCTTATCTGGTTCGTATCTACAACGAATCTACTTTGGATGGTATTTTTCCTGAAGCATGGAAAAAAGCTCATATTCGTGCTCTCAGCAAGATCAGCAGACCTGTCTCCCCAACTGACACTAGACCCATTGCTAATCTCTCGGAACTGTCTAAGATCTTCGAGAGAATACTACATAATCAGATTTATGAATTTCTATCCTCTAATAACTCCTTAGATCCTAGACAGTCCGGTTTTCGTCGTGGTTATAGCACTCAATCTGCACTGCTGAGAGTCACTGATGACATCAGGGAGGCTGAGGACAAGAGATTGGTGACCATTTTAGTTTTCTTTGATTTCTCGAAAGCCTTCGATACAGTCCCTCATTCCATCTTACTGTCCAAACTTACTAATCTGGGTTTTGATGATTGCGTAATTAGATGGTTCCACAGCTATCTAACTGGTAGATCCGTTGCAGTCAAGGACTCTAATGATGGTTACTCATCTTGGCTCCCAGTTTCCTCTGGTGTTCCTCAAGGATCTGTCTTGGGGCCCCTATTTTTCCCAATCTTTATTAATGATATTGGAGGATGTCTCAAGTATTCCAATCATATGATTTTTGCCGACGACCTCCAAATATATCTCTCTTGGAATCCTCACAACATAGTTCAAGGTCTTGCGAAGATTGCTGAAGATGTGCAATCTGTTGCTCAATGGACGCGACAAAGTGGCCTCCGTCTGAATCTAAGCAAAACAAAAGCTATTATCTGTGGCAGCACTGCGTATGTATCTGTTTTAAATAGCAATATACTGTCTCCAGTTTTAACTATCACTGTCGAAGGAATTAACCTCCCTTGGGTTGACAGTGTGCGCTGCCTGGGTGTTATGTTGTCCCAAGACTTATCCTGGAACAAGCACGTTTCCCTAATTTCCAATAGAGTCTACGCTGCTCTTTCCAAACTAAAATTTCGGAAAAATTGTCTCTCTCGTGAACTACGCACAAAACTAGTCATATCGCTCGTGCTCCCTCATATTATTGTTGTTTAGTCTACAATGATGTCTCTAATGATCTCAACATCAAACTGCAGCGATTAATTAATTCTTGCGTACGTTTCATTTTTGATCTTAAACGTGATGCCCATGTCATCCCTTTTCGCCTAGGTAAGCTTCATTGGTTGTCTGTCTCAAATCGTCGATTATACTTTCTAGGTTCCTGTACTTTTCAGGTAATTCATTCAAATTTTCCTAGCTATCTCCGTGAATTGTTCGTTCCTCCATCACCTAGTCTGCGTCACTCCCAACGTTTGACTAATAGCCAACCCTCCTTCCACATTCCCCTTCATCGCACTACTTTCTATCGGAATTCATTTAGGATTTCTTCAATTTATTTTTGGGACTCCCTCCCACAATACATACGGGCCTCTGATTCGCTGGCATCCTTCAAGCGTAATCTATACGAGTTCCTTCTGAACGACGAACTACAATCGATCGGAGATCGCATCTCTTAATCTTAATATGCATTTTGTCTTGTCATTACTCAACTGTATTGTCTCGATTTCATTAATCGCACCCATGTATTTTCATTGTATTTTCACACAATTTTATTTTACTTAATTATGTCTTTCAAATTTAATGTACTTTCTTATATTTGCCCTATGGAGTCATTGTTCCAGGGCATAAATAAAACCATCTATCTATCTATCTATCTATTTATTCATTTTTGGATTTTGTGAAAAACTACGAAATTTTGATAAATTCCAATTTTTCCTTTCTTTTCTTCAACTGTTGATTTGTTGTCTATTATCTGCGCTATATTATATCGTTTTATTTCCGACTTTCCTTAACGTTTTTTTTAAATATATTTTCGTTTTCGTTTTAATTATCGGTTCTCGCGGTATATATCGAATTCTTTGCTAGTTTTCGTTTTTCCTGCATTTCGTTACAATGGCTACCGGTGGCCGATATTTTTCCGATGATGCCCCAGAGGCAATGAGGAAAGCGGAAGAGAATACGACGAAATTCGTAGCCTCCCTCTCTCCTGAAGAGATCATACGCACCCTGGATACCCGCCGGTTACGAACGGCGGGATCTTTGGAGGATCTCCAGGAGCGCTTGATTCGGTACACCCTCCGTTTAGATTTGGACACTGCGGATATAACGTGGGATCCGGAAGTGGACGAACGGGGTCGAAGTGTTCGTTTCACCCTCCTGATTAGACTTCGGGAAGGAGCTGCCACGAGCAACCTGTTGGTGTCGAGACTTTCTCTCCCATCCACTTCCGCTACCGCTACTACTACCGCCACCATGACGGATACCACTAGTGTTTCCCCAAGGAACACTGGTGCTATCCCCAAAACTACCGTTTAGCGCCATGTTGCACCGGATAGACCGCGTGAAGAGGATCTTGCCCCGGAACAGATCCGAAGAAATGGGACCGACCTCCTTTCTGCTTTGAAAGAGGCGATAGAAGGACTCGCACGAGACGTGGCATCCCTCCAGAGTAAAGTGTTAGGTTCTCCTGCGAAAATTGCAAATGGCCGCGTTACGTTTGACGAAGATACCGCGACATTAGCACTTGCCGCTACCTACTCTCGAACCCGTTCCACTCGTCGGAAGAGCCGTGAACCTATAAATAGTATGCGAATTGTCTCTGGCACCGTTCTGCGATTTCGGGACAGCAGTACACAAACGGACTCTTCCGAAGAGGAGGAAACCTCCCGAAATCCTACCCAATTCCTGCGGGAAAGCATTTTCGACAACTCTCGCTGGACTACCTCCCCCTTCGGAACTACGACATTCACCACAACAGAAAAAGCCTACGATGTTCTAAAGAAGTCTTATCTCCAGATTAGAAGAATGTGGCAATGCTACCGGTCTCACTCCCGCTGACATCCTGCGATCCATTCCAGCGATTCTAAAGGGCAACGCGAGTTCCTGGTATCGCAGCGAGAGCACTACTTGGACGTCGTGGGATACCTTCTTGCAAGCATTCCGTAGGCATTTTTCTAGTGAGGAATACCAATTACACCTCAAGAATTATGTCTACCAGAGGACGCAGGGAGAAAAAGAAAAGGTGGCCGATTACATCGCCAAACTGCGGGTTGCGATGGATCATTTGAGGCCCAAACTACCGCTGCAGGAACAATTGGATCTCGCCTGCTTCAACCTGCACCCTCGCTATCGTCGGGAAATCAAACGACGTCAAGTTTCCAGTTTCAAAGAACTGAAGAGGAAGGCAAAAGAGGTGGAAGCCCTCCTCCAATGCGAGAAGAACCATGGTCCACCTCGTTCAGCAGTCGATTGCGTTCTACCGAGTACCGCTTATGTTCAGAATGAAACTGCAGGGAAATCTCATCGTAAGACTTCCGCGGTCACTCCCGTAGCTGCCGTCTCATCGGGGGAACCACCGAGGAGACAGGGGAGGAAGAAAGAGAAGAGATTCCTATGGGAAAAGTCATCCGCCCAAAAGAAACGATCCGACTCATCGGATCGGGAGACCACTTTCTCTGACAGCCCACAACGAGTGATCGCTGCCGTGCAACCTCCCGTAAAGAGGACTTACCGAGATGTGGCAGCACAGCGAAAAACTACCGTTGATGCCAAACTGCCTCCGTCGGAATTGGCGAAAAGAAAGGCTGAGAAACGACGACTATCCCCTACGAACTCCCGAGAAGCAGCGAAAGACGACCGTTGCTGGAATTGTCATCAACCTGGACATCGGTACTAGCACTGTGCAGAGGATCGGGGCACTTTCTGCTACCGCTTCGGAGAACCAGGCGTCTACGTCTCCAGCTGCGCTCGCTGCCAAGGGGGAAACGAGAAGAGAGGGCAGCAGTAGAGACCCCTGCTCCCTCAGCACCTGCCAGGGCCCCTGCCGAGGAACTGCCGCCTCCCGAAGAGCTACCGTTAGCTCTACCGCCTCCCGAGGAACTACCACCGAGGGAACTACCGACTCTGGAACTACCGACTCTGGAACTACCTCAAGAAGACTCTCCGATTGTCAGTGCACAAGAGGCGGAAAACACCAAAAGGGATCCACGATTTTTCCTTTCCTTACAGGTAGAGGAGACTTACAGGGAGAGGGTAGTAGACTCAGGAGCTACAAATAGTTACCTGGAAGAAAGGTCCGGACGTCTACTAGGAGATAGAATCACTCCCGTGGATTTTGCCGTGTTCGTCGCGAACTACGAAACCGCTTCTGTCACGGGGACTGTCAGAATGAACATCGCTATCGAGGAAATTTCGAGGATTACTACCTTCCGCGTAGTCCCTACTTTGGGTTACGATTGCATTCTTGGAATTGATTTCTTCCAAACCCATGGAATCAAAGTCGATTTCGAGAAGGGAACCTGGTCCGCTAGAACAGGAAAGACATATCCTTTCTACGACCGGAACTTGAAGACTCTCGAGGAAACTTTCGCTTGCGCTAGAATTCAGGAACTGACTCCACAACAACATCAACGACTGGAACAACTGCTGGATTCTACTCTACCGCCTTCCGGAGACATCTTGGGAACTACAAATCTCACCGAACACAAAATCGACGTAGGAGAAAGTGCGCCAATCAGGCAGCGCTTCCGAAGAGTGTCTCCTAAAGTCCTTCAGGCGGCTCACACTGGAGTTGACGAAATGCTGCAGAACGATGTTATAGAGCCTTCCGTGAGCCCGTGGTCCAGCTGCCCAGTACTCATTCCAAAGCCTAATGGCAAATTTCGTTTCTGCATTGATTATCGCGAGGTGAACAAGGTGACAAAGAAGAACACCTACCCTCTACCGAACATCGACTCCATCCTGGACAAACTACGCTCTGCAATATACATACATCACGACGTTGGATTTGAGTCAGACGTATTTTCAGATCCCATTGGAGGCGAAAAGTCGTGAAATTACCGCATTCTCTGTTCCCGGAAGAGGCCTATTCCACTTCAAGAGAATGCCATACGGTCTCACGAACGCTCCCGCAACATTTCAGAATCTGATCGACTGATTACTCCGGACATGGAACCTAACGTTTTCGCCTACCTTGATGATATCATCATCACTACCGCAGACTTCCCGACACATGTCTTCTGGTTGGAAAAGGTTTTGAAGAAGCTGAAAGAAGCCAACCTGGAGATAAACAGGGAGAAGAGTCACTTCGGATGCAAGGAAGTACGATATCTATGATACTTATTGAACAAGGACGGACTGAAAGCCGATCCAGAGAGAGTTCAACCCATCCTGGACTACCCTGCAGCGACCACCATCAAGCAACTAAGAAGATTCCTTGGAATGGTAGGCTGGTACGCAAGATTTCTTCGAGACCTATCAGTTCTCAAACTACCATTGGTCAAGCTTCTTCACAAAAACGAGCCATGGATCTGGGGTGAGGAACAAGAAAGTGCTTTCCAGAGCCTAAAACATTCCCTTACCACCACCCCCGTATTGGCTCGTCCCGATTTTTCGCTACCGTTTACCGTGCAAACTGATGCCAGTAATTTCGCTATCGGTGCCGTCCTCACGCAAATTCAAGATGAAGAGGAGCACCCTATCGTTTTTGTGAATCGTATACTCACCGCGGCTGAGCGTAAATACGCTATGACGGAAAAAGAATGTGTAGAGGTAATTTGGGCAATACAAAAATTACGTCCCTATCTTTAAGGCTACTCCTTTACCGTCGTAACTGACCATAGCAGTCTGCGGTGGTTACACAATTTAAAAGATCCGTCCGGACGACTTGCGAGATGGGCCTTGCAATTGCAAGCCATACCCATCGAAATTATTCATCGCAAAGGATCGCAGAACCATGTTCCCGATGCCTTATCGCGAATGTTTGAAAGTCATATCGATAGTACTGCCGCAGTTACTGACATTCCGGATCACTGGTATCAGAAACGCATTGAGGATGTTCAGAAATTCCCGTATAAATTTCCGGATTGGCAAATTATCGACGACCAATTGTATTATCACCATCCCGATCCCTTAACCGATCCAATCTTCCCTGATTCCGATCAGTGGAAATTGGTGCTCCCGCTTCACTTAAGAGAGAGGGCGCTCTTTGAGCACCATAATACCCCTCAGGCCGGCCACCTCGGAATCGAAAAAACCTATAGCCGACTGGCAAGAAACTTCTATAAGCCCGGTATTTATACCGATACTGTCGCATATGTTCGTTCTTGTATCGTTTGCCAGCAGGTTAAGGTTCCACCAAGACGTCCGCCCGGCTTAATGGGTGAACGCAATGTAGAAGGCCCGTGGAAGGTCCTGGTTGCGGATGTTATGGGTCCTCTACCGCCTAGTAAGGGACAATACCGATATATTCTTGTTTTTCAAGATTATTTTACCAAATATATCGAGTGCTGCCCCTTGCGAAAAGCTACTGGAGATGCAATTGGTAACGCTTTCGAAAAATTAGTTTTGAATCGATGGGGGAAACCTCAATTTTTGCTGACGGATAATGGGACGAAATTCGTGAAACGTTCCGGATCTAATTGTAAGATATGTACAGATTATAATATCAAACATACGACGATTGCGGCCTATTTCCCGAGAACAAATCCCGTAGAACGTGTGAACCGAGTTCTGAAAGCTACGATTATGTCTTTCATTGGACATGATCATCGTAATTGGGATCTCCACCTACACGAATTTGCCTTTGCCTTCAATACCGCTGATAATTCTATTACCAAAGTTTCTCCCGCGTTTTTAAACTTTGGTAGACATCCTCAACTTTCGAGTGCCTTACCGAATGACACTACTCCCGAAAACCATTCGCCTACCGATCCGAATACATGGTTAAATCGCGTAAAAAGGCTATCCGCGTTACAAGATTTAGTTAGGAAGCATATGAGTACCGCTTTAGCAAAGTGCGCGCGTTATTTTAACAAAACCCGCCGCGATACGCCCTTTAAAGTTGGAGATAAGGTGATGAAGCATGTCCGCTACTTGTCGAGCGGTGATGATCATTTTGCCGCCAAACTGGCACCCAGATATCTGGGCCCCTACGTAGTTGAAAAGTTTCTTTCGCCTACTGTTGTCAATTTAAGGGACCCAGATAATGAGTTGGTACGAAAAGTCCATGTGGAGGACTTGAAACCATTCGTCGAACCACATCCGTATGCTCCCGGAATCTCTCGCGACTGCCGTGATTCTCGGAACGATTCCCCGCGTGTTAGGATCAGTAACGTAGTTGATCAAGACGATTCAAGCAAGGAAAGTTCGGATGGTAATATCGCGAAACGTAACTTACGCTCCCGTAAAACATAAAGCTACCTCACCGCTCTCTTACTTTACACCGCTCCGAATATGTCTGTTGAACTTTTTTTTCCTCTTCTTCTCGGAGTGCTCTCGATTGCTTTCTTTATGTGGAAATTCTTTGCAGATGAAAATTCCAAAAACCAAATCGCGCAAGTGCACGCGAAAAACGGTCAGGAGAACGAGCACAACTTCCGTAGTGACCGACACTCCCGTCGATTCCAACCTTCCGGGACCGTCTGTTCGACCAGAAGAAGGAGCCGCTGCTGAACCCATGGATCCTGCGCCATCATCGATATCGGCTGAGTCCACCGAGACCACCATCGAGCCTAAACCTGATGGAGTTATCAAGTCTACCGTTATCCCGGGAACCAGAAACATTCCACCGTGTCGTGGACGCGGAATCGGGTGGATTTCTCAAGGAGCCATGAGAGAACGCCGCATTATCGCCGACTTCCTAGCTCCTATCACCGAAATTCCCGGACGTTTTGAGGATGCTTCAGGAAATCCGCAAGGAAATATACCTACTCCCGCCGCAAGAATCCTCGAGGAGACTAAAGGCAAGGAACCGGTCTCACGGAAAAGACTAGCGAGATGCTGGAATTGTGGGGGTAATCATCGATACCCCCAGTGCACGGAAGCAGCACGAAAATTCTACAAGAGATGTGGCCTAGAAGGCGTAACTATCAAGGAGTGCCCTAATTGTGGAGAAGATTGGAAGGCCAACTGGTTCCGTCCGAAAACTCAAAGAAACACCTATCCTCCTCCGGCTACTCTTGCTACTTCGTCTATTTCTACTCTTTCCGCCATTACCTTCACTTCCTCCACCACTTCCGCTCATTTTCCCGAATATTGTCCTCCCGCAACTATTTCTGTTGCGTACTCGCAGACCCCCTTAACTGGCCCTAACGCTACCTTTCCTAGTTCCTATACTCCCGTGGTGCAACCGGTCCCAAGTCAAATTGCACCTTCCGTTCCTACTTCGCTATCTCTCCCGAATGCTCCAGTGCCTGCAGCCAATATTCCTACGAACTTTCCCTCTGGGGAAGTACCTTCCGCCATGGGAAACAGGCCTCCTGCAGGCCCTACCGAGGGAAGACCTGCAGCTTCCGTGTTGATACACATGGTGCAAGTACCCGGGGGTACCATATCAGTTTTCTGGACCCCTCAGGAGTAAGAGGTGAAGAAGGAGACCATGGCTGTGCTGGGAAGCACTTCACTCCTGTTTACTTTACGATTTATACTCCCGATAATGTTAATTAACCAGAGACATACGAAATCTGTTTTTCTTTTTCCTATTTTCTATTGATTCTAATGGTAATAAAACCAGTAATTACGATAATGTTGCTTTTCTTTCATCTAATATTAATGAGAGACTATCGATTTCCTCTCCCCATCCTTAACAATTTCGCCAAATTTTCATTGTCAACTATAGGATCACCTGCATGGAAGTCGATTCTGGTACTGTCCGTTTCCACCAAATTCGGCGAATACGTCCAGTTTAAGTAGGGGGGGATTTGTAAAGTGGAAAAATTCCTCCCGTTACTATAAAATTGTTTTGGCACTAATTATCAATAATTATTTAAAATTCTTTCGCGCCCGTTACTAAAAAACGGAGAATAAGGCTCAGAAACCTCTCCGAGAACGCCCGAAAGACTGGTAACCATTTATTTATTTTATTTGAATCATTTGATCTTGTATAATTTATTATTTTATTATTCTATTGTTATTGCAAAATTCTATTTTTGTATCCTGCTCTCTGTCGCATACTTCCGCTTATTTCCCTCCTTACCCCTCTCGCCAAGACGAAACAGACTCCATCGTCTAACACTCCGAGCGAAAGAGAAGGAAGAAAGACTCCCGAATTAAAGGATGGGAGACACTCTCGGCTACTACTCTCGCAGGACAAGGAAGGATGCCGTCAAACTATCACCTATTATGCCATCTAGTGATCTACGGGAGACGGGTCGATAATGGGTCGATGCCCTAATTATCACCCGAGCATCGCAGTTCCCGAATCGTACGACAGCTAGGATGACGCTACCGATAAGAGATTGAAGGAACCGAAATCGGCTCTCTTCAGAGTTTCTTGAGCTGCCGACTAATAGAGACCGTTGAGGAAAATTAAGTTCGAGACCGCTAAGGAGAAAATTCAGTTCGAGACCGTTAAGGAGAAAATCAAATCGAGACGCACCTGCCGAATTTGGGGACGTTTCCTAGTCAAGGAAAGTGAAGGAAGCCGCAACCTTGTTTGCTGGAGTGATTCCGGTGGGTCCGGGACCGACTTCAATAAAGGTTTTTTTTTTGGAATTTGGCATCCTTGTTTCCATATTCCTAATTCCCTCATAAAACTCCCGAAACCTCTGTACCTCTCTTATTGTGCTTCCGCGATTGAAAGTTTTTGTAACTACGGCGATTTTTGATTATCATATTGTGATTTCTTTTGCTTTGTAATCCGATTTATTAATTCTAAAGCACCTTTGTGATTTCGCGTGTTCTCGATTAATCCTAAGTTCGTTGATACTTTGGGTTTTCTTTCTTTATCACGCCAATTGTAGACTCTCGGATCTCGCGGTCTAATAAGAATTCTTTGTGTCGGTGGTCATCAACCACCCTTTTTGTAAAATAAATTACGTGCAGATTGTTATTAGAACTAAAAGAGTCATCTGAGTTCACGTTTTCATTCCCGAATTCAGACAACGGATCTCCTATGAGAGGGTAACATAGCTCTTTCTGAACTGGACCGGACCCCCTCAGGGAAAATCCGCGTGCGAATCATCGGACTGGCGTCCAACCTCCCGACTTCCTTTCTCCCGACCTCACTTTTTGTGTAGCAATTTCCCTGAGCGTGGAAATTTGTCGAGCAACTCCCCTTTCGTTCTAATAGTCGCAAGCGACCGGGAGTTGCGATACAGTATATTGATCTTAATTTATTTAATATCATGTCTCTTATGTAAAATATAGCCTTTATACGGGAACAAACATTATTATAATTTTATTTAATGTTAATCTGTTCTACTAATATGTAATAATTTGTATAATCGAACATTAGGTTTATTAACCCCAGCCTTATAGACAATTAATTATAAGTTTTATAGACTCATAAATAAAAAAAGGATCGTAGGGAAAATGTAATATTAGGTTGATTAAATTTAATATAATTTTCATATAAACCTTTTCAATTTTATTTTGTCACGTCGCGCGACATACCTCGCTCTGTAGTAGATTCTAAGCAAAATATTATATAAAAGCGATTTATTTTATAATGCTAACATAATCAATAATGTATTAAAAAACTGGTTGTTTCACATCTTTTAACTATTGTAATTATACCTTTTAAGGTTAAGGGAAGATGAGTCACGGAAAATTTAAAGTCAAATTCCATTGAAACAGTAATTATGCGCTTCCGTTTTTATTAGGACAATTGTAAAGGGAACGTCGAAACATACGCGATACATATTAGAAGATTCACCGAATTCGACGATTAATATGATAATTTTAACAAAAAGAAAAAGGTGAACCAACGTAGCAGTTGGCAAGTAGGATGACTAACCAGCCATAAATGTGTCACCTAAAGATACAACACTAAACAACGAGGTATCTAGGATCGCAAGGCCCTAAAACACTTCAGGGAAAACCGCGAGTCAAGCGGAACGAATTGTAAGGTGTCCTCGGACATCTAAAGCGAAAGGATGCGACTACTTAGGCAAAAGGGCCTATATATCAAACGATTTTATTACGATTGTCACAACACTAGGAAAAGAAAATGTGACCAAGCGTAACAGACGGAAAGCGGGAGGCGACAATGGTTTCTACTAGGTGCAAGAGTAAAACAATTATTTCCCTCCACTTCAGAGGCTTTTCCAAAGTACATATGTAAGTTGGTTCTTGGTTTAGTAAAACTCCAGACCAATGTTCCTATGAAATTTATTTACATTAGGTTATGTTACTCACGTCGAATACAGAATCAGATAATCTTACCTATGAAATTGGTTTTTGAAGTTATTAGTTATATCAGGAACACACTTAATTAATTATCAACATTCTCAACTTACTTAACATACACTTAACATTAAATTATAAATACAACAGTTTAGTTGTGACACAATAAATAAAACTTCTATCTGCCGAATCTATTTTCTCTCTCTCTCGTGACGTCAGTCCCACAGCTACCAATATGCTTCACGGACTCTAACTAAACGGGGTACCAACTCCCCGTTTACACATATATACCCCGTGAAAATTCGGGAGGACCAGTAGTTTTTCGGCTATCCTCGAAAAGTGTAAGTGGCAAGTACCTAGTAGTGTCCTGTTCATCTTGCACCAAGAGAACCATCGCCTGTCGCCAACCGGACTACTCATCTTCACCTTCTTGAGAATTCATCTTCACCATCAACCTTTGAGGGAACATTTGAGGGATTTTACCAAACAGTTTCCCGAGGAATCCCCACGAGGAAACGAAGCGAGCGTCGGACTGAGAAACAACCAGTTCCTTCGTTGTTAATAAAGGTATATTAAAGTTGATCGTTTGCGTTTGTTTTTTTTATTGAATTATCAAATCATATTCGAGGATAGGGCATTACTACCTTTAACGGGCATCGTTCCATTGTTCATCTTTTATTGTTATTTCCCCCCATACTAATTCGGCCCAGCCCGGAGTTTTGTCGCGTAGACAAGTATACTCGAAAGGGCTACGTTATCAGGGTAAAGCTTTATTGGTCTTCCGAGGTGGCATAGGTTGCATCACAGGGTAAACCTCCCTAGTACGTGACAATTTTAACCTAAATTTTATACAGGGTGTCCGACCTAAGGTGTCCAAGCCGAAAGGTGGTGGTAGAGGGTGAAAATTGGAGACGAAAAGTCAAATACCATTTTTCGAAATTCGGAATAATTACCGAGTTATTAAGTAATACTTCTGACCAATCAGAATGCCCCTTTAGATTCTCGTGTGCATGACAGAAGTTTAGACTCGAACCTACTCGTAGTCGGTAACAAAGCAATAGTAGTAATAATAACAAAAGAAGTAAGACGGTGACACCAACACATTAAAGATCTCTCTTCTGATGTTACCACTAACACACTACTACGACTGTGATATGATATCGTCGGAAACAAAGTATGTACAAGGTGTAATAGTAGTAGTAATAAAATAAGAAATTAAATGACAAAAATCAGCTTTGAAATTCTTAATTGTGTTATTAATTCCGCTACTTCCACGACCAATGCTGCTATCATTATTATCACTATTATTTTTATTATTATTGTTGTTATTAATATTACTACCCCTACATCAATAACAACACCACAATAATAATAATAATAATAGTAATAATAATAATGGTAATAATGATAGCAGTATTGGTCGTGGGAATAGTAGATTTAATAACACAATAATTAAGAATTTGAAAGTTGATTTTCGTCATTTATTTTCTTATGTTATTACTACTACCATTAGGGCCTGGACATGGGGTATTCCACCCCAAATAGGACGGTTTGAAAAAATTTTTTTTTAAATTTTCTTAATTTTTTGGTATTTTTTACAAATAATAAATACAAAAAAAATATTTACAGTGTTTTAAAAATTACAAACATTTTTTTTTCGCTATGAATTATTATCAATACCGACTTTTTGAAAATTAAAAATTTTTGAAAAATATTTGAAAATTTTCAAATTAAAAATTAAAAATTTAAAAATCGATACTGATAATAATTAATAGCGAAAAAAAAATTTTTGTAATTTTTAAAAATCGAAAAAAAATTAGTAATTATGGAAGGCCCACTACCGGACCGGGCTTAAAAGTTGCAGGACGGATAGAAGTTTAAAATAGAAAATCTTCAAGAAAGTCGAAGGATACACACAGTTTTAAACACACGATTGAAAACTTAAAATTCAAAAATATTGATTAAAAACACTTCACATATTTTTTTGTATTTTTTTCTGTAAAGGCCATCCAAAAACGAAAATTAAAAAAAAAATAATTGAATTTCGACCTTTATAAGGAAAGTTATGACGAAAAAACCAAAAAAAGAACGGTTTTTTGAAAATTCGATATTTTTTTAACCAGTGATCGAAAAAATCTCGAAATTTACCAGGAAACTTCTTTTGAGGGGTACTAAAAAATACCAAAAAATTAAGAAAATTAAAAAAAAAGTTTTCCAAACCGTCCGATTTGGCGTGGAATGTCCCACATACACTGGGCGCAAAAATTAAGGGATGGAAAAAAATATAAAGTAGGTGATTTTCAAAGTGCCGTAACTTAAAGAATAACAGTGGGAAAGCAATTAAAAAAAAGCAAATTGAAGCTCCAAGTTTCTAGACTTGAGATCTTGAACTCAAAATGTTTTACCATCAGCAGTTTTTGAGCAATCATAATAAAACAAACGGGAAAAAAATTCAAAATTTACGCTTGTTTTTAGAAGGGTCATGGACTTCAATAAATGTTTTTCACTGATTTCATCATAAAGCTCTTTCTGATAATTTAATTCTCTTTAATTTAAGCGGTCGGAAAAATTTGTACGCTGATTTTTCGCTGACATGAGTTCTCAAAGCAAAAGAATCAGTTTTAACTTTGGTAATTATGTACTCGGTAAAAAATTATTAAATTAAAAAATAATTTTAAACAATGTGACTTCTTACAATAATTAACATTTTTCTTTTTTTAATCAAAAAATGTTAATTATTGTAAGAAATAACATTTGTTAAAATTATTTTTTAATTAAAAAATTTTTTACACAATTGCCAAAGTTAAAACTGATTTTTTTGCTTTAATCGACGATAACTCAACGAAAAATCATCGTACAAAGCATTTCAATCTCTCAAATTAAAGAGTATTAAATTATGTAAAAGTGCTTTATGATGAAATCAGTGAAAAAAATTTATTGAAGTCCATGGACCTTTTGAAAAACAATCGAAAATTTGGACATTTTTTTCCCGATAGTTTTCTTACGATTAATAAAAAACTGTTGACGTTAAAACATTTTGAGTTCAGGATCTCAAACCTAGGAACTTGGAGCTTAATTTGCTTTTTTTTTAAATTGCTCTTCCACTATTGTTCCTTAACCAATTCGAGACGGCGACTGTTTTCGAACACGGTCCCCAGGAGGGGAGTTTTATGTTTTCCTTTCTATTCTTGCACACACGGTGTGCAGTCGGTCGCGAATGGGTTAAGTTACAGGACTTTAAAAAACCACCTAAAAATTTAGGATTTTTTTCATCACTTAATTTTGGCGCCTAGAATATGTATAGGGTGTAATAGCAGTAGTAATAACATAAGAAAATAAATGACGAAAATCAACTTTCAAATTCTTAATTAATGTGTTATTAAATCTACCATTCCCACGACCGATACTGCTATCATTATTATCCTTGTTGTTGTTGTTATTATTATTATTACCGTTGTCGTTGTCGTTGTCGTTATCATTATTATTATTATTGTCGTTGTCTCACCGTTGATCTCACCGTAATTTATAAAAAATATTAAATAAAAACCTAAGGTTTTTTGTGCTCATATTCAAGCTTATATTCCAAGCTTTAATTTAACCCAAGATTGGTTTAAAAATTTTACAAATTGAGCCCCTGCTGACCTTCGAAAGATGACGGTAAAAAAGTTGAAAAAATCGGTATTTTCTTGCACAAAATGTTCCTTTTTTTATGTTCTACTGCTCCAATCTTCAATTTCCCTTTTGGACATTATTCACTAATGTTAAACAAACAATGTGAGCGTGGAAAATTATTAGAAAGTTATTTGTTAAAATGTAATGTTAAAAGTAGAGCAAGATCAAAATCGGACTATGTTTTAGTGGTTGTAAAAATTTGTATCTCCATAACTTTCAACTTCAGAAAAATTCTGTTCCACTCAATATGTTCTAGGGTAGTGCCTTTAATCAACGAAAAAAGAATCAAAATGATATCTGCAATATTAGCTGAGAAAAAGAATATTTTGTGCAAGAAAATACCGATTTTTTCAACTTTTTTACCGTCATCTTTCGAAGGTCAGCAGGGGCTCAATTTGTAAAATTTTTAAACCAATCTTGGGTTAAATTAAAGCTTGGAATATAAGCTTGAATATGAGCACAAAAAACCTTAGGTTTTTATTTAATATTTTTTATAAATTACGGTGAGATCAACGGTGAGACAACGACAATAATAATAATAATGATAACGACAACGACAACGACAACGATAATAATAATAATAACAACAACAACAAGGATAATAATGATAGCAGTATCGGTCGTGGGAATGGTAGATTTAATAACACATTAATTAAGAATTTGAAAGTTGATTTTCGTCATTTATTTTCTTATGTTATTACTACTGCTATTACACCCTATACATATTCTAGGCGCCAAAATTAAGTGATGAAAAAAAATCCTAAATTTTTAGGTGGTTTTTAAAGTCCTGTAACTTAACCCATTCGCGACCGACTGCACACCGTGTGTGCAAGAATAGAAAGGAAAACATAAAACTCCCCTCCTGGGGACCGTGTTCGAAAACAGTCGCCGTCTCGAATGGGTTAAGGAACAATAGTGGAAGAGCAATTTAAAAAAAAAGCAAATTAAGCTCCAAGTTCCTAGGTTTGAGATCCTGAACTCAAAATGTTTTAACGTCAACAGTTTTTTATTAATCGTAAGAAAACTATCGGGAAAAAAATGTCCAAATTTTCGATTGTTTTTCAAAAGGTCCATGGACTTCAATAAATTTTTTTCACTGATTTCATCATAAAGCACTTTTACATAATTTAATACTCTTTAATTTGAGAGATTGAAATGCTTTGTACGATGATTTTTCGTTGAGTTATCGTCGATTAAAGCAAAAAAATCAGTTTTAACTTTGGCAATTGTGTAAAAAATTTTTTAATTTAATAAATAATTTTAACAAATGTTATTTCTTACAATAATTAACCTTTTTTGATTAAAAAAAGAAAAATGTTAATTATTGTAAGAAGTCACATTGTTTAAAATTATTTTTTAATATAATAATTTTTTACCGAGTACATAATTACCAAAGTTAAAACTGATTCTTTTGCTTTGAGAACTCATGTCAGCGAAAAATCAGCGTACAAATTTTTCCGACCGCTTAAATTAAAGAGAATTAAATTATCAGAAAGAGCTTTATGATGAAATCAGTGAAAAACATTTATTGAAGTCCATGACCCTTCTAAAAACAAGCGTAAATTTTGAATTTTTTTCCCGTTTGTTTTATTATGATTGCTCAAAAACTGCTGATGGTAAAACATTTTGAGTTCAAGATCTCAAGTCTAGAAACTTGGAGCTTCAATTTGCTTTTTTTTAATTGCTTTCCCACTGTTATTCTTTAAGTTACGGCACTTTGAAAATCACCTACTTTATATTTTTTTCCATCCCTTAATTTTTGCGCCCAGTGTATGTGGGACATTCCACGCCAAATCGGACGGTTTGGAAAACTTTTTTTTTAATTTTCTTAATTTTTTGGTATTTTTTAGTACCCCTCAAAAGAAGTTTCCTGGTAAATTTCGAGATTTTTTCGATCACTGGTTAAAAAAATATCGAATTTTCAAAAAACCGTTCTTTTTTTGGTTTTTTCCTCATAACTTTCCTTATAAAGGTCGAAATTCAATTATTTTTTTTTTAATTTTCGTTTTTAGATGGCCTTTACAGAAAAAAATACAAAAAAAATATTTAAAGTGTTTTTAATCAATTCTTTTTTAATTTTAAGTTTTCAATCGTGTTTTTAAAACTGTGTGTATCCTTCGACTTTCTTGAAGATTTTCTATTTTAAACTTCTATCCGTCCTGCAACTTTTAAGCCCGGTCCGGTAGTGGGCCTTCCAGAATTACTATTTTTTTCGATTTTTAAAAATTACAAAAATTTTTTTTTCGCTATTAATTATTATCAATACCTTTTAAAAATTAAAAATTGTTAAAACTTTTTAAAAATTTTTAAGACTTTAAAAATTAAAAATTTTTGGAAAAATATTTGAAAATTTTCAAATTTAAAATTTAAAATTTAAAAATCGATACTGATAATAATTTATAGCGAAAAAAGTTTTTAAAATTGTTAAAAATCGAAAAAAAATAGTAATTATAGAAGGCCCACTACCGGACCGGCCTTAAAAGTTGCAGGACGGATAGAAGTTTAAAATAGAAAATCTTCAAGAAAGTCGAAGGATACACACAGTTTTAAAAACACGATTGAAAACTTAAAATTCAAAAATATTGATTAAAAACACTTTAAATATTTTTTTGTATTTATTATTTGTAACGAATTTAGTTGCATGACAAACATTTGTTTTATTAGACACTATCTTTTATTTTTGTATTTTTGTTTCACGTGTGTAATGTCCGTCATTCAAGAAGGAAGTCTCCATCATTTTCTTGTTAACAATTCATTGTGTGTCGTTAATGTTCGTTTATATCTGTAGTAATGAAATATAACATGTTTAAACAATGATTCAGATTAATTATGTGTAACATTGGTTATGGGCCCAGGAACGCGTTTAATTAAAACCGAAAAGAAACAGTTTATTATTGTTGGTGAACGTGTGGGCAAAATAGTAAATTTAAAAACAGCAAGAAAACTACAGATACACTATGGATATCAAAAGTGAGATAAAGATATCGAAATTGTCGGACAGAAACTATCGCGCCTGGAAAACTGAAATGAAATGGTACCTAAGAGGTAAAGGGTTACTTGATCACGTACTCGGTACATCTATACTGAAGCCTGAAGCTACGGAAGCTGAAAAAAAGATTTTTCAAACTGCTGATAATAAAGCAATAGCCGCAATCGGATTACATATTGAAGCAGATCAGCAGGTCCATATTGAAGATTGCAATACAGCATTGGAAGCTTGGCGTGCACTTGAACAAGTACATCATCCTAAATCACGGGTAAGGATCATGCAGCTTAAGAAGGAACTACATCATTTGAAAATGAAAGATGATGAAAATATGTCTTCATATGTGGCACGAGCGAAAATTGCTGCAACGAATTTAAGAGAAGCAGGAGCAGAAGTAAAGGACGAGGATTTAGCGTATGTACTATTGGCAGGTCTCCCTGAAAGTTACGAAAATTTAAATATGAATTTAGCAAATTTACCCGATGACAAATTCACTTCGTCGGAAATAAAGAGAGTACTTATAGCAGAATATGATAGACGATTATCTAGGCGCGACGATGACGAGAAGATGACCAAAGAAGCTTTGCACTTTAACAAACGAACTGAAGTGAAAACCAATAAAAGTACAGTTAACAATAAATTTAATAACTATACATGTTATAATTGTAGAAAAACTGGCCATCTAGCAAAGGATTGTTGGGCGAAAACTAATAAAAATCGGAAGACGTTCGACCTAAAGACGAAGAGGGATAACGAAGCTTTCTTAGTATCTTTAAATAACGTTGATATAGAAGATACCTGGCTATTGGACAGTGGATGTACTCATCACGTATGTAAAAGACGAGAATGGTTCATTAATTTTCGGGAAATAAAGTCAGAGATTGTTAATACAGCCGCAGATTCACGCAAGCAAAAAGGAGTTTTATTACAAGCAAAGGGAATAGGAAACATATTACTGAAAACTTTTGTTAATAATAAAGAAACACAAGTAACATTGCATAACGTGTACTATGTTCCCGATATTCGTAAAAATTTGATGTCTGTGTCTCAAATCGAACAAAAGGGCAAAGAATTAATTGTAAGAGATGGAAAGGTAAAGATTAGAAATCTAGAAACTAAACGTGTAATTTGCGAAGCATTTAGAAGAAATGATTTATATATAGTGCGAGCTGAAGTAGATTTAAATACAGATAAACATATTGAATCTTACGTTACAAACCTTGAAAATGACGAGATTTGGCACCAACGTTTCTGCCATATTAATAATGACACGATAAAGAAATTAGCACAAACTGAAAAAGTTATAGGATTAAATATGAATAAATCAGGGAATTTTAGTTGCGATGCGTGTTGCATTTCTAAAGCTAAAAGAGCTCCCTGTAAGAAATTGAAAGATAGACAAACGAAAGACATATGCGAACTCATCCATTCCGATATTTGCGGACCTATGCCGGTAACATCGATTGGAGGAAGTAAATATTTTATGACTTTTACCGATGATTTTTCTCGAAAAACCACTGTCATTTGTTTAAAGACTAAAAATGAAGCTATACGTCACGTAAAAGAATACGTCACTAGAGTAGAACGCGAAAGCGGTAAAAAAGTCAAACGTTTTCGTACGGACAATGGATTAGAATATTGTAATTTAGCATTAACATCGTACTTTAAAGATTTAGGAATTAAGCACGAGAAATCGAATGTCGAAACGCCTCAAATGAATGGAGTGGCTGAAAGGATTAATCGAACTTTACTAGATTTAACGAGATCAATGCTGAAATCAGCTTGTCTTCCACAGAATTTTTGGGCTGAAGCTGTAACAACAGCTGCATACATAAAAAATCGAGTTTGTCATTCAGCGATTAAAGATGAGGTACCACTGGCAATATGGACTGATCGAAAACCAAGTGTTCGACATCTAAAAGTGTACGGCTGTTTAGCTTATGCACGACTACCGGATCAAGGAAGAAGAAAATTAGATGCCAGAGCTGTAGAGTGTATCTTAGTGGGATATTCTAGTCAAACACGAGGTTACCGATTATGGTGTCCACAGAAACAAGACGTTGTTAATACAAAACACGTAAAATTTGTTGAAGGTAAAATTGGATACGAATGGATATTTAGAAAGGAAGCACGAAGTTATACCTATAATGAATTGTGGTCAGAAGATGATGAAGAATCTATCACGACTTCTCCTATAAAAACCAGTACACCAACATCGTCAAAACTAGAAACAAATCCAATTCAACAAGAAATACCATCCCAATCTGAAAAAAATAAAGTGATACCAGAGGCACAAAATCTCTACGATAATGAGACAGTGGGGACGTTAATTCAGAAGAGAGGAAGGCCCAAAAAGAAGATCAGAAATCCATACGGAAGAAAAGGAAAACCAAAGGATCGTGATATTTCCGAAGAAGATGAAACTATTTCGGATTCAAGTGACATCGAAGCTAATTTAATTGAAGTTATTGAACCTCAAGACATAGATGAAGCATTATCATCACCTCAAGCACAGCAATGGAAAATAGCAATTAATGAAGAACTTGAGAGTTTGATGAAAAGAAAAACCTGGGAATTGTCAACACTACCTGAAGGCAAAAAATGCATAGGATGTAAATGGGTTTTCAAACTAAAAACGGACTCCAAAGGTAAAATAACGAGTGTAACAGGGAATATCGATTCCCTGATACAAAGATCCCCGAACCTCTCACACACTTTCCCCACGACTATTCGCGCCGCGAAATTCAATCAATTCGATCGATCAGCATGGATCGATCGCGTACACGTCCACCGTAGAAGTCGACAAATACTTAGGTTAAGTATTCCGCGGTGTAAGAGCGACCATATGATTGTTAGAATTAAGGCGGCCGAAGTATATATATATTATCATAGATTCGCATTAGGGATCGTAGAGTCGATAAGAGTAGATTCAGAACGGGTCGAGGTGAATCGTGAAAATCGAACACGACGCGCCATCTGTCGAAGACGACGGGGACCAGACTTTCGACCACGTGGAGACTCGTCGCAAAGACGAACCGGCAATGACGTCACCGAGACCACGACGGTCGAAGCAGCCATCGGTGGAAGGAGGAAAGTCGACTCCAGAATGTTCACGGAAGGGTTCTCGACGCCCTCCCAGCGGGGAAAAATCGAGAGACGTTTTCCAGATGCAAGAGGAATCGTCTCCACCTCGAAGTCGAGGCCCACGCAGAATTCCATCCACCGGAAAGTTCGCTGGATGACTCGAGGGGTACGAGTCGTCGCCCGCAACCAATGGGGAGGCTCGTAGCCCCAGGGTCGAGAGGAAGATGCCGGAAGTGAGGCCGGCTTCCTCACTTTTACGTTGGACGTGGTGAAGTGCAGACGCCCCGACACCTACCTCGAGACGAATAGAGAGAGAGAGAGAGATAGATAGATAGATAGATAGATAGATAGATTTATTTATGACCTAGAAGGACTGTAGGTCAAAGAGGATTTGAATAACAATGTAATATACAGATTAACGCATGTTTATAAAAAATAAATAAAGACATAATGTGATCGATTTGAGCAGAGTGACAGTAGAGCAAGCTAAGTAACGGCTTGAGTCAATAATTTGAACAAAGAAAAATTAGAATTATGGAGTTTTATGTGTGAGTGATTAAAGTAGGGGAGTGAGTTAAAAAAGAAGTGCGTGTGTAAGTTGAGTGGTTGTGAGGTATGTGTTTGTTTAATTTAAAGTTAAAGAGTAAAGTGTAAAGTTTAAAGTTTAAAGCAGCTCGGATCGCGCAAGATCATCCACTTCGCATTCATGCAGGTATGTAAAAAGTCGTGCTTTGAAGGCTGGAAGGGAGGGAGAAGCTCGTACCTCTGCTGGGACAGAGTGCCAAAGATAGTTTGCGGATATAAAGAAAGAATGGCGAAGGGCTTCGGTCCTAAAGGATGGCAGATTGAAAGGCAGTTGGGAGGCGGTTAGTCTAGTTGACCTGCGAATCATTTCGCTTGGTGGGACAAATCTGTCATGGAGATAGGGAGGAGTGCCAGAGGAAATGATTTGGTGGAGGAGGGAGCCCATAAAATAACGCCTCCGATTTTCGAGAGAGAGCCATCCAAGTCTTTGGACCCGGTATGGCGTTATGTGCTCGTCACGACGTAGGTCGAATATAAACCTGATGCACGCATTGAGGACACGTTGAAGTTTTAGCTTCAAGGTGCCCGAGAGATCTGCATAGACGAGACAGCAATAATCGAAAACAGGAAAGATCAGTGACCTGACCAGTAAAGCCCGAACATCCTCCGTCAGGGCGGCCCTTCGATGTCTGAGCCTATAGAGGATGGAGAAAGCCCGTCTAGTGATTGCAAGTGCTTGGCTTTTCCAATTTAAGGAGGAAGTGAAGATGACTCCAAGGTTTCGCACCTCTGACACCCAAGGGACAGCGAAACCGTCGATGACAACCGGGGGCAAGTCTTTGGTATCAATCTCGGTAACAAAACGTAAGCTACCGAGAAGGATGGCCTTGGTCTTGTTTAAGTTAAGCTTTAGTCCATTTAAAGCAGCCCAATTTGATACGGCAAGAGCGTCATGTCGGAGACGTTCGATAGTGGAGGATAGGTCGTCCGGGTGACAAGAGGTGTAAATTTGGAGGTCATCTGCAAAAAGGATATGGCTGGAGTACTTCAAGGTAGATCTAACATCATTTATGAAGAGTGAGAAGAGCAAGGGGCCTAAAACAGAGCCTTGAGGAACTCCAGCGTAAACAGGTTGGAAAGATGACGGCTGCCCGTTGTCATCAAGAACAGCCTGGTACCGACCCACAAGATAGCTACGGAACCATCGGAGAGCTGAGTCGGAAAAACCGCAGGAACGAAGTTTCTTTAGAAGAGTCAGGTGAGGAATGGAGTCAAAAGCTTTTGAAAAGTCAAAGAGAAGAAGGATGGTGACTTTCCTTTCATCAATCGCTATCCGGACATCATCGGTGATTTTTAGAAGAGCGGTTTGGGTACTGTAACCAGGTCGAAAACCCGATTGCTGAGGGTCAAGGATGGAGTGCTCAGTAAGGTATTCCATAACCTGCTTGGCCACTAACCTCTCGAAAAGTTTGGAGAGTTCAGACAGGTTCGCGATAGGTCTGGTATCGGAGGGAGTTGATGGGGTTCTGACCTTGCTGAGTGCTCTTATATGCGAGAGTTTCCACTGAGAAGGGTAAACTCCGACCTCAAGTGAATGGTTGAAAAGGTGCATGAGAAAATTTGAGACAGCAGGGAGAGAACCCATCAGATCCCTGGATGAAATACCATCCGGACCTTTAGCTGAAGGACGAGAGCGGACAAAGCGCTTTGAATCCAGAACGGCCCGGGCAGTGATAGGCAGGAAGTTGAAGAGTGGCTCATGAGCAGTCATATGAAGCACTTCAGAGAATTGGGCATCAGTGCAACCCTCAGAGACACCAGAGACCATGGCGTAATGGTTATTTAATTCATCTGAGGAGAAAAAGCGGAGAGGTGAGACCATTGTGGATCCAACCAAGCCAGCAGAGGAAAGTAATCCCCAGATTTCGGGTCCATTTCGGACCGAAGAGATGTTGTCCCTGAGAAAGTTGTTTCTGGCTGCCTTAATGTCGGAAGCTAAAGCATTGCGAAAAACTTGGAAGTGCTGCCAGGCTGCTCTGGAGCCAGAGCGCTTTGCTTTTTTATAAAGTTTGTTTTTAACCTTGATTTGATCCAAAAGAGAGGAAGTGAGCCAAGAAGGACGATGTCTTTTAGCAGGAACAGACCTAAAGGGAGCATGCAAATCCAAGGCATTTTTTATGCAGCGCGTAAGAAAAGAGGCTCTTTCCTCAACCTGGGTTGACTGGGAGGACTCAGAAAAGAAAGGAGGATCAGTTTCAAGCAAGGAAGACAGAGTGTCCAGGAAGGCTGGTTGCTGGAAATGAGTATAGCAGCGTCTGGATGCCGCAAGAGGGAAAAATTCAGAGCGAGATAAGCTGTATGATAGTGTTATCAGATCATGTCCAGCAATGAATGGAGACTCTGTCTTACTGAAAGCTAGAACTCGGTCAAGGGAGTCAACGATGGCTACGTCAAGCCAAGAGTCAGAGGAAGCTGTGTGGTGTGTTGGCCCAGAAGGCACAACGTGTAGGGACAGGAGATTGGCAAAGTCAATGAGCGAGGCTGACTCAAAAGAGTGACGCAGAAGATCACAGTTTAAGTCACCCAAGATGAGTATTGAGCCGTAAGCATGAATGAATCGAAGAAGATCCTGGGCGAGAAGATCGAATAGTGCCGCTTTGGGCCTTCTATAAACTACAGCAATTAGGATTGGAGCGCCAGACATCGGAGCAACCTCGAGGATGATGTATTCGGGTTGGTTTGAAAACTGGCCGGGAGAGGAGGCCAAAAACCGAGCTCGAAGGGAGCACTGGACAAAACAGGCCACTCCACCACCGATCTTTCCCATTCTATCATTCCTAAGGAGGACATATCCATCAAGGGAGACTGATTCATCAGGGATTCCGTCATGGAGCCAGGTTTCAGCAACGGCAATAATCTGAGGCTTGGCAGTATGAACGTAAAAGGTTAATAAATCGATGTGTCCTAATAAAGAATTAGCATTCAGGTAGACGGCGGTAAGAGAAGAGGGGGGAAGAGAGGGAGAGGTAGAACAGGAGGTGAGAGCAGGAACAGAGAGCGGAAGAGAGGAATGTGGCATGGGGAGAATCGGGGGAGGATGGAGTCATATGAGGGGATCGAGATCAGTCGCGGATGAGATGATCATAGGAGCATCTCCATCATTTTTCCTTGCTCTGATAACTCCATCCTTTACCCAGACATATTTAATTTGGGCTGATTTGGCTCTGGCTCGTATTTGGCGAAGAAGAGTGTGAGTGGATGGGGGGAGCATCTCGTTTACATATAACGTGTTCGAGGGAAGATCAGGAAACAAGTCGGAGAGGATGACCCTGCCATGCTTCTTCTTAGCTTGAAGTACCGTGTTTCGCGCAATTTGGGATTTAAATAGAATGGCTAGCGACAAACGAGGAAGCGATCGAGCAGTTGGGTGAGCAGAACCCGATGGAGAGGAAGAAGCAGGAACATCGTGGGGGGCACTGGAAGAGGCCTTGACCATACGCCTGATCTCCACCACATCGGGGATCCAGCAATCAGAGTGCAATGCATGAAGTAGGGCAGATACTACCTCTGAATCAGTATGAGTAGCAATGGGAGGGAGGCCTGATAATACAAGTTCTCGAGACATTTTTGATTCAGGAGATGATTGTGTCACCGCAGAGTGAATGGGCGCGGTATCAGTCCCCAAGTGCTCAATAGCTGACTCAATTTGTGCAAGCCGCCGGTCATGGTCGTTTACGCGGGCCGTAAGTTGATTTAGAGTATCAAGCTTACGATGAATTTCTGAAATAGAAGCAGAGGTACGAGCTTCAGAAGCGGTGATTAGCGATGTAATGATGTCAATTTTCTCAGAGAGTTTAGAAAAGGAGTCATCCCTGACGGTATCTGTAGAGGTAAAGGGGCCGGGAGACGGTGAGGGATCTAAGTTTGCGGTTGAGGGCAGACTAAGAATGCGTACAGATGAAAGAGGCGAGCAGCGAGGTAGCTGTAATGTGTGCTGAGTAGTAGTAATGATAGAGGGGGAAGTGGTCATAGTAGAGACCAGAGTAGAAGCAGTGGAAAGTAAAGCAGTCGTAGTGGTGAGCGTAGATGTCGCAATGGTGGGAGGTGCAGAGAACTTCGAGGCTGAGCGCTGAGAAGAGGGGACACGTCCCGTATCCCTGGGATGCTTGACGTTGTAGAGAGCCATCACATTTGGCAAGGTGGCGCGGCAGCATGTTCTGCTCCCAGAGCGAGAGATATAGACGTCGGCACAGCTGGGATGGAAACTGACCTTACAATCCGGGCAGGTGACTCTGGCGTCGACCGTTTGACTTCTGCAGCGTCCACAGATGATCTGTTCCATTTGAAGAGTGATTAGGCGGCCAATCCGGAGCTGAGGTAGATGATAGGCTGGTGACAGCGTGCTTTCCCGCGCGGTTTGTGCCTCGGCTCGGTTTGTTGTAGCAGGAGGCCCAATAAGGTGTCAGCTCCACAAGAAAGGCGCGAGGAAAGGAAGAGAAATCCCAGCCG
Source organism: Gasteruption jaculator (assembly GCA_949825005.1). Taxonomy (NCBI): domain Eukaryota; kingdom Metazoa; phylum Arthropoda; class Insecta; order Hymenoptera; family Gasteruptiidae; genus Gasteruption; species Gasteruption jaculator. The sequence goes on from OX463766.1 coordinate 8,812,875, forward strand.
GCACGCACCGTGCAAATTAGGTTAGGCGGCAGATGCCGACGGAAAAGTGCAATAAAAGCGCATGCACAGGATGAGATCAGCTTTGCAACCAATGTATAGCGAGTGAGAGCAGCTATGCAAAGTCTGAAGATGGAAGAAAAAGCCCGAAGGCAGGTTGCGGCAGTAAAAGTTCAATGAAAAGACAGAGCAGAATAGCAAGAATGTCAAGCGTACTTACATGAGAGAGAGAGAGAGAGAGAGAGAGAGAGAGAGCAGGGAAGGACGACCAACGCCACCCGGGAGAAGGACGAAGTAAGTCCCCGCGTCCCATTTTTTTTTTATCAAAAAAAAAAAAGAGGAAACGAGCGAGCTCAGGAGTTCGAGCCACCTGGGTTGACAGGTGGCTACCTTGAGCGAGCTCGCTGCGCCGTTTGCGACACCTCGTCCCGTTCATGGCTTTTGCTTTTCTTTTTTTTATTTTGCTTAGCATTCATGTTGTAGGCTTTTCTTTTTCTTTATTTTTGTATTTTTGATTCGATCGGCAAATATATTTATTTTTCTTTATTTTTTTGTCTATCAAACGTGTCGTCGTTTATACGAGCCCTCCCCTCTGCCATTTTGTTTCCTCGAGCTAGACTGCGGTGCATAGCACCTGGCGCCCGCGACTGAGCCCTGTTCGACGATTCCTTTTTTTTCTCGACTTTTTCAGGGCGATTGTGACGCGAGGGGTGTGTCGACACCCCCAACGAAGGGATTGCGAGATCCTCGTCACAAATTTGGCGCCCAACGTGGGGCCCAAACGTTTTCAATTTGTGTTCGTTTTTTTTCGTATTCGAGAATCTCGTTTAGGTTCGGGAAAGTTCGAACGAGGTAACGGTTTTCCTCGTGCTCGAACTTTCCAGCGATTTCCGTTGCCGAATTTGACTTTTGCAATTCAAATTTATTTCTTTTTGAATTTTCAGATTTTTTTTTAGTAGGCATTATTTCCATTGTCTTTTCGTTTTCTTTTTTTTTTGAAAAAAAAAAAATAAAGAGTGAACTTTTTTTTCTTCTCCTTTCATATTTAAATTTAACGCTTATTTTCTTTTCTATTTTTCGATCGATCTCGTCGATATTCGCATTTTCGTTTTGAACGCTTTCCGATATTGTAAAATTTGTTTATTTTAATAATAAACTTACAAACGTTTCGATTATTTAATCTCTTTACATACGTATCTGAAATATTTTCTTAAATTATATTGCGAAATATTTTTCATTTTTTTTTAAGTACGAAATTTTTTCTTTTTCTCATTACCATATTCAATTTTGAAAGAATACTTTTGGAACCTTTGATCGACTTTGTCGATATCGATAATTTAATTTAAAGCATTTTCGAATACTCGAAGATTTTTTTTTCTAAGCAAAATTTCTAACGTTCGATTTTTTTTAAATATATACGTATTTTCTATTACACTTTCCGAAACTATATTGGTGAAATATTTTTGAGATCTATTAGGGAACTATTTTTCAAAATTTTTGCCAACTTCGAAATTTTCGTTTTCCCTTCCTTCCGTAACGTAATAGATCTTTAAATATTGTGAATATTTTGATTTTCAAAACCTTCTTTTTTGTAAAATTTTACGTGCGAAATAATATTTGACTCTTTTTTTTGGGTAATTTCAAAATTTTTCCGTTCTTTCCAAAATAGCGAATTTAAAATATTTTTGATATCTGGATTAAATTAGTCAAGAATATTAGTCGAAATTTCTCTTTTCTTTGTCGTTAATATTATTTTCGAAAATCTTCGTTTTGTTTTCTCTCGAATTTTCTCTCGTACGGCTATTGTAATATTGTCCTTATTTTTGTATATTTAAATACATACGCTTCGTTATCGATTATTGTGGCTCGTGTAGTTTTTGTGAATCCACGTCTTAGGGAGCGTTTCATTCGAAAGTTTGATTCGACATACGTCGACAGCGTAAAAGTCAGCGCGATATTGGGTGTCATCGGTTAAGAGTCGAAAACCATTGAAGAAGGAAATGGAACGTAACGACACCCGCGTCAATTCGGTCGAAGCGAGCGACGAGCTGTTGCTCGGTTATGACGAAGAGGACCTGCGACAGGCCCTTCGCCGGTGGAATTTAGACACGGAAGGGGACCTGGGGGTCCTCAGGAACCGTTTCTTGCAGCATCGACGCGCTGTAAAAACTACCGTTACGCGGTTAGCCGGATTGGATGGGCCACCCGGGGAGGAAGCAGCGGCACCCCTCGACGAAAGCCAGCAGCTGAATAGGGAGATTCTGTCCCTATTAGAAGAATACGAGAGTCGGCTGCTGGGGGTCGCCAGAGGCCGTTCGGCGGATTTTTGGACGGTCTCCCAACTGGAAGGAAATTCGACGCACGTCGATAATGAAGAAAGGGCTCGAGAGCGACCCCGACCGGACAGACAATCGACGGGGCGACCGGGCGAAGAAGAAATCCAACCCCACCTAGAGCACACACAACCCCACCGAACCAGAACGCCCACGGTAACGTTCGTCGAACCGGAGGATCTCCAGCCGCCCATCGATCGAGTGGCGGAGGAGCAATTAGGGGACTCCAGGAGGGATCGGAGGCCCGTGGATCGACGCCATCGGTCCCGCGAAGAAGAGAGAGAGGCCTTTTTCGAGAGGAACCTCCCTCGCTCGTCTACGCGCGTTGCTCCAGAGTTCGAAGACAGGTTACAGACATTTTCATTGGAGCCTCGACGAACTTTCGAGCAGTACGATCCACCAGACCCGGAAGAAAATCGCAGGAGAAGACCTGCTTCGCCAGATTTCGAGGCGGAACGTCGACATAATCGATACGCCCCGCTTCGACATTCGTCGCCCGATCGAGACCGACCGCCAGACCGCACTGCTTCGACCCGTCGATATGGGTATCGTGACCCGGTCGATTTTAGGGAGGAACGCTCCGGCTGGCCCACCGAGAATACCCGCAGGTCGCATGGCTCCCAACGAGAAAGCTCGGGTTTAAGCGCCATTATTACGAGATGGCGCATTTCGTATAGTGGCCGCGCGGATGGGAGCGCGGAGGAATTCCTCGACCGAATCGAGGATTGGGCACAGCTGGAGGGATTAAGGCTCGACAGCCTCCTCTGTGCGATGCCCACGATGCTGAGGGGGTTACCCCTTCAGTGGTGTCGTATGCACCGGGATGAGTGGGAAACCTGGAGGAGTTTCCGGAAAGCTTTCCTTTACCGGTTCGGAACTCGAGATCTCGAGTTCCGATTAGACGATTTTATCCGGAGGAGGGCGCAGACCGCGAACGAAACCGCGATCGAATTCCTAACGTGTCTCGAAGGGTGTGTAGCGCGCATGAACAGACCCCCAAGTGAGAGTGCGTTGGTGGAGATCGCGTATCGAAATCTACGACCGCGCTATCAGAACGCCATCGACAAGAACACGATAGATAGTTTGGAGGATCTGATGGACGTTGCGACCTCTCTCGAAGACAGGTGGAGGGTTATGAAGGAACACCGACCTCCACCTGTGGTCGACGATTCTCCTCTGCTCGCATTCGCGTACTCTCCAGAGACGAGTAGAGGGTCGAAGAAGCCGACGACATACGACGCTGCGTATGCCGTGTTCGACGAACCCCGAGGCAAACAAAAGACAAATAGTCAAACGTCGGGGTCGAAGGCGAAAACAGTAGAGCCGTCCTCTCCGAAACCCACGCGATCGACGAAAGCGGCACCGCCGGAGGTAGCCGCAGTGGCATCTACGTCGAAGGACCTGGCCCCCAAGGGCGGTAACTGCTGGAATTGTGGCAGCACCGAACACATGCTAAAGGAATGCCCGAAGCCAAAGAAGAAGGGTTATTGTTATAGCTGCCACCATTCCAGCAATCCCGACCCGAACTGCAAACGTTGTTCGGGAAAAGGGTCAGGGAAGTAATTTTGAAGGTCCCAAATACTTCCCCTAGCGAAACGGGGACCGCAACCGACACCGACGCACAGACAACGGTACTGACGATAGACTCCACCGACAGCGGGAGCCGTCCGTTTATCTACGTACAAGTGGGTAAGCGGATCGTGAAAGCGTTACTCGACACCGGATCGACTCGCACCTTCCTCGGAGCCTACGGGCTGAAACCGACGTTCAGAGAGGGAAGAGTATTTCGACCTCCTCTGATTAAACAAATAGTAACGGCCAATGGACAGGTGGAGACGATCCGGGAAGAAACCACAATAACAGTTACAGTAGACGGATTGGAACGAGACTTCGACGTACGGATAATACCGAATTTGACTGTCGACATGATTCTGGGGATCGATTTCGTTAATGCATTTGAAATTGTAATCGATAGTGCCAACGGCGGTTGGGTCTCGCGATTAACGAATGTACCGCACGTATTCGCCGAGCGCGGATCCGACGAAATCGCCCCAGAGAAAGAGTCCATCGTTTGTCACGGAATAACAGACTTGACAAAGACAGAAAAGGACAGACTCGACGAATTTCTGGCAGGGGAAATTCCATTAGTCTCGGGAAAGACCGGTAAAACGGATCTTATCGAACATAAGATCGACACTCAGGGTAGCGCCCCGATTAAACAGCGCTACTACCTGGTGTCGCCCCCTGTTCGACAGGCAATGTACGAGGAAGTCGACCGAATGTTGAAAGAAGGGGTAATCGAACCTTCCAACAGCGCGTGGTCGACTCCCATCGTCATGATAAAAAAACCAAACGGGACTTATCGGTTTTGCCTCGACTTTCGTAAAGTCAACGCAGTTTCGAAGAAAGACGCATACCCTCTTCCGTATATGGAGGGTATACTCGATAAATTGCGTTCCGCGCGTTATATTTCAACCCTCGATCTGAGTCAGGCATTCCATCAGATCCCCTTAGAAAAGTCGAGTAGGGAAGTAACCGCGTTTACGGTACCTGGAAAGGGGCTCTTCCAGTTTACCAGGATGCCTTACGGCCTGTCGGGAGCCCCAGCGACCTTCCAGCGCCTGCTGGATCGACTAATCGGTCCCGAAATGGAACCATACGCGTTCGCGTATCTCGATGACATCATCATCGCCACGCCGACCTTCGAAGACCATCTCGTTTGGTTACAGAAGGTACTCGAGAAAGTCCGAGAAGCGGGACTGTCGATAAACCCGGAGAAGTGCGAATTTTGCCGGGATGAAGTTCGGTACCTCGGATTTCGAGTAAATCGTCAGGGGCTAAACGTAGACCCTGAAAAAACCGCGCCTATCCTCGACTACCCGGCGCCAAGAAACATCAAGCAACTGCGGAGGTTCTTGGGAATGGCGTCGTGGTACCGCCGATTTATTCGAGATTTTGCGTCACTGTCGACCCCTCTAACGAAGCTGCTAAAGAAAAACGTTCGATGGCATTGGGGGGACGACCAAGCGGATGCTTTCGATAAGCTGAAGCAGGAACTATCGACACCCCCAATTTTGGCTACACCCGATTTTACGAAAACTTTTGTTCTTCAAACAGATGCGAGTAGCTTCGGGCTGGGGGCGGTGCTGACGCGGAATATCGACGATAAAGAGCGAGTTATCGCGTTCGCGAGTCGCACGTTGTCGGATGCCGAGCGAAAATATTCGGTAACCGAAAAAGAATGCCTAGCAGTCGTGTGGGCCATCCGTAAATATCGACATTACCTCGAAGGGTATCATTTTACGGTGATAACGGACCACAGCAGCCTCCGTTGGCTGCACCATCTGAAAAGCCCAGATGGTCGACTCGCTCGTTGGGCCCTGGAACTCCTCGAATACGATTACGAGGTGATTCACCGGAAAGGGGCCCTGCATCACGTTCCCGACGCCCTCTCTCGAATGTACGAGACAGAGGAGGAGGGAGACATCGAAGTAGCGGCGATCGACGAGCCCGCTTCGATACCGGAGTCCCCAAGCGAAGATGCCAAAGCGGAATGGTATCGGAATCGTTTCGATCACGTATCGAAATACCCATCGAAAAACGAGGGTTGGAAAGTCGAGGGCGAATCCCTGTATCGTTACAGGCCGAATTCGTTCCTCGACCTCCTCGTACCGGATTTGAACGCCTGGAAGCTTGTCGTACCTCCTGTGACGCGAAACGAAATCATGAGGGAGGTACATGACGAACCACAAGCTGGACACCTTGGCGTTGCCAAAACGTACTTCCGGGCCGCCGAAAATTACTATTGGCCTGGGATGTACGTCGATACTCTCGAGTACGTTCGAAAGTGCGACATTTGCCAGCGTGGCAAAGTCGACCAGAAGGCTCCAGCGGGCCTGATGGGCAAACGTAGCGTCCATGGCCCCTGGAAAGTCGTGGCTGCGGACGTGATGGGACCGTTCCCACGCAGCACAACGGGTTACGCGTATGTACTCGTTTTCCACGACTTACATACCAAATGGATCGAATGTGTTCCCTTGAGAGTCGCGAACGCCAAATCTGTCGAACTGGCGTTTGAAAAACACGTGATGTATCGATGGGGATCTCCGGATATCTTCCTCTCAGATAACGGAACCGAATTCGTGAATCGAAAACTCATAGTATTCCTCAAAGCGCACGGAATACACTTCGCAACGTTGCCGACATACCATCCGCAAGCGAACCCGGTCGAGCGGATGAATCGAGTCGTAAAAACGATGATAGCATCGTATGTCGAGGGAAACCACCGAAAGTGGGACGAACATTTACATCAGTTCCAATTTGCGTATAACACGGCGGTTCATAGCACCTTAAAAATGAGCCCTGCCTTCCTGAATTTCGGTCGACTTCCCTCGCCACCACGATTTGCTCGACGAATCCTGGAAGGTAACGTGAAGATACCGACCCAGGACGCGACGGAGTGGACAGAGCGGATGCTCCACTTGTCGGAACTCCACGATTTGACCCTCCAGTACTTGGAGGAGGCGCACGACAAGCAGTCGCGTTATTATAACCGAGGTAAACGCGACGTTTCGTACTCGATAGGTGATCTCGTGTGGAAGAGGAATCGAGTCTTGTCTTCCGCGACACAAGCGTTCACTGCGAAACTGGCACCGAAATTCGACGGTCCTTACCGAATTTCAAAGGTTCTGTCACGAACGACGTACGAATTACAGAACCAAGAGGGCATAACGATAGGGAAACAACACGTTTCGGACCTGAAACCAGCCCACATCGACGTTTTTCGACCAGAACCGCCGAAAAGAGAATCTGCAGCAGAATCGACTGCTGAGGCACCTAGCGACAATCCAACCTCGACGCGAAAAAGGGGCCGGCCGCGTAAATTTGACAACAATCGAAAGCCACCAAGCGGAAATAGTCGAAAAGAACCAGAAGATATAGTGTCGTCTGAGCCGACAGCGCGTCCTCGATACGACCTAAGACGTAGGGTTACGACTACCTAGAAAATTTCCGTTGGTTGTTTCGCTTCGGTTCCGTTCAGCTTACGACACGCTGAACTCCGGCCTTTGTCGTTTCCAAATCGAACTGGTAGGGATACTTAGGAGTTTCTCGACGTTGTTTTCCCCACAGAACGTTAGGATAATAAGGACCTTCACCCTGTACATCCTGCAAAAATCTTGAACTCCCGCTTATATCCCGCTTCCCCTGGTGTTGGATTCTCCAAGAAAGCGTACGCTACAATCTAACGGTGAGCGATTCTTCCTCAACAGTTGGAAAAAAAAAAAAAAAAAAAAAGGTCAGCTCCATCATGGGAACTGCGGAGTTCACTGAGGCGTTAGTCGGTCTTCTGGCCCAACACCGGATTACCCGAGGACAGGCTGGCCACATCTTCTGCAAGGTGCTGCAGACGATCCCGCGAGGCGGCACGCCGGCGACCGTAGCGGATGACCTCATGGCAAAGCTGCAAAAAATTTGCAAATCGACGCAAACGCCGGCAAAAGTGAAGCCGCGTAATGTCGACAGAGGGGTGCAGGTGGGGAAAAGGCCCCCCAAGATGATCGAAACGTCAACCCAAACCGCGGCGCCGCCCCTAACAGTAGACCAGGGGACGTCGTGGGAAGAGAACCCGAAAGGCGTAAAACTGGGGCCGTCGCCGCGCCCCAGTGAAGGGAAGCCGACGAAGGAGAATCAACAGCGAAAGGAGACGCCTCCACCCCCGAAGCCTCCCGTTCGACAACCATCGACACACGCGGCCCCAGCGATTTCGACACCGTCGACGCCTACGACGTCGTCGAAAACCCCCCCGAAGCGGATTCCGGGGTCCAACCTCAACCGACGTGAGCAACAAAACGTCGGGGAATACGGATGCGCGAATTGCTACACACCGGGGCACGCATGGAGGTACTGCCCGCAGCCGCTGCGTAATAGGTTCTGTCGGAATTGCTGCAGGCAGAACACGACAACGGAAACGTGCCCCTCGTGCCATAGAAAGCGCTAGCTGGCGGGACCTCGAAAACCGTGGTAGCGGAGGTTTTCCTTTCATCTCGACTAAGTCGAATCTAAAATTAATGTTTACTTTTCCGTCTTTTTTCCGTTCACCCGACATTATCTAACTTGATGTTTTTTTTTATTATTCATCAACTTAGCCGGATTTAGAACTATTACTTTTGTTTCATCAACTTTGTCGAACCTTATTGGAGCCACTTTCTTTTCTTTCAATTCGATTGTAAATTGACTTCACCGAAACAGGAGATTAAAACTTTAGCAAACTCTCCTACTGAGACAATACAATTATTCTACCTTCACAAGCCACCGTTACTTCATTCCCGAAAAATCGAAACAACGACACGTTTATCTTTCGTCGAAATTTTTGTTAACATCCTCATAAACCTACCGTTGATCTACTTCTTACGCCTACAATGTGAATCTAATGAAAACTTACTTTGCAGCCATTAAGACCATTCCAGGTATTGTGCAATCTACGGGCATAATACCACAAGACGCGGTACGGTAAAATAATAGACCGTAGAGGTGCGTTAACGCTCGCGCGGCGGGTTCGCGTCGGAATCACCCTGACACTCGCTCGGGAATGGGACTTGCGGCTTCGCCGGGGGGCGGGTGTTGTCTAAGGAGGGGGGAGTTTGTAACAGGGAATATCGATTCCCTGATACAAAGATCCCCGAACCTCTCACACACTTTCCCCACGACTATTCGCGCCGCGAAATTCAATCAATTCGATCGATCAGCATGGATCGATCGCGTACACGTCCACCGTAGAAGTCGACAAATACTTAGGTTAAGTATTCCGCGGTGTAAGAGCGACCATATGATTGTTAGAATTAAGGCGGCCGAAGTATATATATATTATCATAGATTCGCATTAGGGATCGTAGAGTCGATAAGAGTAGATTCAGAACGGGTCGAGGTGAATCGTGAAAATCGAACACGACGCGCCATCTGTCGAAGACGACGGGGACCAGACTTTCGACCACGTGGAGACTCGTCGCAAAGACGAACCGGCAATGACGTCACCGAGACCACGACGGTCGAAGCAGCCATCGGTGGAAGGAGGAAAGTCGACTCCAGAATGTTCACGGAAGGGTTCTCGACGCCCTCCCAGCGGGGAAAAATCGAGAGACGTTTTCCAGATGCAAGAGGAATCGTCTCCACCTCGAAGTCGAGGCCCACGCAGAATTCCATCCACCGGAAAGTTCGCTGGATGACTCGAGGGGTACGAGTCGTCGCCCGCAACCAATGGGGAGGCTCGTAGCCCCAGGGTCGAGAGGAAGATGCCGGAAGTGAGGCCGGCTTCCTCACTTTTACGTTGGACGTGGTGAAGTGCAGACGCCCCGACACCTACCTCGAGACGAATAGAGAGAGAGAGAGAGAGAGAGAGAGAGAGAGAGAGAGAGAGAGAGAGAGCAGGGAAGGACGACCAACGCCACCCGGGAGAAGGACGAAGTAAGTCCCCGCGTCCCATTTTTTTTTTATCAAAAAAAAAAAAGAGGAAACGAGCGAGCTCAGGAGTTCGAGCCACCTGGGTTGACAGGTGGCTACCTTGAGCGAGCTCGCTGCGCCGTTTGCGACACCTCGTCCCGTTCATGGCTTTTGCTTTTCTTTTTTTTATTTTGCTTAGCATTCATGTTGTAGGCTTTTCTTTTTCTTTATTTTTGTATTTTTGATTCGATCGGCAAATATATTTATTTTTCTTTATTTTTTTGTCTATCAAACGTGTCGTCGTTTATACGAGCCCTCCCCTCTGCCATTTTGTTTCCTCGAGCTAGACCGCGGTGCATAGCACCTGGCGCCCGCGACTGAGCCCTGTTCGACGATTCCTTTTTTTTCTCGACTTTTTCAGGGCGATTGTGACGCGAGGGGTGTGTCGACACCCCCAACGAAGGGATTGCGAGATCCTCGTCACACGAGATACAAAGCTAGATTAGTTGCACAGGGTTTTTCACAAAGAAAAGGGATAGATTACAATGAGACATATTCACCTGTTGCAAATTTCTCACTAATAAGATTACTGTTAGCATTAGCTGCTGTTTTTCGATGGTACACAAGACATATAGACATCAAATGTGCATATTTATATGGTAACTTGGAGGAAGAGATTTATATGAAGTTACCACCTCTTAGCACATCGAAAAAGGGATTGGTAGCCAAACTGTTACGACCAATATATGGGTTAAAACAATCTGGTAGAAATTGGAATCAGGAATTAGACGAATTTCTAACAACTTACGGATGTGAAAGGTTGAAATCCTCAAATTGTACCTATAGAATTGGAGATTCGACTATAATAGTCATATATGTTGATGACATATTAATTTTTTCAAAAGATTCAAAACAAATCAAGGATTTTGTTACGCGTATAGGCAAAAAATATGAGACGAAGGATCTAGGTGAGATAAATTACGCTCTCGGAATTAAAGTCGAACGTAATATAAGTGGTGATATTCGCTTATCACAAGAAAAATATACAGCATCAATTTTAAAGAAATTTAACATGAAAGAATGTCGAGGAGCAGCTACCCCAATGGAACCAGGAACTAAACTTTCAAAAATGGATAGTCAAACGATTGATGAAGAAAAAAGGATGTCCACGATTCCTTATCGCGAGTTAATAGGATCACTGATGTATTTAGCTCTGAATACCAGACCGGATATTCTCTTTGCAGTTACCAAATTATCTCAGTATAATTCGAATCCTGGAGAGATACATTGGAAACAAGCTAAGTATTTGTTACGTTATCTTAATAAAACTAAACATTATGGGATATTGTTCAAGGCCGACAACGAACTAAAGATTAGAATATACTGTGATGCAGACTGGGCAGGAGATGTCGACGACAGACATTCTTTCTCAGGAATGATAGTAAAAATTGGAGAAAATACTATACACTGGAGATCATCGAAACAAAAATGTTTATCAACTTCAACAATGGAAGCAGAATACGTATCATTGGCAACCGGAGTAAAAGAAGCGATTTGGTTAGAGATGTTCCTAAGTGAATTAAGACTAAAAAGTTCTTTTTCAGATATTTTCCAGATTTATTGTGACAACCGAGCCGCAATTGACTTTTCTAAAAGTCGAGTAGAAAAAACAAGGACTAAACACATCGATATTTCATATCATGTCGTCAGAGAAAAAGTTGAAGAAGGATTAGTAAATTTGACGTACATTCCCTCCAACGAGAACCCTGCAGACATCATGACGAAAGGATTGAAGCATATTGCTCATATGCACTGTATCTCCAAGATTAGTTTGCATGCAACGAAAGTGGGGAAATTGTAACGAATTTAGTTGCATGACAAACATTTGTTTTATTAGACACTATCTTTTATTTTTGTATTTTTGTTTCACGTGTGTAATGTCCGTCATTCAAGAAGGAAGTCTCCATCATTTTCTTGTTAACAATTCATTGTGTGTCGTTAATGTTCGTTTATATCTGTAGTAATGAAATATAACATGTTTAAACAATGATTCAGATTAATTATGTGTAACATTATTTGTAAAAAATACCAAAAAATTAAGAAAATTTAAAAAAAAAATTTTTCAAACCGTCCCATTTGGCGTGGAATACCCCATGTCCAGGCCCTAATGGTAGTAGTAATAACATAAGAAAATAAATGACGAAAATCAACTTTCAAATTCTTAATTATTATGTTATTAAATCTACTATTCCCACGACCAATACTGCTATCATTATTATCATTATCATTGTCATTATTATTATTATTATTATTATTATTATTATTATTATTATTATTATTGTGGTTGTTGTTATTGATGTAGTGGTAGTAATATTAATAACAACAATAATAATAAAAATAATAGTGATAATAATGATAGCAGCATTGGTCGTGGAAGTAGCGGAATTAATAACACAATTAGGAATTTGAAAGTTGATTTTTGTCATTTAATTTCTTATGTTATTACTACTACTATTACACCCTGTACATACTTTGTTTCCGACGATATCATATCACAGTCGTACTAGTGTGTTAGTGGTAACATCAGAAGAGAGATCTTTAATGTGTTGGTGTCACCGTCTTACTTCTTTTGTTATTATTACTACTATTGCTTTGTTACCGACTACGAGTAGGTTCGAGTCTAAACTTCTGTCATGCACACCAGAATCTAAAGGGGCATTCTGATTGGTCAGAAGTATTACTTAATAACTCGGTAATTATTCCGAATTTTGAAAAATGTTATTGGACTTTTCATCTCCAATTTTCACCCTCTACCACCACCTTTCGGCTTGGACACCTTAGGTCGGACACCCTGTATATATACATTATTATTATTATATAATAAATTTTATTAATATAATAAAAAAAATGCAATAAAATTTTTAATCATTAAGTTTAAATTTTTGAATTTCTTTATTAGTATTCATTAATATGAATTTAATATAATATATTTATACATGAAATATTTACATATTTAATTTTTGGGTCGATTTTTTCATTTTACTAATGGAGTAAATTAATTAATTGAGACTAAAGTGATGAAAAAAGCGGGACAAGAGGAGTACAGAATAGCAACTGAAAAGGGCCATGTAAAAGATGGCATACCTTACATAACCGTAACAGCAGACGGTAGTTGGATGAAAAGATCATATAAAAGTGGAAAATATGATTCTTCGTCTGGCTTAAGAGCTGTAGTTGGTTGCGAAACCCAGAAAGTTCTCTTTTATGGCGTACGTAACAAGTCATGTGCAGTATGTGCTTATACCGCCCGTACTAACAGAGAATCAAGGAAACATTAATATTTCAAAAACTGGGGTCATGATCAAAGTTCCACTAATATGGAAACCGATGCTATTGTTGAAGGTTTCAAGGAAAGCATTCGTACGCATGGTCTTATTTATAAGACACTCGTTAGTGATGGTGATAGCAGTGTCTATAACACCATTGTGAATAACGATGTTTATGGGAAGTATGGGGTACGAGTGGAAAAAGTGGAATGCACGAACCATTTGTTGCGAAACTTGTGCAATAAAGTGGTGGACATTTCGGAAAAGACGGAAGTACCGTACCGATTATTCAAAAAGGGTTACATCGGTAGAATGCGCCAACTCGTGAGTGCTAGCGCACTGAAAATGCGAAAAGAAATTGTGTCGGCCGTTACACGCCGTAACGCAGAACATAGTGACACTACGGTCAATGTCACAGAATTGACGCATGACATTTTGAACGTTCCCAAACATGTATTTGGCGATCATAGCGATTGCAAGAATCGAAAAATGCCATGTAATGGGAGGCCAAAGGTAGGCGAAATGAATAATTTAAAAATGCTGCCGAAAGCTAATTTTTATGAGCCTATTCGTAAGGTGATAAGTTTCCTCTCTTGTCATTCGCGTTCTTCGCTAGCCAATCGCAATAACAATGGAGTAGAAAATTATAATTCCATTGTTGCGAAATTTATCGGTGGAAAACGAATAACTTTTGGCTTGCTAGGTTCTTACACGGGACGATATGTCACTGCTGTTGTTCAGTGTAATACACAAGAGGTATTATCTCAGGTATCCTCAACAATGAACAAAGAAATAAGCAGCATTGTTTCGAAGATGGAGAAATACAGAAAGACCCCTAATAAGAGATTGCGTCGTGTCCGTAAGAAGGAATCAAAGCGTAAAAGCATAAATGGCACGGATAAAGACTATGGCCCTTCGTCGCAAAAGCTAGACATTGCTGTTGATGCGTACGAAGTGCTAAAGGTGGAACATTTTAAGAAATTGCGAGAAGACGCTGAAAATCGCAATGAAATAGAGCGTGCCACAATTGAACAAAGTCTATGTGACGAATGGCACCAAAGACGCAGATACCTAGTAACGGCGTCGAATTTTGGTAAAGTTTGTCACGTGAGAGAACACACTTCTTGCGCAGCAACAGTGAAAAGCATTTTGTATCCTGTTCTTGTAGACACGGCAGCACTCTGCTACGGAGCGGAAAACGAAAGAAAAGCTTTAAAAATGCTCGAATCAGTACTTGGGGAAGAAATTGTCCCTTGCGGTTTGTTCATTGATGAAACAGAACCGTATTTGGGTGCGTCTCCTGATGGCCTCGTTGGGAATAATTCGATCGTCGAAGTAAAATGTCCAGTGTCCGCGTCAGGATGAAAGCCGGAAGACGCGATCCGAGAGAAAAAGCATCTAAAGGCTATTTTCCAAAAGAATAATGCATCGAAAATGAACAAGGCACATGTGTATCATTACCAAATTCAAGGGCAGTTGCACATAACCAAAAGGTTGAACTGCTACTTTTGTATTTTGACTCCTCTCGGAATAAAATATATTGTGGTCGAGAGAGACGACAAGTTCTGGGATCAAAAAATGGCACCATATCTGAACCAATTCTATAACGAATGTATGTTGCCTAAAATTATAGATAGTCGGTGTAACAGAAATATGCCGATTAGGGATCCCGAGTATATACTAAGTGCTCAGGAACGCCAGAAATTGAAGCTTCCCAAAGCTAAGCGTCAGAGAAACGCCGAAAATGAGGAAACAGTTTCCAAACGCAAAAAAAGAAATGACGCTTCAGCAGAAGAATGAAATGCTGACGGACGAATGCATCGAAATGTTTCTTCAAGTGTTGAAGGAAGAGAAGCCAGAATTCGAAGTACACAATATATTCAAATTCGCTTCGCTCCACTTACTGAAACAAATAAGTTATGCGCAAGCCCTGCAGATCATCGGTGGTTTTGGAGTGGAACACTGGTGTTGTGTTCACTTCAATGGACACGAGCTTTATGTATATGACAGCGCCCATATGACAACGCCCCGTTGTGAATACGAGCTGTTGAGCAAACAAGAAAAGTTATACATAAAAGCTCGGTATCCTTGTTTGGAATTGGAAAAAATTTTATTCCAACCTGTAACCAAGCAACCAGATGGGGTCAGTTGCGGGGTTTATGCGGCAGCTTTTGCGACAAGTATCGCACTTGGGGCAAATCCTTCCGAGAGGATGTACTCTACAAGGGTTATGCTAATGCGTGAACACTTGATGGAGATCATTCGACAGAGAAAATTGGTTACTTTTCCCGTAGAGAAAATCTGAGCGGTGGATCAGTAATCAGTTCCCTGTACTCATTTGCAAAAAAAACGTGAATTTCTACCAAATAGAAACGCAAAATTTTATTTTCGCGAAATTTCGCCATTGAATGAATTATTATAAATGACGGCAGTGCGCTCCTGTTTGTCACAATTTGTAGTCAGTTGTATAACATAAATACCGAAAATTCACGTTCCCACATAGCTGCTAAATGAAAATGCCTGAAACTAGTATTTTTACTAGTTTCGGAGAAACGGGGAGTCGACGTTACACTGGTTGCGACTCACGTAAGTGGGCGGTGGTGGAGCCCCTTTGAAAAAAAATCTCAAATGTGAAATATTGTAATAATAATACTAAAATGTTAATAATCGTATTGGAAAAAAATTATTTATAATAATGATAGAAAAACTACTAATAATAATAATAAATTTTTTAAATATATTTTATCTATTTCTCTAAAAGCTGTCATTATATTAACATTGTTATTATTAGTATGTTGAATATGTAATGCTTCTAAAGTTTTTCTTGTTAAATTTTTTTCGATTTCTAAAATTTTTATTTTTTCAAATTTAAAACTGTGTTTTGTCTCTAAACTATGTTTTGCTAATCCTGACTTTTCTAAATTTTTTCTAATACAATTTGTATGTTGATACATTCGTTTTTCTATACTTCTTTTTGTTTCTCCTATCTATACTTTATTACATTCCTCACGTGGAACTTGATAGACAACATTTGATATTTGTTTAGTCGGTATTTTATCTTTTAACCCTTTGTATAAAAAATTTAAATTATTACTGTTTTTGAATATTGTAATTATATTATTTTTTCTCATTACTATTCTTAAATTTTCTGATAATTCAGAAATATATGGAATTTTTAAAAAATTGGTTGTGTTATTAATTTCGATGGTTCTTTTATTATTATGTTTCTTATTATAAAATATAGGTATTTATAACTG
Organism: Gasteruption jaculator; assembly: GCA_949825005.1. NCBI lineage: Eukaryota > Metazoa > Arthropoda > Insecta > Hymenoptera > Gasteruptiidae > Gasteruption > Gasteruption jaculator. Next base: position 8,829,225 of record OX463766.1, read on the forward strand.
TATAATTTATTCTAGTAAGTTATTAGGATGGTTATTCATTTTTAAAGAATGTTTTATAATTTCTAAATTATTTACTCTACGTTCAGGATTTGTTAAATTGAGCATTCTAGAAATTAAATTTTACTTTTTTTCTAATTTTTTCTAAAATATTATTTTGTCTAATTTTAAATTTTTCTAATATATTATTGGGTAAGCTATTAAATAATGTAATATTTGTAAAATATATTTCTCTCTTTAATTTGTAAATTTGTAAACGTTTTTCATTAATTTCAAGTCTTAAAACTTTATTTTTATAATTTAAATTATGTTTTTCAAACGATTTTTTAAATTTACCTTCAAATAATATTATTATTTCTACATTTTACTAAAAAAGTTAATTGTTATTTGGAAATTGTTAATTTTTTTCTACAATGTTCAAAATGTTTTAAATTCAATTTGGTTTATAATCCGAATTGATTATACAGGGTGTCTGACATAAGGTGTCCCACCCGAAAACCCCAGATTGGTGGTGAAAAATGGAGACGAAAAGTCGTGTACCATTTTTTGAAATTCGGATTAATTACCGAGTTATTAATTAAAACGTTCCGGCCAATCAGAACGACGAAACGGCTTTGGGAGGCGTAGAAAATAATTTAGTACCATTAGACTCAGCCCTACACTTGAAGTTTAGAAAAACTAAGATAAGGGTAACATCAACATATTGCTTCTACTGTTACCACTACCACAATACCTACACTATGGTGTGTTGTCCTTCGGCAACAGAGTAGTAGTAGTGGTAATACTTAAGAAATCATATGGTAACACCAAAACATTGAAAATCTTACGTCTGTTATTGCTTCTACTACTACCACTACCACAATACTACACTATGGTGTGTTCTTCTTCGGCAACAGAGTAGTAGTAGTAGTGGTAATACTTAAGAAATCATATGGTAACACCAAACATTGAAAATCTTACGTCTAGTATTTCTTCTATTACTACCACTACCTCACTACTATGATTGTATGTGTTTTCGTTGGACAATAAAGTTGTAGTAGTAATAATACATAAGAAACAAAATGGCGAAATTGAAAACCATCAAATTCGTACTTGTACCTAATTCCAGAACGACGTGGTACACTTTATATCCGAAATTTGTACATGAATTATCAATACCTTCGGTAGCGCAGTGGTAAAGCGCTTGGGCTTTGAATAGCTGCACACTTTTTGACGAGGGTTCGAGCCCCGGTTGATGTTATATTTAAAAAATTTTTTTTTCTTCATAAATTTAACTACTACTACTAGTACTACAACTACTACATTATTACTATTTTTTTATTTATTATTTTTTATGATATTTTAACAGGAAATGCATATTCATATTACTATTGTTCATGAATTTTTTCAGATTTTTTGGTTTGGTGAGCCATAGTTAAAAAAATAAAAACCAATATTGACGTCGAATTTCAAGTATTAAAATTAAACATTTACATGAAAAGTTTAATTTAAAAACTTTTCTCCATGAAATAAGTGATTTATGCTATTTTCGACTTACCAACATTTATTGAAATTGCATAGGAAATAAACGAATTTAGCCAGAACCATGCGGCACACTTTATATCCTAAACTTGTACATCAGTTTCCAACGGCGTCCGTGGCGCAGTCGGTAAGCATTCGAACGTTGAATCCCTGTAAGCTTTTTGGCGTGGGTTCGAACCCTCGATTCATCATTATTTTTTTTTTCCATAAATTGTATATTTCTCTCATTGTTAGTTATACAAATATATTTAATCAATATTTATTTGCAAACGCTTAACCATATTTCAGCTGGTCCTAAAGTATTTTTATAAAAAATGGTTTCTTGAACAATTGTACTTCGGTTGTAATAGCAACTACTTATTCTTTTCTTGTGGCGTTTTCCTTAAGATACGAATTCTACATGTTTTATCCACCCAAGGAAGATTGCTTTTTAGCCATTTATTACCACCGAATGATTGTATTGTCCAAAATACATGTAACATCAATGTCTGTTAATGTCTTCAATGTCTCAAGCATTTGCAAATAAATATTGATTAAATATATTTGTATAACTGACAATTGAGAGAAATATACAATTTATGGAAAAAAAAAATAATGATGAATCGAGGGTTCGAACCCACGCCAAAAAGCTTGCAGGGATTCAACGTTCGAATGCTTACCGACTGCGCCACCGACGCCGTTGGAAACTGATGTACAAGTTTAGGATATAAAGTGTGCCGCATGGTTCCGGCTAAATTCGTTTATTTCCTACGCAATTTCAATAAATGTTGATAAGTCGAAAATAGCATAAATCACTTATTTCATTGAGAAATGTTTATAATTTAAACTTTTTGTTTTTATTTTTTTAACTATGGCGCACCAAACCAAAAAATCTGAAAAAATTCATGAACAATAGTAATATGAATATGCATTTCCTGTTAAAGTATGATAAAAAAAAATAAATAAAAAAAATAGTAATCATGTAGTAGTTGTAGTAGTAGTTGAATTTATGAAGAAAAAAAAATTTTTTAAATATAACATCAACCGGGGCTCGAACCCTCGTCAAAAAGTGTGCAGCTATTCAAAGCCCAAGCGCTTTACCACTGCGCTACCGAAGCTATTGAGAATTTATGTACAAGTTTCGGATATAAAGTGTACCGCGTTGTTCTGGAATTAGGTACAAGTACGAATTTGATGGTTTTCAATTTCGCCATTTTGTTTCTTATGTATTATTACTACTACAACTTTATTGTCCAACGAAAACATACAATCATAGTAGTGAGGTAGTGGTAGTAATAGAAGAAATACTAGACGTAAGATTTTAAATGTTTGGTGTTACCATATGATTTCTTAAGTATTACCACTACTACTACTACTCTGTTGCCGAAGAAGAACACACTATAGTGTAGTATTGTGGTAGTGGTAGTAGAAGCAATAACAGACGTAAGATTTTCAATGTTTTGGTGTTACCATATGATTTCTTAAGAATTACCACTACTACTACTCTGTTGCCGAAGGACAACACACCATAGTGTAGGTATTGTGGTAGTGGTAACAGTAGAAGCAATATGTTGATGTTACCCTTATCTTAGTTTTTCTAAACTTCAAGTGTAGGGCTGAGTCTAATGGTACTAAATTATTTTCTACGCCTACCAAAGCCGTTTCGTCGTTCTGATTGGCCGGAACGTTTTAATTAATAACTCGGTAATTAATCCGAATTTGCAAAAATGGCACACGACTTTTCGTCTCCATTTTTCACCACCAATCTGAGGTTTTCGGGTGGGACACCTTATGTCAGACACCCTGTATATGAATTGATAAAAACGTATCTTTTTTTCTTGATTGGTGTATTCTCCATCCATGTTTTCCTCCTTACTTATACAGGGTGTCCGGCATAAGGTGTCGATGCCGAAAGGGGGTGATAGGGGGTGAAAAAAGGAGACGAAAAGTCCAGTACCATTTTTTAAAGTTCGGCTTAATTACCGAGTTATTAATTAAAACGTTCTGGCCAATCAGAACGCCGCAGAGGCTCGGTAGGCGGTACCAAAAATTTAGACCCGACCTTTCTTGACCGTGTGACGTCGACAATAAAGTAGTAGTAGTAGCAGTTATTACTACTACTTTGAAGAAAGAAATAATACATAAGAAACAAAATGGCGGAAATCAAACGCTTGACATTCTTATTTGTATTATTTTTTTCTATTCTTACCACTACCACTACCGCTAATATTATTATTATTGTCAATATTATTATTGCTATTATTACTATTATTACTTTATTAATGATGATGATGATGATGATGATGATGATCATCATCATGATCACTATCACTACCACTCCCGCTACCACTCCCGCTATCACTATCGCTATCGCTATCACTCTATCGCTATCACTATCCCTATCACTCTATCACTCTATCACTATCTCTATCACTATCACTATCACTATCCCTATCACTATCGCTATCGCTATCACTATCACTATCACTATCACTGTCACTCTATCGCTATCGCAATCGCTATCGCAATCGCTACCGCAATCGCTACCGCAATCGCTATCGCTATCACTATCACTATCACTCTCACTCTATCGCTATCACTATCACTATCACTATCACTCTATCGATATCACTATCACTGTCACTATCACTATCGCTATCGCTATCACTGTCACTATCACTCTATCGCTATCGCTATCGCTATCACTACCACTATCACTATCACTATCACTGTCACTCTATCGCTATCACTATCACTATCGCTATCACTATCGCCATCGCTATCACTATCGCTATCGCTATCGCTATCACTATCGCTATCGCTATCACTGTCACTATCACTATCACTCTATCGCTATCACTATCACTATCACTATCACTATCACTATCGCTATCGCTATCGCTATCACTGTCACGCTATTGCTATCACTATCACTATCACTATCACTCTATCGCTATCGCTATCACTCTATCGCTATCGCTATCGCTATCGCTATCGCTATCGCTATCGCTATCGCTATCGCTATCACTATCGCTATCGCTATCGCTATCGCTATCGCTATCACTATCACTGTCACTCTATCGCTATCACTATCACTATCACTATCACTATCACTATCGCTGTCACTCTATCGCTATCAATATCACTATCGCTATCGCTATCGCTATCACTGTCACTCTATCGCTATCGCTATCGCTATCACTATCGCTATCACTGTCACTTTATCGCTATCGCTATCCCTATCACTATGACTGACACGCTATCCCTATCCCTATCACTATGACTGTCACGCTATCGCTATCACTATCACTATCGCTATCGCTATCACTATCACTCTATCACTATCATTATCATCATTATCATTACCATTATCATCATTAATATTACTATTACTATTATTGTTACTATTATTACTTTGTTAATGTTAATCATCTTTTTTTATAACTTTTGTTATCATCTTTAACAAAGTAATAATAGTAATAATAATATTAATGATGATAATGATAACGATAACGATAACGATAATGATAGCGATAGCGATGGAGTGATAGTGATAGTGATAGTGATAGCGATAGCGTGACAGTGATAGTGATAGCGATAGCGTGACAGTCATAGTGATAGCGATAGCGATAGCGATAGCGATAGCGATAGCGATAGCGATAGCGATAGCGATGGCGATAGCGATAGAGTGACAGTGATAGCGATAGTGATAGCGATAGCGATAGTGATAGAGTGACAGTGATAGCGATAGCGGTAGCGATAGCGATAGCGTGACAGTGATAGCGATAGCGATAGTGATATTGATATTGATAGCGATAGAGTGACAGTGATAGCGATAGAGTGACAGTGATAGTGATAGTGACAGTGATAGTGATAGCGATAGCGATAGTGATAGCGATAGCGATAGCGATAGCGATAGCGATAGTGATAGCGATAGAGTGATAGAGTGATAGTGATAGTGATAGTGATAGTGATAGTGATAGTGATAGTGATAGTGATAGAGATAGTGATAGCGATAGCGATAGTGATAACGATGGCGATAGTGATAGCGATAGAGTGACAGTGATAGTGATAGTGATAGTGATAGCGATAGCGATAGAGTGACAGTGATAGTGGTAGCGATAGTGATAGCGATAGTGATAGTGATAGTGATAGTGATAGCGATAGTGATGGCGATAGTGATGGCGATAGTGATAGCGATAGCGATAGTGATATCGATGGCGATAGTGATAGTGATTGCGATAGCGATAGCGATAGTGATAGTGATAGCGATAGAGTGACAGTGACAGTGATAGTGATAGAGTGACAGTGATAGTGATAGCGATAGTGATAGTGATATCGATAGAGTGATAGTGAAAGCGATAGTGATAGTGATATCGATAGAGTGATAGTGATAGTGATAGTGATAGTGATAGTGATAGTGATAGCGATAGAGTGACAGTGATAGTGATAGCGATAGTGATAGCGATAGTGATAGCGATAGTGATAGCGGGAGTGGTAGCGGGAGTCGTAGTGATAGTGATCATGATGATCATCATCATTAATAAAGTAATAATAGTAATAATAGCAATAATAATATTGACAATAATCATAATATTAGCGGTAGTGGTAGTGGTAAGAATAGAAAAAAATAATACAAATAAGAATGTCAAGCGTTTGAGTTCCGCCATTTTGTTTCTTATGTATTTTTTCTTTCTTCAAAGTAGTAGTAATAACTGCTACTACTACTACTTTATTATCGACGTCACACGGTCAAGTAAGGTCGGGTCTAAATTTTTGGTACCGCCTACCGAGCCTCTTCGGCGTTCTGATTGGCCAGAACGTTTTAATTAATAACTCGGTAATTAAGCCGAATTTTAAAAAATGGTATTGGACTTTTCGTCTCCCTTTTTCACCCCCTACCACCCCCTTTCGGCATCGACACCTTATGCCGGACACCCTGTATAATCAATATTTCAAATATAACCAATTCGAATTACAAACCAAATTGAATTTAAAACATTTTGAACTGAGACGATTCGGCTGCTACTCGCGGCTCTCGTGGAGAGACGTGCAGTCGGATCTAAAAAAGGATTCGTGTGCTGGACGGGATTGATGTCGAAAGGGATGAAATAAAATAATTTACACCAGAGAATTTTTATAAACTACTAGTATTCATTTATTAATTCTCTGGCATATTTTACAATTAGATATTTAACTATTTAAGTTTTTTTTCCTATTCTAAATTTCAAATAATTAAATAATTTACTAAATGAATTTGAATAATGAAGTTCCCTAGGATAGGAAATCTTTCTCACGCGGATTCAATATTGAAGGGCTAGGCGCGATGCTAGTAGCTTCAATACGAAAAACTGATCCTGAGGAGGGCTGAGCGCAATGTCAGTGGCTCCTCTGAGTCAGTTGCGTGCAGAAGTAGGTTCCCTTTGTTCCTAGAAGGGCTAGTCGCGATGCTAGTTGCTTCTAGGAACTCAAATGCAATAGAGAGGGCTGGTCGCGATGCCAGTGGCTCCTTATTGCATCTGTTGCAGGGAGGATCGGGTTTGATATTTTCCTTGGAAAGGCCAGACGCAATGCTGGTGGCTTCCGAAGGTGCTTTGCGATTAAAAAAGGGGCTGAGCGCAATGCTAGTAGCCTTTTTCAAAAGCGGAGTGTCGGAAATTGGAATTCCTGTTGTCTCTAGAAGGACCATACGCAATGCTAGTGGCTTCCAGAGACAAGAACACAGTGAAAAGGGCTGGTCGCGATGCCAGTGGCTTCTCACGGTATCCCCTTTACAGGGAGAGGAGATCTTTCACCTTATTTGAAGGGCCAGACGCTATGCTGGTGGCTTCTATAAGATGTTTACAATTCGAAAAAGGAGCTAACGCTACGTTAGTAGCCTCTTTCGAATGCGAGATAGGAAGTTTCTTCGAGACTTTGGAAAAAGGGCTAACGCTATGTTAGTGGCTTTTTCTGCTAAGTCTCGAAGGGGAACTTAGAATTTAAATTGAGTTCGTCCTGATCTCTCTGATCGTAGGACTACTCTTAGGGATTGAGATTTTTCGATTTTCTTTGCTCTGAAGCTTCTAGCTTGTGAGCTCTTTCGACGCTCGAAATCATCTGAGTCTCCCGGAGCTCCCGGTTCTGCCTTTATACAACTTCCTGATGGCATGCGGGAGCCGACTTTGTCCTACCTCTCGAGGGCTCTTCCACGAGAGGGGCGATATCCTAACGGAGGGGGTATTTTTCGAGGCCCGCGCTGAAGCGTCACATTGGGGCGATTTGAAAATCCTTCCGTTAGGCACGGCTCCCGCGCCTGCTATAGGCTGCCTTCGGAGCCATGTGGGGCAGACTAGGATCGCGGGAGACGTATCACGCCTATCTTAACCCTCAGCGGGTACTCTATACTGTTTGTCCCGATCCGGGTACTCTGGGTCTGTGAGACCCGAGCGATTTTCAATCGCTTATAACTCTGAGCCAAATCATCGTAGGGAGACGTTTTTTTTTTAAATCCATCGCCAGAATCTCAAAAAAACGAATGCGTGATCCATTTTACTCCAAATCTAAAGGTTTTGTTAATATTTAACAAAATGCAAGGAGACCTTTCGAAAAAAATTTTTTTTTTCTTCAAATTGTTGTAAAAAAATGAAAAATAAAGATAAATTAATTTTAAAAACGGTTTTTTAAAGCTTAAGTGTTGTACTTGAAGGCTGTATAAGTCATTTTTCGATTAAATTAGGATAAGCGATTTATTTTTGCGATTGAAAGTTAGTATTTTTTACAACGTATTTTTCATATATAAACGGCCATTATCGCTAGAAAATTTGCAAAAAAATTGTTTAAAAAATTTGTTAGCCTACCTTATCATAAAATAAGATATATATACATGCATACATATGTATATAATATTAAAATATATATATATATATATATAGAGTTGCAATGGTAAAGAAAGATAAAAATCGAGATATATTATTTGAAAAGGATTTATTATCTGAAAACTATTATCATTATAACATTGTAATTATTTTTTACATATCGGTAGTTGAACAAGCAGAACAAATTTTAGATGTATGTTCGATCTTCTTCTTCCCCAGAAGAAGCATCATTTTCGTAAACTTCCTCCTTGTTACGGTTCTCGATTGCTGCCAACTCAGCGGCGGACCGCGTGCGAGACTGCGTCTCCATTTCTGCCTTAAAAAAAAACTAAGCTATTAAAAAATTTTTTTCACGCGCACTATACATTAAAACATATATTTTTACATTATTAAGTAATTTAAATATAAATTCTAAATAATTATAATTTTTTCATAAAACTTACTTTCTGACACTACGGGTACTCTGGGTCCAGGAGACCCGAATTGAATTTTTCAATGCTCCTAGCTCCGTAGGCGACGTCGCACTGGAATGGCACGAGTGCTCCCTTGATTTGGCACACAAAGAAGGATTTTTCCCCGCTATAACGAATCCCCCTCCCCTGCGCCCCTCCGAGATATTCACATATACGATTTTGCGCTCGGGTCTGTCAGACCCAGAGTACCCGCTGAGGGTTAAGGATAGCGCGTGTTACATGTGATTTTATTCGTCCTTAATTGGATTTGTTCTAATTTCCCTCAGATTCGCCAGGACGCGCTATATGCTAATAGCTAACTTGTCCAGCGGTTATCCATCATTGGGAATTAGAGTTATTGATCTGTATCGGAAATAGATCTTATTTTAATTTAGTTTTAAAGATGGCTGTTAGCGGATGGCTGACAGCCGTCAACAAATTTTATACTTTATTTTTAACAAATAAAAGAAGAAAAATATTTAATGGAAAAATTAATAAGTTTATTTTTAATATTAAAAGGTAATAAGTTGACTTTACTTAACAAGATACCTGGTGAGTAATAACTAATATTTTTCGAATTTCTTCTAATTCTGTGAGGCAGAATTAGAAGTTATTTTATTATTTGTGCTTCCTTTTGGATGGATGGATGGATGGATGGATGCATCTCTAATTATGCAACGTTCTACCAACTCGATAGTTGGTGGAACGTTACAGAACATTGTAGAAAAAAATTAACAATTTCCAAATAACAATTAACTTTTTTAGTAAAATGTAGAAATAATAATATTATTTGAAGGTAAATTTAAAAAATCGTTTGAAAAACATAATTTAAATTATAAAAATAAAGTTTTAAGACTTGAAATTAATGAAAAACGTTTACAAATTTACAAATTAAAAAGAGAAATATATTTTACAAATATTACATTATTTAATAGCTTACCCAATAATATATTAGAAAAATTTAAAATTAGACAAAATAATATTTTAGAAAAAATTGGAAAAAAAGTAAAATTTAATTTCTAGAATGCTCAATTTAACAAATCCTGAAGATAGAGTAAATAATTTAGAAATTATAAAACATTCTTTAAAAATGAATAACTATCCTAATAACTTACTAGAATAAATTATACAATTATAAATACCTATATTTTATAATAAGAAACATAATAATAAAAGAACCATCGAAATTAATAACACAACCAATTTTTTAAAAATTCCATATATTTCTGAATTATCAGAAAATTTAAGGGGCTCCACTCCCTTTTTATCGACTGTCCAATGTTAAATTTTTTTAAATTATCCCTTCTTTGACCGTAGGTTTTAAATAAATATGTAATTTTTTCAGTCTTTATATAACACAAATTAATATTATTAAGTATTACATAATTTATATAATTATTTTTCCAACATGTATGTATACAGGGTGTGCGGTATAAGATCATTAACCCGGGAGATGGTGGGAGCTGGTGAAAAACTGAGACGAAAAGTCCTGTACCATTTTTGAAAATTCGGATTAATTACCGAGTTATTAATTAAAACGTTCCGGCCAATCAGAACGACGGAACGGCTGGTAGGCCGGTCAAAATAATTTAGACTCAACCCTAGACGCCAGTATGTCGCCAAAGAAAGAAGCAGTAGTAAAATAACAAAAGAACTAAGACAAGGGTAAAATCAAAACATTGCTTCTACTGTTACCACTACCATAATACTACACTATGGTGTGTTGTCCTTCGGCAACAGAGTAGTTAGTAGTGGTAATACTTAAGAAATCATATCTTAACACCAAAACATTGAAAATCTTACGTCTGGTATTTCTTCTATTACTACCACTACCGCACTACTATGATTGTATGTGTTTTCGTTGTACAATAAAGTTGTAGTAGTAATAATACATAAGAAACAAAATGGCGAAATTGAAAACCATCAAATTCTTGCTTGTATTATTAGTGCTATTACGAGTACTAAAGCTTTCATTATGATTGCTATTATGATTATGATTATGATTATGATTATTATTATTACCATCATTATTATTATCATTATTATTACGACTATTATTATTATTATTATTATTAAAATGTTACTACTATTACTATTATTTTAGTAATTTGTTTATTATCATCATCAGTATCGTTGTTATTATTATCGTTGTAATTGTTATTATTATTTGAAATTCGAATCGAATTCGATTAAAAAAAAGTAAATTATGAAAGAGCCGAATAAGTGAGTCAAAAGTGCCTCTAAACCAATTGAAGAAAACTAAGCAAACCTAATTCCAGAACCACGCGGTACACTTTATATCCGAAACTTGTATGTAAATTCTCAATAGCTTCGGTTGCGCAGTGGTAAAGCGCTTGGGCTTTGAATAGCTGCGAACTTTTTGGCGAGGGTTCGAGCCCCGGTTAATGTCCTGTTTTTTTTTTTTTCTTCATAAATTCCACTACTACTACTACTACTACTACTACTACATTATTACTATTTTTTTATTTATTTTTCATCATTATCGTGTAATAATAATGATAAGAAGAAGAAGAAGAAGAACAACAACAACAACAATAACATCGAGTAAATGAAAAAAAATTTTCGAAATAAAAAATTTCAAATTATTTTCAAAATTTTTCTTCAAAAATTGTTTTCAACAAATTTTTTTAGAAGGAAAGTACAGCCACATTTATTTTCAAACAGATGTGGTCGTACTATTAAATAAAATCAATCGAATTTTTTTTTGACGAGAAAGGACTATGAACACGTTAAAAAAAATTTGTTCAAAACAAATTTTGAAAAAAATTTTGAAAAAATGAAAAAAAATTTATTTTTTTTTGGATAGTTGATGTCTTTGAATAAAGAAAATACGCAAAGATCATTTTAAAGTTGAAAAAATAAATAAATATCGAAAATTTATTCGTTATGGTGATTGTCGGCAAAACTGATAAAGGGTATAGCCGAATAAGGAGGTCAAAAGTGCCCCTAAACCAAATTGCATGTACAATAGGTCATTCGATAGCTTTTAGCTTAAAACATTATTTTGTGCCAAATTTCAGGTCTGTATCTCAACCTGGGGGTCAGTAATGGTCAAAATTCGAAATTCTGAACAAAATCAGAGACATTTTGGTTACAGAGACACATATTACAGAATTTTTACAGATTTGTTAACCCTAAATTGAAGTCGTAAGAAGTCAAAAACGTAAAAAAATTTCGAAAAATGCCCATTTCGTATTGTCGGAGTCGCGGAACTATAATCATATTTTAACAAGAAATGCATATTCATATTACTATTGTTCCTGAATTTTTTCAGATTTTTTGGTTTGGTGCGCCAATGTTAAAAAAAAAATAAAAACCAATATTGACGTCGAATTTCACGTATTAAAAATAATAATTTGCATCAAAAGTTTAATTAAAAAACTGTTCTCCATGAAATAAGTGATTTGTGTTATTTTCGACTTATCAACATTTAATGAAATTGCATCGGAAATAAACGAATTTAGTCAGAACCATGCGACATACTTTATATCTTAACTTGTACGTTACTTCTCAACGGCGTCGGTGGCGCAGTCAGTAAGCATTCGGACGTTGAATCGCTGCAAACTTTTTGGCGTGGGTTCGAATCCTCGATCCAACATTTTTTTTTTTCCACAAGTAGTACATTTTTCTCAATTGTCACTTATACAAATATACTCAATCAATATTTATTTGCAAATGCTTGAGACATTGAGGACATCAACAGACATTGAAGTTACATGTATTTTGGACAATACAATCATTCGGCGGTAATAAATGGCTAGAAAGCAATCTTCCTTGGGTGGATAAAACATGTAGAATTCGTATCTTAAGGAAAAGGCAACAAGAAAAGAATAAATAGTTGCTATTATAACCCGAGTGCAATTGTTCAAGAAACCAATTTTTATAAAAATACTTTAGGGCAAGCTGAAATATGGTTAAGCATTTGCAAATAAATATTGATTGAATATATTTGTATAAGTGACAATTGAGAGAAATGTACTACTTGTGGAAAAAAAAAGAAAAAAAAATGTTGGATCGAGGATTCGAACCCACGCCAAAAAGTTTGCAGCGATTCAACGTCCGAATGCTTACTGACTGCGCCACCGACGCCGTTGAGAAGTAACGTACAAGTTAAGATATAAAGTATGCCGCATGGTTCTGACTAAATTCGTTTATTTTCTATGCAATTTCATTAAATGTTGATAAGTCGAAAATAACATAAATCACTTATTTCATGGAAAACAGTTTTTTAATTAAACTTTTGATGCAAATTATTATTTTTAATACGTGAAATTCGACGTCAATATTGGTTTTTATTTTTTTTTAACATTGGCGCACCAAACCAAAAAATCTGAAAAAATTCAGGAACAATAGTAATATGAATTTGCATTTCTTGTTAAAATATGATTATAGTTCCGCGACTCTGACATTACGAAATGGGCATTTTTCGAAATTATTTTACGTTTTTGACTTCTGACGACTTCAATTTTGGGTTAACAAATCTGTAAAAATTCTGTAATATGTGTCTCTGTAACCAAAATGTCTCTGATTTTGTTCAGAATTTCGAATTTTGACCATTACTGACCCCCAGGTTGAGATACAGACCTGAAATTTGGTACAAAATAATGTTTTCGAAAAGCTATCGAATGACCTATTGTACATGCAATTTGGTTTAGGGGCACTTTTGACCTCCTTATTCGGCTATATCCTTTATCGGGTTTGCCGACAATCACCATAACGAATAAATTTTCGATATTTATTTATTTTTTCAACTTAAAAATGATCTTTTCACCAATAATGCGTATTTTCTTTATTCAAAGACATCAACTACCGAGAAAAAAAAATTTAATTTTTTTTCATTTTTTCAAAATTTTTTTAAAAATTTGTTTTGAATAAATTTTTTTTAACGTGTTTACAATCCTTTCTCTCGTAAAAAAAAATTCGATTGATTTTATTTAATAGTACAACCACATTTGTTTGAAAACAAATGTCAGTACAGTCACATTTATTTGAAAACAAATGTGACTGTATTTTTTTTCTAAAAAAATGTTTTGAAAACAATTTTTGAAGAAAAATTTTGAAAATAATTTGAAATTTTTTATTTCGAAAATTTTTTTTCATTTACTCGATGTTATTGTTGTTGTTGTTGTTGTTCTTCTTCTTCTTCTTCTTATCATTATTATTACACGATAATGATGAAAAATAAATAAAAAAATAGTAATAATGTAGTAGTTGTAGTAGTAGTAGTAGTAGTAGTGGAATTTATGAAGAAAAAAAAAAAATAGGACATTAACCGGGGCTCGAACCCTCGCCAAAAAGTTCGCAGCTACTCAAAGCCCAAGCGCTTTACCACTGCGCAACCGAAGCTATTGAGAATTTACATACAAGTTTCGGATATCAAGTGTACCGCGTGGTTCTGGAATTAGGTTTGCTTAGTT
>OX463766.1:8843668-8920511 GCA_949825005.1 Gasteruption jaculator
AATAACAACGATACTGATGATGATAATAAACAAATTACTAAAATAATAGTAATAGTAGTAACATTTTAATAATAATAATAATAATAATAATAATAGTCGTAATAATAATGATAATAATAATGATGGTAATAATAATAATCATAATCATAATCATAATCATAATAACAATCATAATGAAAGCTTTAGTACTCGTAATAGCACTAATAATACAAGCAAGAATTTGATGGTTTTCAATTTCGCCATTTTGTTTCTTATGTATTATTACTACTACAACTTTATTGTACAACGAAAACACATACAATCATAGTAGTGCGGTAGTGGTAGTAATAGAAGAAATACCAGACGTAAGATTTTCAATGTTTTGGTGTTAAGATATGATTTCTTAAGTATTACCACTACTAACTACTCTGTTGCCGAAGGACAACACACCATAGTGTAGTATTATGGTAGTGGTAACAGTAGAAGCAATGTTTTGATTTTACCCTTGTCTTACATTAGTTCTTTTGTTATTTTACTACTGCTTCTTTCTTTGGCGACATACTGGCGTCTAGGGTTGAGTCTAAATTATTTTGACCGGCCTACCAGCCGTTCCGTCGTTCTGATTGGCCGGAACGTTTTAATTAATAACTCGGTAATTAATCCGAATTTTCAAAAATGGTACAGGACTTTTCGTCTCAGTTTTTCACCAGCTACCACCATCTCCCGGGTTAATGATCTTATACCGCACACCCTGTATATGTATATCTTTATTGATTCCCCTAGGGGTTACAAAGACTCCGAATCCCCTCCACCTATACAACATTCTATACTTAAGACTATCCTTAAAACTAACCTTAACACTAACCTTAACCTAGTCTTACATTTATTCCTAACATTAACCACGACCGATCACTCGCTTTTCTTTTTCTTTTTTTCTTTTTTATTTATTCCTTTTCTACCTCCTCTCTCGCCACGCCTCGCCATGCTCCTTTCTCCGCACGCCTAACGCTCATTTCGCAACTTTCACTCCTATCGCAAGAAAGAAAGAAAGAGAGAGCCGCCTGTCCCTGATCTGCAGAGGTCCCTGCCGCTAGGCCCTCGGCTTCCGGTGTATGCTCACCAATCCACTCCCTCCTTCCCACTCTCTCACTCCCCAATCATTCCTCACTCTCCCCCTCACACCTCCATTCACGCTCCCTTCCCCTTTTTTCGCTGCTCTTGTTCCTCTCCTCCTCCAGCCCCCTCATCCATACTTCTCCTTCCCCTCCCTCTCTCAGTATCTCCCTTACTCTCTCACCCACTCCCCTCACCTAACCCCCTCCTTCCCTTTCCACCCTGCACCTCTCTAGTACGTGTTCCCAGCCCTCTTCCTCCCCTCCACTCACCCTGCACACCATCTCCACCTCCTTCTCCCAATACCTTTCCTCCCTCATTTGTTCTCCCATCCTGAACCTCGCTACCCTCCCCCACCTCTCCTCTCCCCACCCTTTCTTCAGGTATCCCGGTATCCCCTCTACTGCCACCATCTGGTACCACCTATTGTACCTGAACCCCTTTTTTATCCTCTCCTCCGTCTCACTTATTTGTGCCCTCTGGTCCTCCCTTTCCACCTCTTCGTACCCCCCTTGCCCCGTTCCCTTTCCTTCTCCACGTCCACCGCTCTCCACCCTCTCTCCTTGAAGAAATCCTCCCTCTCCTTCTACCACTTCCTCTCCCTTCCCTCTCCCACCCTCACCTCTTCCCAACACTTCCTTGCCCACCCGGTTCCCCTCCTCTCCCTCAAGCGCTCATCGAACTCCCACGCCCTTCTTCTCGCCCTTGTCCTCAACTTCTCTCTCTTTAACTCTTCCCTAAGTAAATATCCCGGTGTTCTTCACCCCACCCCTAAAACCCACTTTAGAAACCTCTCTTCCAGCGCCTCTACCTCCCTTCTCTCCTTCCAACCCCACACCTCCATCCCGTAACTGAGAACCGTCCACACCAGTACATCGAACAGCCAGACCCTTCTCTCCCAATTCTTCCCGAACCTCCTCTTCCTCATACTGCATACTTGTCTCATCACACCCCCCGCTCAACCCTATCCTTCACGTGCGCCTTCTGCCCCCCATTTCTCTTAAACACGTACCCTAAGTATTTAAACTCTTTTACCTCCTCAATATCATCTTTCGCCCACTTCCATCTCATCCTCTTCATCCTCCCCCCTCCCTTCCTAAATCTCATTATCTTTGTCCTCCCTGTGTTCACCTTTAGCCCCTTTTGCTCGAAATCCCTCTTCCATTCCGCCATCATCACCCTCATGTCCTCCTCCCCCTCCGCTATCACCACAATATCGTCGGCGTACGCTAAGGCTCTGACCCTCTCTCCACCTACCTTTATCCCACCCCTCCCTACTCTTCTTAGTTTGTCCTCTAAGTCCGATATTAGAATGTTAAACAACATCGGACTTAGCGGACACCCCTGCCTTACCCCTCTTGCCGTTCAAAATTCCCCGCTCAAGTTATCTCCCACCCTCACCCAATTCTTCACCTCCCTATATATTTCGTCTACCCTCTCCACCAGCCCCTTCCTTATCCCTCTCTCCCTCATCGCCTCCCACAGTATTCCCCTGTTTACCGCGTCGAATGCCCCTTCTAAATCTAGGAATAACGCCCCCCCCCCCCCCCCCCGCTTTTTCCAACTCCTTACCCACTAGGTAGTTCAGCGTGTAGATGTTGTCCATGGTCCCCCTTCCTTTCCTAAACCCTGTCTGCAATTCGCCCAACACTCCTTTCCCCTCCACCTCCTCCTCCAGCCTTCTTGTTAACACCGCTGCATACGCCTTATAGATTGTTGGCATCAAAGTAACTCCCTTGTACTCGTCCAACCTCTTTCCCTCCCCCTTCTTTAACACTGGCACTATTCTTCCTTCCATTCCTCTATCCATCCTCCCCCTTCCCATATCTTATTGCACATCTTCCAACATGCCTCTTTTAACCCCTGCCCCCCATATCTCCACTCCTCATTCTCTATCCCATCCCTCCCGGCCGCCTTCCCTACCCTCATTCTTTCTACCACTTCCTGAAACTCCTCCCACCTTATCCCCTCCAATTCTTCCTTCCTACTTCCCACTCTTCCTTGAACCACCTTATGGTCCACCCCGCTTAGTCCCTCCATAAAATATCCCTTCCACTCCTCCATCTTTATCTCCTCATTTATCCCACTTCTTTTATCTCTCTCCTTCCTTAGCAGCGCCCAGACATCCGCATCTCTTTTCACCTCACCCACCTCCCTTATCATCCTATCCTCCTCCTCCTTTTTCTTTGCCTCACACTACTCTCTATATTCCTTTTTTCCCCTCCTGTACTACTCTCTTAACCCACTCCCTTTCCTCCAGTCCCCCAACCTTCTCCTAACCTCTCCTTTCTTACTCGCGCACTCGTCGTCCCACCATCCCCTTTTTCTTTCCCCGTGTCCCCCCTCTGCTCCAAGTTTCTCCCTCCTGCCCCTCTCCCCCTCTATTTTCTCCTTCAGCCCTGCCCACACTTCTCCACCAACCCCTCCCTCAGCTCATATCCCTCCGTCCTCTCCCTGTATTCTTCCTTATCCCTGTCCGTCCATGGTCTCCTCCCTCTCCTCTTTCCTTCCCCCCCTTTCCTCTCCCTTCATACCTTTCTGCCCCTCAGCCTAACTATCACCGGATGGTGATCCGAATCCACCCTGTTCCCCACTTCCATCCTTCTACGATCCCCCCTTACACTCTCCCTCACGAACACTAACAAGACTCCCCCCTCCCGCCGGTGAATGTCATTTCTCAACCCTCATCCCCCTCTATGCATCCATTGAGCACCCCCCACGCCGCCGTTTCCATGGCCTCCACCAGCCTCCTTTCCTCCGTGTTAATCTTTCCGTCCTTCGACCTCCTTCTTTCCCCCTGCCCCCTTCCTATATCTTCCCCCTATCTCCACAATTCTTGCGTTAAAGTCCCCCCCTATCATGACCCTCTCCTCTTCCTCACTTCCCTCTATCCATCCTCTCAACCTTTCCAGCTTCCTCTCCATGTCCCCCCTCACATAGACTCCTATCACTCTCCAGCTCTTCCCCACCACCTTGAACCTTTGTGATATTACCCCCCCCCCCCTCCCCCACCCCCTCCAACTCTTTCCTTATCCCTATCATCATCCCTCCCATCGCCCTTCCCTTTTTGTTTTTCCTCTTCACCCACTGCCTCCTCCACTAGAACTCCATGGTTACCCTCCCCTTGATCTTCTCCCACCCTCTTTCATCCAACCACGTCTCTATGCTGTAACCGGGGAACCTCAGGATCGGCTTCCCGGCACAAACTGACACCCTTTCCCAAGAGTTACCGAGAGCAGAAGGGCGCCAGGGACCTTTTGACCCTCTAAAAGTCCCAAAGGACTATCCGAAGAGACCAAAAGTTCCCAAACCCAAATCTAGCTCGCTCTCACCTCCGGGACGTGAAGGTTCCGCCACGACTCCGCCAACCGCCGACCTAACCTGTAAAGAGAAGGGTTCGTCCGCAGGAAAATCCCCCCAAATAAATGAAAACCCGAAGTTCAAATTCAGTGCTTTTTAATATAAAGATAATAATAATGATAATAGAATCACAAAAAAAAGATAACAATAATTCCGAAGAGATAAGAAAAAGAAATCCTTTATCGCGGGTGGCCCTGTTTCGCCACGTGGTCCTTAGTAGACCCGACCAAAAACGAGGTGGCGAAACCATCGAAATAAATCCCTAAATGGACCACTCCGAATAGAACAAAATAAAGCAGAAGAAAATAAATGAAAAGGGGAAGCCGAATTCGGGAGAGTTCGGTACAAACTTGGCTTGCCGACCACCTCAGTAAGATATTCAAAATGGTGGCTAATTCGGTTGTGTGGGGCACGTGGCTTCTACCCAACCGATCGGACTAATCCAGAGTAACGAGGAGCGCGGCTCCTCCTTGATCTTAAAAAGTAGCAAGGAGAAGCTCGCTCCAAAAAGATCAAAGCCCGCGGGCACTCACCAGGTACAATAGGCTAACCAAAAATCTCAATGGGAAAAATCCGGAAGTCCGACCGAACCGGAGAACGTAATCCTCGTCCAGACAGGCTTGGAGGGGTCACAAAAGACGTGGTTGTTGAGCGCCGTCCAAAAGAGAAGTGGAGTCTTTCCTCGCCGTCTTCCTCTGGGCGTGGCCGCGCTTGCGTGGTCCTGTCCTCCTTCGATGAGCACCGGGGGGTGCTGCCACTCGGGAGGAATTGGTACCTCCAGTTCCAAGTTTCCCGCGGGCCCGTCAGATGTCCCACGTTGATCGTGATCAATCCCCCCCCCCCCCCCCCCAATGGCGAGTGCCCTAATACTCCGATCTCGGGGACGAACCAATCCTATTCCCCCGGCTTCCCCTATGCGCGGCTTATGACTATCTTATCTAGCGAACTTAGCCTAACCTTAACCTAAGGGGTCGAGCCCTTTACATAAGTATTTGTCCAACATACAGTCCAATCCGACCAACTTGACGTCTCTTCTGGAAGGGTATGTTCCGAAAAATACTCTTGTGTCGTGGTGTCCCAAACGCCACGTTACAATGCCCATAACCACGTCAACGTCCCTCAGCCCCTCCCAGAAATCCCTATCCTTATTTCCTTCCCCCGCCACGTTCCAAAACGACATCTTCACCCCCTCCTCTCCTTCCCCCTCTCTTATTAACTGTTAGTATTGCTACACGTTATTCGGATCAGCTCTTGCATTTTGATTTTTTTCTGCTGCTTTCTGCCCTCAAGCGATTTTTTGTTTGCAGTTTTTGTGTGCGCCTTTTAACACTCTTTTTAACTACTGCACTGGACTGTCCGCATATCATCATCTACTGCTGCATTCTGGTGAAAAAGCAAAAGTTTTCACCTAGACTTTCAAATGTCATTTTCCTGAGGCTTTCCTTCGTGAGGTTTCGGGCATCATCGGCCCCAGGCGGAATCATCATTAGCCTTGTTCTTGCCGAGGTCTGGAAGGTTTGATTCGAATAATCTCGGATATTTTCGTCAAGCCGAAGGACATCCTCATCTGCCATTGGTGCTCTTGGACATACACTTTTGAACATCATACATGTGAAGATCTCCATACTACAAATGTCATCAAGTAACGCTGCAATATCTTTGAAGTGTGGAAAGTGTGGAAAAGTGGTAGGATCAGGTTTGACTTGTGCCCAATGTAGACAAACATTTCATCCTAGTTGTGCAAAATTATATGCGTTCCGTACTACGGCACCTTCTTGTTGTCGGAACAGTCTGACTACCTTACTCAATAGTCTAGACAACAATAATCAGTCGTATGTACTGACTACTATCTCCATGGTACACATAATTCCCACTACCACACTATCCACCTCCAATGTACAATCGCAGACCGCCAGCTGCTCACTAATACGTAGTGTCACACCTTTACTTTCCTTCAATTTCTTCTCCCTCATCCATCATATCATCACCATCTCGAATTATAATCCCATCAACTTCCTCTTCGTTATTACACTCCAATACCCCATTGCCAAACTCTTCTTTTATCGCTCTCGATACTAAACTAGATCAAATTTTAACTTGAACATCTGAAAACGAAGGTATGATCTCGGAATTTAGGAGGGACCAAGCACTGCGAAATGACGAATTTGATAGGCGCTTGACGTCACTAAATGATTTAGTTCAAATTGTCAATACGCATGATGTCAGAATTACTCAGCTTGAAACTGACCTATACTTCTTAAAAACACGTTTGGACAGTATTTCGGACCTGGTTCCTACTAATCCCCCGCGATCATCCTCTGACACATCTGTATTGCATCCTGAGGCTCTTTATCACTTGAATGTAAACTCTCCTGACAACCTTGCAAGTGGGACAACATCCAGAGTTGATTGTAACAGGGTTACCTTTCAGCCCCCCTGACCAGTATAGTACTGTTATAAGTAAGATTCTCAGCTCTCTGGATGCTGCATCTCTACATAGTGATATTCTTAAAATCAGAGAGTTGAAAAGGCGCCCTCGTGTTGGAGCAGATACAGGCGTTGGAGAAGTCCAAAGATCTGAAGCTAATCTTCCTATAAATGGTTCCATGAAAATGATGCTAGTTCTTACATTTAAATCTATTGTAGTGAGGGACTTCCTGATTAATAAGAAAAGAAAACATGGAAGGTTGGATCTTGCTAATATCTTCCCTGGAGAGGGACCTGGAGCCATTTATATCAATGAGATGCTTCCTACAGAAACTTATAAACTACTCACTCAAACAAAGTTGGCAGCGAAATCGAAGGGTTACCGTTTTGTGTGGGTATGAAATGGTACAATTCATGTAAGAAAGGCAGAAGGGAGTGAAATCCTATATATTAGAAATAGTAATGGCTTACTAAAACTGATTTGACTGCCGCTACCTCAATTAAATCCAAAACACTCACTTATAAGTAATGATATCACTGGAATTTCCTTTGTGCTCTTCAACTCGAACTCCCTCCCAGGTCATATCGACTATGTTAGGGCCCACTTCTCGATGCATCCCTCTCATGTCATTTGCATAACTGAAACTTGGTTAAATTCAAACATTGATGATGCAGCAGTGTCTATTTCTGACTATGTCCTGATACGTAATGATAGGGAGGGTGTGATCGGAGGTGATGTGACCTGTTATCTACACAGCTCGATCAAAATTCGAATTGTATCTTCCTCTCCATCGGCATATTCGGCTATGCCGGAATACCTAATTCTTGAACTTACAAATAATCATGATCTGCCTCTCCGATAAGCCATTGTCTATCGCCCTCCTGATGTTGGTACCACTAAGCTGTCTACTTTCTTTGAAGACTTCTCAAAACACTCAGTCAAATACTCAAACATCATCATAGTTGGAGATTTCAACTGCAACCTTCTCAATGATAACCCTAATTCTAAGTATCTTAGACATTTCATTTTTAGCAATTCCTTATTTTTAATTCCTACAGACGCTTCCTACCATCTACACAATTATGATTCTGGGATGGACATTACAGTTGTTGATGCCGAGAGCAAAGTTATCTCTCATCTTCATTCAGATTCACCGTTTATGGCAAACCACGACATGCTCTCTTTTGTATATCAATTAACCTCTCCTCCTCAAGTTGCACCAAAGTCATATCGTGACTTTTCAGACTTTGAACCTGATCTCTTTGCTACAGCGTTTACGACACACTACTCGGCTACTAATATATTTTGCAATGCAGATGTCAATTCTTTGGTTGATAACTTTACCGAAGCCTACTCTTCTTCCCTAGACTCTATTGCTCCAGTCAAGAGTGCTATTCCAACTAGAAGGAGACCCCCATGGCTAACACCAGAGACAATTAACCTTATTCGTAAGAAAAATACTTTATACAAAGCAGCAAAGAGATCAGGTTCTGAGATTAAATTCAACATCTATAGATTGTTTCGCAACCACTTGCATGAGGAAGTTAGGAGGTCCAAGGAGACTTTCTTTAATAATAAGCTTGGATGAGTTAATGATTCAAAATCGCAATGGCGCCTCCTTCGTTCTCTAAATCTTCTCCGATCATCTCCAATCTCTCCATTAAATTTTTTCTCATCTGAAGAACTCAATATTCACTATGCATCCATAGCAAGTGGCACACAGGAGTGTACCACTCAACAACTCAGCCTCATTCTCTCACTCAAACAAACTTCTTCTCCTTCTTTATCTTTTTCTTTCTACCCTATTTCAGACATTGACGTCGCCAAGGCAATAGGGAAAGGGAATACTGGATCCTCATCCTGTGGACCTGACGGTGTTCCTCTTTGTGTAGACTCGCAGCTTCAGCCCCTTCTTATTCCGCATTTGGTCAATATCTTTAATACGTCAATATCGGACGAATCCTTTTCTACATTATGGAAACGACCGTTCATACGTACAATTAGCAAAAATAGTAAACCAGCCTCTCCTTCTGCTACACGACCTATCGCAAATCTCTCTGAACTTTCTAAGATCTTTGAGTAAGTCGTCTATAGCCAAATCTATGAATTTCTTACGTTCAACAACCTTCTTGATCCTAAACAATCTGGCTTTCGTTGTGGCACGCAATCATCCCTGCTAAGGCTTACAGATGACATTCGTGAGGCTGAGGACAATAGACTTATAACAATAATAGTGTTTTTTTACTTTTCCAAGGCGTTCGACGGAGTCCCTCACACTCGCCTATTAACAAAACTTGCAGCTATGGGATTTAAAGATGACACTATTAGGTGGTGCCATAGTTACCTTACTGGCAGAACAATTTCTGTTAGGGACTCTGAGGCAGGATCTTCTTCTCCATGGCTTCCTGTTTCATCTGGTGTACCGCAAGGATCTGTACTGGGACCCCTACTGTTTTCCATATTTATTAATGACATCGGCAGTTGTCTACATTACTCAGATCACATGATCTTTGCGGATGACCTCCAGATTTACTTGTCTTGGAACCCTCATGACTTATCTCGAGGCCTTGCAAAGATTTCTGAAGATGTTCAATCCGTTGCTGTCTGGGCGCGATTGAATGGTCTTCAACTAAATCTCGATAAAACTAAGACGATGATATGTGGTAGCAAAGCATATGTATCTGCATTGAATTCCCACCTCTCCATGCCTTCAATGACAGTTAGAGTCGAGAGCATAGACCTACCTTGGGTAGACACTATTCGCTGTCTGGGTGTTATGATATCCAATGATCTGTCCTGGACAGAACATGTCTCACTCATTTCAAACAGAGTCCGTGCAACTCTTGCAAAGCTAAAGTTTCGCAGAAACTGTTTTTCTCATGAATTAAGAATCAAACTTGTCCAATCTCTTTGTTGAAATGTATGTACATTTATATTATACATGTACAAGTTCTATTTAGATTCTATTAGAAAAACATCACGTGATCGGCAACAGCCGACGGTCGAATACTCGAGAAATTGTATTAAGAAATCTGCCGGACTCCCGATGAGTCGACCACGTAAATTAGTAAGAGGTTTCCTAACATGTCTAAGAAATAAGTTAAATATAAGTAAATATTCAGAATTTATCGCTAAATAAATTCCTGCTTATTCCAACATGGTAGCAGAGCGTGGTTTCGCTTTTTACCAAAAAAAAAACGGGCAGTTTAGGTGTCCCGTAGAATTCATGTGTCTCGTTCTAATAAAAGAACAAACAAAAAAATATATATGATTGGGTGCAAATAGTCAAGATAGTTAAGTGGCAAGTGGTGAAAAATATCTTGTTAAATATACTGAAATGAGGACGATGCAGACGGATTAGTTTTGTGAGGACATGGGAACACGTGGCGACATTTCAAGGGAGGGTATTAAGGTCGAACAAATAGAAGAAAAAAATATAAGTGAAGAGAAAATAATTGAAAAACGATTTGTTGACAGTGTGAAAAAAATAATAATTTTGAATAAAATAAGAAAAGTGTTTGAAGAGCCTGAACAAGAAAAGAAACGAATCGATATGGCGGATGAGTTTAAGATGACGCTACCAATTTTCGATGGAGCAGATTATAGCACCTGGAAGAAAAGAATTATAACGTTCTTAAAATTAAAAAAATGTGAATTAGTTATAGAACGAGAAAGAGTAGCGACGGACGCTGAAGCCATATGGACTGAAAAGGACTTGAAAGCGATGAATTACATATATAGTGCCTTATCCAATAGACAAATGGAATTAATTAACGATGAAAATACTAGTTATGAAATAATTAAGAAGTTAGATAAGTTATATTTGCGGGAGTCAACCGCGTTACAAATTTCTGTAAGAAATAAGTTGGACAGGTTAAGATTAAGAGACTATACTGAAACAAGTGAATTTTATAGTGAATCTGAAAGGTTAATTATTGAATTAAAAAATGCCGGCGCTACGGTGAATGAAAAAGAGAAACTAAACTATTTACTAAGAATGTTGCCGAGTTCATTAAGTCATATAGGCGACTTAATTGATATCCTACCAGAACAAGAAAGAACAGTTGATTACGTTATTAACAAGATTAAATTATACGAAAACCGTGAAAAAGAAGAGAATAATAATTCAAAAAATAAAAATGGTAATTCAAATGTATTTAAAGTTGAGAAGAGTAGGAACAACAATACATGCTACAAATGCGGGAAACCCGGTCATTTCCAATACGAGTGTACGAACCAAGACTATGTGAGGAGTTCTTGGAGAGGCTCCAGAGGAAGGGGACAAAAGCAAGTGCGAGGAGGCGCACGATATCAACCCCAGCATCACCAGCGAGACATCAATAGCCACAGCAAAGGTGACGGTGGTTACCGAGGCAGAGGCGCAGATCAACGAGGACGAGGCGGTCAACAGCGACAAAATCGGCAGAACGCGGGCCAAGGCGCGACGACTTTCCTAACAGAAGTAGAGAGTAGAATAAAGGAAAATATAGAGGTTAATAAGTGCGAAAATAAATTAGAATGGGTCTTGGATAGTGGATGCTCTGACCATATTGTAAATAATGATAAATACTTTGTAAAAGCAAAAAAATTAGAAAATCCAGTTAATGTTAAAGTGGGAGATGGTCGGACATTAAGAGCAACGAGTGTAGGTGATATTAAAGCTAAATTTGTAACACGGTATAATGAAACTGAAATTGAGTTGAAAGATGTATTTTTTGTTAAAGAAATGGATAAAAATTTAATGAGTTTCGGGAAAGTCGCAGAAAAAGCTAAGATTATTTCTATAGGAAATATTTCAAAAATTTACAATACAGAAAATAAATTAATAGGAGTTGCTAATAAAGTCAATAATTTGTATAAGATAGATACTGTGTTTGATAATAAACAAATCTATGTCTCTGAAAATTTAAATAAAGGTATGACTGTGAAAGAGAAATATCATAGCATGCTTGGTCACGTAAATTTTGGATATCTAAATACCTTAAGTAAAAATAACGTAGTTGAGGGTCTACCAAATAATCTGGGAAATGAATATTTGAAATGTGGTACTTGTGTACAAAATAAAATGACTAGGACTAGATTTGAAAATAATCGGCATAGAGCTAGAGATATAGGAGAAATTATTCATGCTGATGTAAATGGACCCCATCGAACAATAGGATATAGAGGAGAAAAATATTTCCTAATTTTAGTTGATGATTATAGTAAAGCAGCAAAAGTATATACAATGAAAGAAAAAAATGAGGTGCATGATTGCATTGTAACATATGTTAATTTGATAGAAAATCTAACAGGAAAAAGAATAAAACGTTTAAGGTGTGATAACGGAAGAGAATTTATAAATAAAGATATTTACAATTTTGCAAAGGAAAAGGGAATCCACATCGAACCGTGTCCTCCGTATGTCCATGAATTAAATGGAACGGCTGAACGATACAATAGATCAGTAATGGAAACCGCGAGATGTTTATTAGCAGACGCGAAAATTCATAACAGATTTTGGCCGGAAGTTGTTCAAACTGCAGTTTATCTGAAAAATAGAACCTTGGCAAATACGTTTGAAGAAAAAAAGAGTCCATATGAAATTATGATGGGGGAGAAACCGAACATTAGTAATTTAAAATTGTACGGAAGTAGAGTCTTCGTAAGAGTCCCGGAAATTAAAAGAAGGAGTAAATGGGATAGGAAAGCAGATTTAGGAGTGTTAGTTGGCTATGAGAACGTAGGTTATAGAGTCCTGATAAATAATAGAGTAATTGTAGCAAAACATGTGGATATAATTGAAGAAAATGTTAAGCTAGTTGGTTTTAACGATAATGAAGAAATCGATGAGAATGAAAAAATGAAAAATGAGATTAATCGAGAAATTCAAAATGAAAATGAAAAAATTGAAAACGATGAATTTAATAATAATGAAGTTATTGAAAATAATGAAGGTGAAAATGTCGTACCAAGTACTAGTAAAGAAAACTTAGGAATAGTAAGAAAATCCGAGAGAAAGAAAAGTCCCGTAAATCGATACGGAAATCCAATAACAAATTGTATCTACGTAAATTATGTAAGTGTTATTAGCCCCAAAAACTATAATGATGCGATAAATAGTAATGAGAGTGAGAAATGACAAGAAGCTGTGACAAGAGAGATTGAGTGTTTAAAGAAAAATATTAGATTTAAAATGGGTCTATACAAAAAAAAGCTGATAACAAATTTAAAGCTACAATAGTAGTAAGAGGATTTCAACAAAATGAAATAATCGATGATATTTATTCACCAGTTGCGAGAACTCAAACATTGAAAATTTTACTAAACTACTGTGTACAAAATAACTTGATGATTGATCAAATGGATGTAGAGTCAGCCTTCCTAAATGGAAAAATTAAATCTGAAGTTTACGTTAAACAACCTCAAGGCTACGATGATAATACAGGGAGAGTATGTAAACTTGAAAAGGCATTGTATGGACTACGCGAAAGCCCACGAGCTTGGTATGAATGCTTAGATAAGTACTTGAAAGAATTAGGATTTGAGAAAAGTAAAATAGATTATTGTTTATATTTCATAAAAATTAAAAATTAAAAAGTTTATTTGATAATTTTTGTGGATGATTTATTAGTTTGTAGCCAAAATAAAAAAATTATAGATTATATTAAAAATAAACTAGCTGTTAAATTTAGTATGAAAGACATGGGACAGATAAAAACTTATTTAGGAATAAATATTAATTATGATTATAATACAAAATTTATGACATTAGATCAAGAAAACTACATTGAGCCTCTAGCGAAAACATTCGAAATCGAAAATGCGAAATTGTATGCTACCCCGATGGAACAAAACTTAAAATGTGAACCTGCGTCATCAGTGTCAAACGATATAAAATATAGGAATTTAATTGGAGCACTTCTATATATAAGCTCTAGTACTAGACTAGACTAGATACTAGATATTTGTTATTCCGTAAATTACCTTAGTAGATTTCAAAATTGCTATGATCAGAGTCACTATAAATATGCCTTAAGAATATTAAAATATTTGTATTATACAAAAGAGTTAAAATTAACATATGAGAAAAATTTAAATGCAGATATTTTAGATTGTTGTGTTGATGCTGATTGGGCGGGAGATGTAGTTGATAGAAAATCTACGACTGGATATGTGATTCGAATGTACGGAAACAGTATTCAGTGGAAATCTAAGAAACAAAACATTGTAACAAAGTCATCGACTGAAGCGGAGTATGTTGCGTTATCAGTATGTGTGAGTGAACTAAAATTAATCAAAGAATTATTAAAAGAGTTTGAACTTGAAATTAAGAAACCAATACCAATATATGAAGACAATGCAGGAGCAATAAGTATAAGTAAATTTGGAAACTTGACCAAAAATTCTAAATATATAGAAACGCATTATCATTTTGTAAATGAACATTATTTAGAAGGAATAATTAATGTAATTAAAATAGAGTCAGAAAAAAATACTGCGGATATTTTCACTAAATCATTAGGAAGGATTAAACTTGAAACCTTCAGAAATAATTTAAAATTATTGTAAGAACAAGATGTATGATATACATGTAAGGAGGGGTGTAGAAATGTATGTACATCTATATTATACATAGATAAGTTCCATATACACACATATATTGCTATATCTCTCCAAAATTAATGTAAGAACAAAATGTATAATATACATGTAAGGAGGGGTGTTGAAATGTATGTACATTTATATTATACATGTACAAGTTCTATTTAGATTCTATTAGAAAAACATCACGTGATCGGCAACAGCCGACGGTCGAATACTCGAGAAATTGTATTAAGAAATCTGCCGGACTCCCGATGAGTCGACCACGTAAATTAGTAAGAGGTTTCCTAACATGTCTAAGAAATAAGTTAAATATAAGTAAATATTCAGAATTTATCGCTAAATAAATTCCTGCTTATTCCAACACTCTTATTTTACCGCACATAGATTATTGCTGTCTCGTTTTCAATGACGTCTCTCAAGAACTAAATCTGAAATTACAGAGACTGGTCAACTCCTGCGTTAGATTTATTTTTGATCTTAAGGGGATGCTGGAGACGATTGCGAACTCAGACATTCTGGTATACTAGAACTGCGATCGGTAATACAGTAAACTAGCGAAGCTCTTATCATGTGAAATATGCATCTCAACAAGTGCAACGGTCGGTAATATAGATTTCATCACCAACGCGTAATTTCTAAGACTGAAAAATCTTGTTACGTAGAGGTGATTAAATCTTAACCCTTTGGCTTCGAGCGTCGCTTATAAGCGGCGCGTACAAAATGACCTGTGGGTACGAGCGCCGCTTATAAGCGGCGCGCACAAAATGAGCACAACTAATTCGAAAATCCAGCACACGTCTCTTTGGACGCCTCTGGTACTAATAACTAATTCGAAAATCTAGCCCACGTCACTTTGGACGCCTCTGGTACTAATAAGTAATTCGAAAATCCAGCCCACGTCTCTTTGGACGCCTCTGGTACTCATAAGTAATTCGAAATCCCAGCCCACGTCTCTTTGGACGCCTCTAATACTAATCACAATTCTAAACTCTCATGTCACGTAAAAATGAACATATATATACTAATAAGTACCATTAAAATAATATTAAAATTCCCAAATTTTAAAATTTCTAAATTACCAAATTTGCAAATTCCAACAGTTCCAAATATGCAAAGTTTTCATATTTCCAAATATTCAAAAAATTATTTGAATTTTGTTTCCAAATATACAAAATTCAAAGTTTCAAAGTTTCTAGAAACATCAATTTCAAAGATCCATATTTCCATATTTTCAAATATCTAAGTTTCCTAAGACACAAATTTCAAAGATACAAATTTCGAAATATTTACAATTTCCATATTTCCGTATTTCCAAAAATATCAATTTCGAAGTTTCCATATTTCTAAAGATATCAATTCTAACGTTTCAAAGCTTCCAAAGATACAAATTTTCAAATACTTACAGTTTCCATATTTCCATTTTTCCAAATATCCAAGTTTTCAAAGACACAAATTTCAAAATATTTACAGTTTTCATATTTCCAAAAATATAAATTTCAAAGTTTTCATATTTCTAAAGATATAAATTTTAAAGTATCAAAGTTTCCGAAGATACACATTTCAAGTATTCATAATTTCAAATGATACAAATTTCAAAATTTCTAAAAATATAAATTTCAAAGTTTCCAAAGATACAAATTTCCAAAAACTTACAGTTTCCATATTTCCAAAGATCCAAGTTTCCAAAGATAAAAATTTCGAAAGATTTACAGTTTCCATATTTCCGTATTTCCAAGAATATCAATTTGAAAGTTTCCATATTTCCAAAGATACAAATTTCCAAATACTTACAGTTTTCATATTTCCATATTTCCAAATATCCAAGTTTCCAAAGATACAATATTTGAAATATTTACAGTTTCCATATTTCCGTATTTCCAAAAATATCAAATTCAAAGTTTGATTTGATTTGATTTATTTAAGTTTCCATATTTCCAAAGATATAAATTTCAAGTATTTATAGTTTCCAATGATACAAATTTCAAAGTTTCAACGTTTCTAAAGATACCAATTTTAAAGTTTCCTAAGATACACTTTTCCAAATACTTACAGTTTCTAGTTTCCAAAAATATAAATTTCAAATTTTCAAAGTACCAAAATTCCAAAAAAACACAAATTTCAAAGATATTTATTTCAAAGTTCCATATTTCCGAATATTTATAGTTTCCACATTTCCAAAAATATCAATTTCAAATTTCCATACTTCCAAAGATATGAATGTCAAAGTTTCTACAAATATCAATTTCAAAGTTTCAAAGTTCCAAAAGACACAAATTTCAAAGTTATCAAAGACATCAATTTCAAAGTTCCATATTTCCAAAGATATAAATTTCAAAGTTTCAAAGTTTACAAAGATATAAATTTCAGTTTCCTAAGATATTTATTGTAACGATCCGGCAAGCCAAGCTTGCTAGAGCGTTAATAATAATTATAAAATTAAATATCATTAAAATCTCAATCATCATTGATCCAAGAATTCATGATGATTGGGAAAGAAATAAAGAAAACAACCTCGACACGGAGATGCATCCGATCCGAGGAAAATATAACAGCAGATTCGACTCATTCAATGAGTCGAATCAATGACAAATAGATGAGTTAATTGATTAGCATCAATTCATCTATAAAATATGAATTTATCAAACTAATTAATGTTTCATGATCCAAAGATGCATGATGATTCTACATAACCTCAAAGCGGATATGCATTCGTTTCGAGGAAAGCAGCAGATTCTACTCACTCAATGAGATGAATCTGTTGCAAATTGGAATCTTATATTGCGTTTATAGAATATTTATAATAATATTTAATGAGTTACATTAATTCTCCGAAGTACTTCAAAGAATTAATGTCGAAATGAACGATATAACCTCAAAACAGAACGTGCTGTGTTTTGAGGCTAAGAAAGGTTTCATAATGGAAATTGATATTAAAAATTAATATTAAATAAAGAAACCAACCTTAAAAGAAAGCACGTAATCCAAATAATAAAGAAAAGCACAGTTTTTTTGCTATTCATAAAAGAAAGCACACACACACAACACTGCATTGCACTTTATGGATTGCATACGTTCCTTTTTATTATTAATATTATTATTACTATCATTACTTTTTTTAATGATGATTATTATCACAATTAATTAATGTGCAGGTTTCGCGAATCACTATTATCACTTTAGTCGTCCGAAAACGACTGCGACGAGGTTTAAAAAACGGTTGTTATTATATGTGTGAGGAAAAAAACAACGGCGCAGCAACAATACAAGTCTAGAATGCATGTATCCAGAAACTTTTACACGTTACAATGTACATTTTTTTCTGCATGACTCGATCGAATCTAAATATTTCTCGACTTTTGACGAAAGTACCAATTTTTAAATAACTAAAATAAGGTAAAAGTACCTATTAGTAAACATTGCGTAAAATATGTACGTAATAAAAAAAACATTTAATAAATACTAGGGGTACCGAAAAGTAATCAAAATTTCTTCAATAAGCTCACCACAGTTAGTTTCTGAAAAAATTTTTGGGAAAAAAATTATGTGGAAAGGCAGCTCCAAAGGGAAGACTGGGAAGAAAGAAAAGAAGATAATTAATAAAGAATTTATTAATTACATAAGAACAGAAATATGTCGTAGACGCGGATGGTAGGCGAACATGCCGGGAGCGAGCTACGCACGAGAGAGACGGCTAGTGCGCAGTCGCAAACCGTCGGTCCCGCTGTAGCGACAGCAGGGGCGTATGGCCCAGTGCCAGTCGCCCTGAGGTGCAATCTAACACTTCGCCTCGACGTGCACTAGCCATACATGCTAAGTCGTATTGATGACAGAAGCGCAGGTTGTGGTACAGGCTCCTGTCTCTTAGCAGCAGCTAAAATTCAATCCGAGCTTCTTCAAACAAGCCCAGTGTTTCGATCCAGAGATTCCTTTTGTGAGTACATTGGCGGCCATGTCCTGGGATGACAAATGTTGAAGTCGCATCCATCCTTCTGCAAGGACTTCTCGCACAAAATGATGTTTGACATCTATGTGCTTGCTCCTGTTGTGGAAAACAGGATTTTCTGCCAGTTTGATGGCTCCACAGTTGTCATCAAACATTCGTACGGACGCAAGTTCGTCGAATCCCAACTTGAACAGGAAACGTCGAAGGTGGACAGCCTCCTTGGTTGCTTCCGCCAAAGCCATATACTCCGCTTCGGTCGTAGAAAGAGCCACAGTTCCCTGTTTCTTCGATTCCCAGGATATTGGTTATCCGCCTAGTACGAAAGCGAATCCGGAGTAAGATCTCCTATCCTGTGAGTCGTTGGCCCAATCTGCATCGACGAAGCCAGTCAAAGGTTCGAGCTTCTTGGAATATCGAAGCCCTACGTCGGACGTACCCTTCAAGTACCGCAGCACGCGTTTTCCGGCGTTCCAGTGACTATCGTCGGTTCCAGAGTTAAATTGGCTGAGATAACTCGCAGCATAAGCGATGTCAGGCCTCGAACAAACGGCCAGATACATCAATGAGCCCACTAGCTCTCGATACGGATGTTTCGATGATCCAGATGAAGGTTCCTCCTCGATCTTCTTCAGCTTGGTCCCCAGGTCGATGGGAGTTTTCACGGGGTTGCAGTCAACCATGCCGAATCTGGATAGCAAATCGTTGATGTATCCCTTTTGACTGATGCTTATCCCATCCTGGTCTCTGCAGAATTCCATTCCTAGGAAGTAATTGACTTTTCCTAGTTTCTTCATCTGAAAGCACTTTGACAAGTAAGTTTTAAGGTTGTTTACTTTCCCTTGATCTCGTGAAACGACTAAGATGTCGTCCACGTAAACGACAACGATGAAGATATCCTCTCCTTTTCCTGAGTAAAACACGCAGGAATCTGCTGATGACCGAGAAAGTCCATAACGCTTCAGTTTTTCGCTCAACTTCATGTGCCTCTCTTGTTTCAAGCCATAGATGGACTTCTTAAGCAAGCACACCTTGTCTCCGCTCACCAGATCGCTCAACATCTGCTTCGCTCTCTTCAGGATGTCTCTGTTTCCGCTGTTGGTTCGGATTATCTCTTTCAAGACGTCTTCTGTGAAATCGGGAACCTCCATCAGGACTTCTTCTTCCAATTCGCCATTCAGGTAGGCAGTTTCTACGTCGAACTGAAGAATGTCCAAATCATACTGAGCAGCGAGGGATGTTATTAGTCGAATGGAGCCTACGCGTGCGACTGAAGCAAAGGTTTCCGAGAAATCGACGCCTGGTCTCTGTGAAAAACCACGAGCAACGATTCGAGCTTTCCTCCTGGCCAGAGTGCCATCCGGATAATACTTGTTCGTCAGCACGGTGCGGCTGCCAATCACTTTTCGATCTTCAGGTCGTTGTACGAGCTTCCAGGTGTCGTTCTTCAACATGGAGATGAGTTCCGAAGAAATAGCACTAATCCATTCGCTCATGTCGGGTCCGTTCAGCGCTTCCTTCAATGGTACTTCCATCAGAAAAGCTTCTTCGGTGTCACATACCTCGGCATTGGTTGCCGTATGGAACAACTTTCGGGGTCTTCCCCTCGAACCCGTCCTCATGATCCGCGGACGTCCACGTGTTCGTCTGGGTGCTTCCTCATCAGTTGAGTCGTGGTCTGAATCACTAGCACTATCTTTCCCTGATTCAGAGTCGACGATTTCGTCTATTTCTTGAAGAGGGACCAGCTCATTTTCTTTATTTAAATCGTCATTTGGTGATAATACTACCTCGAGGAGTTCAATAGGTTCGGAAGATTTTCCCACTTCTCCGGAAGTTGTCGACTTCTCTTGAATATCGGCTTTCTTCTCCACAATGGAGTCTTCGTAAATGAAAACAACATCGCGTGTGATGTGGATTCTTCTTTCTTCTGAAATCCACACACGATAAGCCCTTGAGGTCTCCGAATATCCGACGAATATTCCTCTTCTTGAACGGGGTTTGAGCTTCCCCTGATTCGGTGTTCTGTCACGGGAATACACGTTGCAACCGAAAGTCCGTAGGTGACTTACACCTGGAACTCGTCCGGTCCACTTCTCAAATGGTGTCATGCCTCCGAGGCTGACAGACGGACATCGGTTACGTATGTAATTTGCCGTGTTTGCGGCTTCCCCCCAAAAACTATCCGGTAAAGACGATTGCAACAACAGACATCGCGTCATATCCAAAATCGTCCTGTTCTTTCTTTCAGCTAGTCCATTTTGTTCGGGGGTGTAAGTAACGCTGAGTCGTCGCTTAATACCGGCTTCGTTCAAGAATTTATTAAAAGAGGCATTTACATATTCGCGTCCATTATCGGATTGCAAATATTTAATCCTTTTTCCAGTTACGTTTTCGGCATGCGTTTTAAAATCTTTAAAACTCTCGAAAACCTGATCTTTCAACTTGATCATACGGATTTCACACCATCGAGAAAAATCATCGATGAAGGTCACAAAATACGCGGCACCGCCATTTGTTTTCACGCGAAAGGGGCCGCACACGTCAGAATGAACGATCTCTAATAAACTCGAACTTCGCTCAGCTGTTTTTGTAAAAGGTAATCGAGACATTTTACCGCGAATACATATGTCGCACTTCAAATTATCAAATCCTTTAATGTCTATTCCCATCACTTTACAGTCACTAGCACACTTTTTAAGATCTTTAAAATTTAAATGTCCCATCTTCCGATGCCATAACTCAGCTGACGTCAAGGACGTTCGGCGAATCGGATTGTTTCGAGTGGCCGTACGACACTGAGGTGTCGATTCGTTTACTAAATAAAGACCGTTTACGCGAGGTGCTCGTAGAACAGTTTTGTTTTTGCCGTCTACCACCGTCGCGGCGTGTTTTTCGAACACGATCTTGTAACCTTTATCCGTAATTTTACTCACTGATAATAGATTGCTACGTAAGTCCGGGACATGTAGCGTATCACTCAATGTAACTATGTCTGTTTTTCCATTTATCACTGTGTTCATAGAAACAGTTCCACGCGCTGTAATTTCCGTCGTTGCACTATTCGCAAGGTTTAATTTTCCGGGAAAAGTTTTAATCTCATTCGCGAATTTTTCATGATTATTGCACATGTGTGCCGTGCACCCACTGTCCAGGCACCAAGTATCACTTCTATTTTCTTCCACACTGTACGCCTTTTGCGTCTTCAGTGTAGTAAAGAAGCTGGCTTTTGCCTGTTCGACGTTCTTCGACGGTTGTTTACACTCGTTCACTTTGTGTCCGAACTTGTGACATCGGAAGCACTTAACCTTCTTTTTATATTCGGTTTTCGATTCACTGTTTCCTCTTGTGTTCGCACCTGATCTTTTCGCAAAGAGTGCGTTCGTTTCGACACTACGCTCCTCCTTTTTCCGAGCGTCACCTTCTTCCATGATTTTTACACGAAGGTCCTCTGTCGGTGGTAAATTGTCCCTCGATTCGATCGCGCAACGGAAATTTTTTAAGCTCGCCGGTAAACTGTACAGCAACATTATCGACAGTTGGTCTTGATCCAGGACCACTCCCATATCGGTCAATTTATCCAACGTGTCAAAGAAATCTCTAAGATGTTCTCGAACGTCGCCACTTTCTTCCATGCGATGCATCATAAGGCGTTTCAGGAGCGTGGCTTTCCGAGCAGGGCCTTTTGATTGATACGTTCTTTGCAAACGTCGCCAAACGTCTCGGGAAGTGACGCACTCCTTTACCTGCTTCAATTCCTTCGGGCTGATTCCGAGAATGATGTCGGACTTTGCTTTGCGATCTTCCTTCTCCCAATTTTTCACCGCTTTGACTGATGCCGCGTTCCCATCTACAAGTTCCGGCTTTTTCGTTTCGCCGTTGACATAATCCCACTTTTCGTTTTTTATTAATAACGATTCCATGTGTATCTTCCAAGTATCGTAATTGTCTTTCGTCAAAGACTCGATTTTAACCGACGTCGTCGTCATCTTGGAAATATGTCGCACGAACTCAGGAGACGCACAATCACGACACTCACGTTCTTTTCAATATCACACTTCTTTTAACTTCCTGCCTGGGCCCATAACCTATTGAGAAAGGCAGCTCCAAAGGGAAGACTGGGAAGAAAGAAAAGAAGATAATTAATAAAGAATTTATTAATTACATAAGAACAGAAATATGTCGTAGACGCGGATGGTAGGCGAACATGCCGGGAGCGAGCTACGCACGAGAGAGACGGCTAGTGCGCAGTCGCAAACCGTCGGTCCCGCTGTAGCGACAGCAGAGGCGTATG
Source organism: Gasteruption jaculator (assembly GCA_949825005.1). Lineage (NCBI taxonomy): Eukaryota > Metazoa > Arthropoda > Insecta > Hymenoptera > Gasteruptiidae > Gasteruption > Gasteruption jaculator. The sequence continues at coordinate 8,866,370 of OX463766.1, forward strand.
GCCAAGTGCCAGTCGCCCTGGGGTGCAATCTAACAAATTTTGATTACTTTTCGGTACCCCTAATATTAATGTGTTCTTTATGTGTGAAAAAATCAGAGATGGTCGGATAATTAGTTTTTTTACAATCGCGGTGCGAATTTTTCAGTTCGCTTTTTTCGGGTGGGTCTGTATGTGTTACCGTAAGACCGATTTTTATTTTTAAAAAAGATTTGAATAGTTGAGATCTTGTACTACAAAACTTCAACTATTCAAATCTTTTTTAAAACAATTTAATGTTTCTTATGTGTTATTTTTAGAAAAGAATTGAATAGCTGAGGTTTTGTAGTGCAAGACCGATTTTAATTTTTAAAAAAGATTTGAATAGTGGAGGTTTTGTAGTACAAGACCTCAAGTATTCAAATGTTTTTTAAAAATAAACTTCTTCGGTCTTACGGTAACGCATACAGACCCACCCGAAAAAAGCGCACTGAAAAATTCGGACCGCGATTGTAAAAAACTAATTATCCGACCATCTCTGATTTTATCACACATAAAGAACACATTAATCGCTACTTATTCCCATAAGGTCAGCGCTTCAGTTCAAAAAATGGCGAAGTTATAAATTTTTGAAAAAAACTGAATTTTTCGGTTTTCCGGATTTTTCTCCGTTTCTAATTATCCGATCCAGACGTTTCAGGTCTCATCCTGTAGGTATTTTAATCACTACGTTTTATCTCGTTGGAGCATTGACATTGCTGTATTGGTTCAAAAGTTATAAGCAAAAAACGACGAAAAAGTCCATTTTTTTTTTGCATTAAATTGTTTATAGCAAGCAAAGGGACCAGAGTTTGAGCTTTATAGAGTTGTTTATTTAACGCTCTGGGACAGGTCCCCTAAAGCGCGAAACCAGAAATTACAATACATAAACAATAAATATACATAAGATAACAGTGAAAATAGACTCCTCTATGTAATGTAATATATAATTAAATAGATTGTGACAGAGAACGATTCTCTGCCCCAAAAAGTCCCGTAACCCGTGACACGCGGAAACTCGGATCGATAATTGAGGTTAGAAACCGCGGTAGATTGACAATTATCGATCCGACCTGGAAGTCCCTCTAGTCTGTAAGGTAATAGCTTGTAAGATAATCTATTGCGTCCCGACTCAGTCGGTAACATGTATTAGAACCGACGCCAGATTCGAAATGGCGTATGATTTAGAATGTTAAGATCGATATTGTATAATCGGACCGATGGCGACATCGGTCGGCCGAAACCCGAAATGTTACGTACGGCACGCTGACCCCTCAAAAGCGACGACGAATGAAGAGAGCCATGGAGCACGACACTTCCGGGGAGAAAACTTCGTAGTTCAACTCCACGATAGAGAGTCCCGAAATCCCAAGGGAAATACTCGCTGCCACAAGATTCACGCGGGACAGGAGGCCGAATATTCGGCAAAATCCCAGACAGCCGCATCCGGTTCCCATGGGAGAGATACGATCGCTGTCGTATCGGGCGAGACTCTCAACGACTCGAGAGGTTCTCGCCAAATCGGAGAAGAAACCGGAAACGGCAACTTCCACGTCGGATCAGAGACTAGCTGCACGCTCGATCGCACTCCGCGATAAATTTTGCCGATTTCTCGGAGACGTTAGCAGAAAAGGGACGTTACGTGAAACTCCCGTGTGCCCAAGAGGTTCGGAGGTTACCCGGATAGACCAGGAGGAGGAACCGGGAGATATCGAAGCCCGGACGACCGAGTTTCCGAAGACGACCGGTGTACGGTAAGGGCCACCATCTTCCATATAAAGACGACCGAGTGGGCTCGGCGCTTCCCGTATGCCAACGGGGAGCCCAAAAATCGATTTTGAGCGGGCTCAGCGTGCCCTGGTCGGCAATGTTCTTTTATTTGTTATTTTTCTTTTGTCTCTGTTCGAACTGAATATAGCTGCTTCTTTTTTTTATTTATTTTGCGTTTTTCTTTTTGCTTGACCGTGTCGAACCCTCCCCTCTTCCATATACTGGCTCAGCCGGAGCATTTTAGATCCCCGGAATCGTGGTACTCAGTACCTGGCGCCCAAAACCCCCTAGTATTCTTTGCATGAATAAGTTTTTCTAGGATCGAGAACGTCGGAGATCGGGGTCGCGAGATCCCCTTTAGTGACGTGACGAATTCCACGTCACAAGATTAACAATAACGTAAAAATAACAATATAAAGTAATAAATTTGCACAATAAAAAAGGAAAAGAAAAAGCAGCACAGAACTACTGTTAAGAACAACTTGCTACGGTTAATTTTGATGCCTTGCAGAGATAATGTGCTCAAACAGACGTTTTTTGAACACCAGAAAGGATGTTTGATTTCGAATTTTAACTGGTAGAGAGTTACATAGTTTGCTAGCCGAGTTGACGAACGAGTTCTGGTAAATATCAGTCCGAGACTTAGGTATCCATAATGTTAAATGATCATGTCTGCTGTCTCTACCGACAACCTGATTGCGATAAGTGAACTTATCATGCAAGTATTTAGGTTGCTTGTTATTCAGAATAGAGTACGTTAAATTTCCAAGAAAATATAGGCGCCTTTCTTCGATTCTGAGCCAGCCTAGTTCTATTAGGTAAGGCGTTATGTAAGGAGTTTAGAGTGAACATATTCCTATTAATCTACGCATCGCCTTTTATGTAATCGCACAATCGGTTTGCTGTTAATATTTTTGTCAGAAAAAGGCTGTTTTTATTCTCTACCGACTGGCCTATATAGGTCAAAGTCAGTGCCCCACAGTAGTTTTTCCGATTTTCTATATTATTTATAAATGTCATTTTTCCTTCTTTTTTCCATTTTTTGTTTTGTTTCATTTTTACACAAAAAGAAGCAATTCTTGTTATAACAAATCAAAACGGACAGTTAGTGAGACTTTCAGATTGATATATATATTATAAAAAGGAAGTGACGTTACATAAAAAAAACATTCATGTTTGAAATAGCAGATTTACACATCGTACTTATAGATTTTTCAATTAGCGAAATTTAATGTCAATTATTTTCTAGCACCTACAATTGGATTATTATGATAGTATTGAAGTAATTGTAATAATAATTATAATAATATTTCCAAATATTTACAGTTTCCATATTTCCACATTTCCAAAGATATCAATTTCAGTTTTCACAAATATAAAGTAGTTTCCAAAAATATGAATTTCAAATATTCTAAAGATATCAATTTCAAAGTTTTTCAAAATATAAAATTCAAAGTCTCCATTTTTTCAAATTTCCAAAGATATAAATTTTAGTTTTCAAAGATATAAAGTATTTTCCAAAGTTATAAATTTCAAAGATTTTAAAGATATAAATTTCAAAGTTTTTAAAAATATCACTTTTAAAGTTTCCATTTTTTCAAATTTCCAAAGATATAAATTTTAGTTTTCAAAGATATAAAGTAGTTTCCAAAAATATCAGTTTCAAAAATCCATATTTCCAAATATTTACAGTTTCCATATTTCCAAAGATATAAATTTCTTTACTCTACAAAGTGATACTTATCTCATGACGCAGCTTCAAATGCATTTTTCTTTAAACTCTGTTGCGTACACACTAATATTAATATGTAAAATTAATATGTATGTACCACACTTCGATCACTTGGTCGTCTGAAAACGACCTTTACGACCTCCAAAAACACAGCGGACAACAGTTATGTGTCACTGCTATGTTTTGAAAAATGAAATAGAGTACCGTGAACACACCATCTCGCGTAACCTTAAACACAGAGATTATATGTGTGAGGAAAAAACAGCGGCACAGCGACAATAGAAGCATAAAAGTTTGGAATGTTTTCTTTTTTTCATAACCTAGTCTCAACAACAATGTGAACGAAGAAAAAGAAATATGTTCAGAATATGCATGAGGCTAAATCAAACTTTGGTACTCAACTTTTGATTTGGCTGAAATTATTACCCACATATTATACGATCTTGATAAATCCTTTTTGTGATTTTTTCAAATAGATACAATATTGTATCTTCAAAAAATTTAAAAAAAATAAATATTTAAATGTATGTTGAATAAAATTTTAGAGTTTTTTGAAAGAAACTATTAACTTCTTACAGTTCGCTATTATTAATTTTTCTTATTTCAAAAAAATCTTTTTTTCATTCTCCATTTATGCGGCAAGTCCTACCGTGGGTCGCCTTTTTTTTATTTTTTTTAATTAAAAAGAATTTTTAAAATATTTTACAATTTAACTTTGTTTTTATTTAAAATAAATCGGGCATTCCACGCCAAATCGGACGGTTTGAAAAATTGTTTTTAAATTTTCTTAATTTTTTAGTATTTTTTAGCACCCCTCAAAAGAGGCTTCCTGGTAAATTTTGAGATTTTTTTTATCACTGGTTAAAAAAATATCGAATTTAAAAAAAAACGCCCTTTTTTCGGTTTTTTGCTCATAACTTTCCTAATAATGGTCGAAATTCAATTTTTTTTTTTCGTGTTTAGATGGCCTTTACAGAAAAAAATACAACAAAATATTTGAAGTGTTTTTAATCAATATTTTTTAATTTTAAGTTTTCAATCGTGTTTTTAAAACTGTGTATCTTTCGATTTTTTTGAAGATTTTCTATTTTAAAATTCTATCCGTCCTGCAACTTTTAAGCCCGGTCCGGTAGTGGGCCTCCCATAATTACTATTTTTTTTCGATTTTTAAAAATTGAACAAATTTTTTTTTCGCTATAAATTATTATCAGTATCAATTTTTGACACTGCATACAGTGGCAAAAATTTTTGTTTCGCTATAAATTATTATCAGTACCGATTTTTGAAAGATTAGAAATTTTTTTGAAAATTTAAGAAAATTTTTAAATTAAAAATTAAAAAATAAAAATTAAAAAATTTAAAATTTAAAATTTAAAATTTAAAATTTAAAATTTAAAATTTAAAATTTAAAAATCAGTATCGATTTTTTTTAAAAAGTAAAAATTGTTTTGCTATAAATTATTATCTGTACCGATTTTTGACACTGTATACAGTGTCAAAAATTTTTTTTTCGCTATAAATTATTATCAGTACCGATGAGACGACCGAGCGTGGAAAAAAGGTGGAACGGTCCTGCCCGGGAATCGAACGCGGGACCTCTCGCATGCGAGCGTGGCACCTTGCCACTGAGCCACTGTCCACCTATGCAGATATGCACTCGTTCTTACAATGCATATCGCTACGGACGTTACACCGATTTTTTAAAAAATTTTTATGTAAAATTTTTAATTTAAAATTTTAAAAACAGTACCGATTTTTTTAAAAAAGTAAAAATTCTTTTTTCGCTATAAATTATTATCTGTACCGATTTTTGACACTGTATACAGTGTCAAACATTTTTTTCGCTATAAATTATTATCAGTACCGCTTTTTAAAAATTAACAATTTTTGAAAAAATTTTTGAAAATTTTTAAATTAAAAATTAAAAATTAAAAATTTCAAAATCGATACTGATAATAATTTATTGCGAAAAAAAATTGTTTAATTTTTAAAAATCGAAAAAAATAGTGTGACGGGAAGGCAAAAGAAGAACCGCTAAACTATATCAAACTATGATGGCACTTTATTCCCGATCTTTCCTCTACAACCGCTTCAATCGAACTCTCAAAAGGAACTCTCCACTCCCAATCGTCGCCACGATACAGTCGTTGCCGAGCGGTCAAAAACGCTGATTTTGTGATACCGATTTCCAGAACATTCGATGCAAACCTGCATGCGAATTCTTTACACCGGATGTTCTCAGGAAGAAACTTGATCACAAAATCTGCTAAGGTGACGGAAAGTCATGAATGTGACATTCCCCCCCTTACAAATTGATGCTCCCGCATCAATAAATATTAACGTTTACAATATATATGTTTTTCTGTTGCTTGATTCTATACAATGCAAATATTTTCTTTTGTTTGATTCTATATAATGCAAATATTTTCTTTCTCAACATTTATCTCTTCTGGATTTTCTGAATAGTGTATATAATTTTGTATTTTCGTGTTGAATCTTCAATGGCTGCGTTCCGTTCTTCTGATGGTGTTGCGTTATGTAAGGTTCCATTTTTGTATTATCGTCTTTCGGTATTGCTTTCCACGAGGATGTAAAGCCTTCCGGTATGTTCGTGTGCCATCGTTTCCATGTAGCGGCTCCTACTTCACAATTTATACATATCCTTCCCATCAACATTATAGTTTCCACATTTGTATGAATCTTTCTGAAACAAGTCTTGTAGTTAATGTGAAGGGGTGTTAGTAAAGTGGACATGTTATTGCAGCTGGCGGTATAGATACTATTTCAAAATATTTGATACTTGCGGTTTTCCTTCCTTTTTTTTTGTAGTCTCTTTGTCTTGTTTTTACCTCCAGTTTTTTATCTAATTGTTACACTTGACTTTTATTAAAATATGATTACCGTTTTTTTTTTCTAACAATCCTTGTTTCCTGAAACATTCTAGATCTCTTTTTAGTTGTTGGTGTTAGTGTGATAGACTGTTATTCAGGGAAAGGGGTTTTGGATGATTATTGCAATATCTTTTTATAGTCATATAAATGATAACAAAACAAAACAAGCAAAGTAACACATTACATTCTCTCTCTCTCTTTTTTTTTTAATTTTTTTTTTATTATCATTTGTTTTGCAAATACAGTAAACTTCTTCCTATCTGGTTTTTACTAATTAATTAATATTCCCTTTCTACACTAATTATAAGTAATATGTCTGATTTAACTAATGATTCCCATCTTTATCAAATAATGCCCTATTATAGTGGTACTTCTTGAAAGTATGATAAAGAATTTGTTTTGTTTCTCTGTGGATCCTCGGAATTGGTAATAATGGGTATTTCTTTTGCTGACAATTGTTGTAGTTGCTTAGGTGCCATTAATTCAATAGTTTAAATTTTTTTTCTTCTACTTATATATTCCTGGTTATGCCTATGTCGTCTTGAAATGCTTGAAGATAAGTTTAGTAAGTTACGAATTCTGCTAATCATAGAAAATTTCCAGGCTAATCCAGATAATAATATAATTGGTCCTAAAGCAAATCCCGTATATTTTAAACCTGCTTCTAGTTGATCAATCCTACTATTGATTTTACTTCTAATCGATATTTCTCTTGCTTTGGACAGTACTGATTTCAAACCAATTTCAGTTTGTCCAAAATCCAATTCAGACCTTCTAATGCCTTCTTTTAAATCCGCTAAATCGGTTTTTTTTTTAATTTTTGAGATATTTAAGTTTTCGTCTTTGAATAGGTTTGTGTACATTTGTGTGATATTGAGGATGGTTTGATGACCATAAGTAAAATTTTTGAAAGTTTTGATTTCTTTAGATGGTACCAAGGTTTCAAACTTTGTTTTTGCTTTACAATTAGACTTAAGTTGCAATATGCCGTTTTCTTTTAGAACTTCCACCGTGGTATCAGTCCTCCCGCAAACAATATACACCGTTTCTGGTGTAGGGGCTGCGAATAGCCATGCATTTGAATTCTTGATTTTTGTCCACTCTGTTTTCCTTAAAACTTTCAGACGGATATCACAATATTCTAGGTTTGAGAATTGAGGGTTTGTTATTAATTGTATTTCACACGAGTTAGCTTCATTTATCCGCTTCAAATTAAATTGGGGACAAATGTATCTAGACCACGAAGTCTTGCATTGACTCAAATCTTCTAGACTTAGGCTATAATAATTCTCGAAATCGATTGAGATTGCTGAGAATTTTGACGATGGTTTTATGAGTGCAAATTTACTATTGATGGTTTCGTTAGTTTGTCTTACTGGAATTGAAATATGTTCATACAATTTATAATTTTGAAGTTCAAGTAAAGGGATTTTAATCACGTAAATTAGCTTTTCTTCCGCGTGAAATATTGATACATCCGCTAATTTTAAAAGGCTAGAAACATGCTTCTCATCTATTGGGACTGGAAATTCGGTATTAGGTTGAGCTTTCTGAATTGCTTGGGCGCTTACTAGCATTTGTTTGCTTGAAAGTAATTGTGGGTGGACTTGACCCGTTTTTGCAAATAATATGGCGTTAATCAATGTGTTCAAATCGGTTTCGTATTCTGTCAGATCCTTATCGATAGCAGCTACATATCTTGAAATTTCCTGTTCAAATTTTATATTCTGAATCTCATTTTCATCCGTTTCCATTCTTTTATCAAGATCTTTTTTCAAATATTCCATAAAAGTTGTCAGATTATAAATTTGCTTTTTGGTAGTATCAAATTGCGATTGAATAATATGTGTTTGATTTAGTGTTAACTCTGTTAGTTCCTGAGTGGTATTTGCTAATGCGTTAATTTGTTGGTAAATTTCAGCAGCTTCTTCGGTGTCCATGGTTCCAAAAAGAATTTTGCTTATTTTGCCTATAAACTCAAAAGGTGCCCTCTTTTTCCTATTGTAGTCGTGTTCGTCCATCGTTAATTCGTTAATTCTGTTGTGTATACTTGCGCTAGACTGAAGGCGTGTCCTAATCCCTATTAATTGTTCTCTACTTGCACATTGATCGGTAACTTTATTACAAATAGTTATAAGTCCATTAAGGTTTTCTTCTATTCCTAATCTTCTTTTTTTGAAACCGGCAATGTTGATGTTTGTGATAACAGTCCAAGTCGTATGAAATGTTCGCAGCGTTCCAATCACATCGGAATACAACCCAGGATTATTTTCAATTTTGTTAAGTGTATATGAGTGCGTATCGATTTTCATTGATTGAGTTCCGGATCTGCAACATATGCCATTTTTATTTTATCAGTATGGACTATTTTTGTTTCTGTATCGCTGATTTTCAATTTAACATTATTCTGGTCTAAAACTTCTATTATTTTGAATGGTCCTAAATAATCACTATCAAATTTTGTTTTCTTCTTTTCCCTTAACAAAAAGACAGATTGATTTGGTTTGAATTGTCTATCTTGTGCATTTCTATCATAGTAACGTTTCGATCTTAATTTAGATTTAATTTGTGCCTCTGTAACCTCCTGACTCAGGAGGTTACAGGGAGTCCAATGCTGCGGGTGAGACAGCTGAACCTGCAGCACAGTAGGGCTGCCACTGCAACCCTCTGCACGGCCTTTGCCGCGGGGGGCATTGACGTAGTCCTCATCCAGGAACCCTGGCTAGTCCGGGGCAGGATCGCAGGACTTGGACAATCCACAGGTAGGCTTATATATAACACTACCATTGGAAACAGCAGAGCCTGCATTCTTATCAGGCCAGAACTAAACCCACTTGCTATAACAGAGCTTTGCTGCAGGGATCTTGTGGCGGTGAGGATCACCGTACGAGCAGATGGAGGAAGGCTAGACCTCGTCCTAGCATCTGTTTATCTGCCGTATGACTCTCCTAGCCCCCCGCCCTCAGAGGACTTCACGAGGGTCTTATCCTACTGCGAGGACAATGGACTCCAGGGGATCATGGGAGCTGATGCAAACTCCCACAACGAGGTGTGGGGTAGCACAAACACCAACGCCAGAGGTGAGTCACTCTTGAATTTTATAATATCTAATGATTTAGAAATTTTGAACCGCGGAAACGAACCAACTTTCGTCAACCGCGTTCGACAAGAGGTAATTGACATCACTGTCTGTACACAAAAAATCTCGCAGCAGGTTCGTTCCTGGCGCGTTTCCGATGAGATAACTTTCTCAGATCACCGGTGCATCTGTTTGGAGGTTGACATTGTTAAACCCTCAAGAGTAGCGTTTCGAAACCCCAGGCGTACAAACTGGAGAAAATACGCTAGCCTACTGGAACACACCCTGGAAGGAGTGAAACCCTTAGTAGCTAGCGCAAACAACTTAGAGCAAGCTGCTCTACAGTTACAGGAGGCAATAATAACTTCCTATGAAGAAAGCTGCCCTCTAGTTCAGAAAACACAGATAGGGAAACTAGTCTGGTGGACAAATGAACTAGCAGAACTGAAAAGGACTTCCCGGAAACTCTTCAACAGGGCAAAGAAAACTGGAAACTGGTCGAGGTATAGAGAAACCCTCAGCCAATACAGCAAAACCCTAAGGAGAGAGAAACGGGCATCCTGGAGGAAGTTCTGCTCTGAGGTTGAAAGCACCTCGGAGGGGGCAAGACTCTCCCGTATTCTGGGGAAGGAGCGCATCCCACCCATAGGAACAATTAAGACTGCAACTGGCAGCCATACAAAAACTGGAGCAGAAACTCTAGAGGTCCTGCTCCAGACGCATTTTCCTCGCTCTGACACCAGCTCAGATCAAACCACTCCCTTGCCAAGACACCACGGGGCACTTAGAACCAAGAAGGTGGACTGGGATGTGGCTCGAACCATCTTTCACCCCAATGCAATCCGTTGGGCCATCGATTCCTTTGGAGCTTTTAAATCTCCAGGCCCAGACGGAATTTTTCCAGCACTACTTCAGCAGGGGAAGGAGCTCTTAACTCCTATACTCTGTGGAATGTACAGGCGGAGTATGGCAACGGGTGAAGTGCCACAAATCTGGAAGCTGGTAAGGGTAGTTTTTATCCCCAAACCGGCAAAACCCAGTTATACTGAAGCCAAATCCTTCAGACCTATAAGTCTCTCATCCTTCATCTTGAAGACGATGGAGAAGATTGTAGACAAACATATAAGAAGCACGGCACTTATACAGAAACCGTTGCACCCTTATCAACATGCCTACCAACAAGGCAAGTCATGTGAATCAGCGGTTCATCAGCTGGTACGCAGAATCGAAGGAACCCTTGATAAGAAGGAGGTGATGCTGGGAGCATTCCTGGATATCGAGGGCGCCTTTGACAACACCGCCTTTAAATCCATGGTCGCTGCTGCCCATCGACATGGGGTTGAGAACACCACCTGTCGATGGATAAGCAACATGCTTCAGGGACGTGAAGCAAGAGCAACCATGTTCGGGATAACCAGGAGCATCACTGTAACAAAGGGCACTCCGCAAGGAGGGGTTCTATCTCCACTCCTGTGGAATCTAGTTGTGGATGATCTCCTGGCAGACCTGAACTCACAAGGCTATTTTGCCCAAGGTTATGCGGACGACATAGTTCTGCTAATACGAGGCAAGTTCACACAAACCGTCTCCGAACTTATGCAAAGAGCGATTTGTGTAGTGGAAACCTGGTGTGGGAAGCAGGGGCTTACCATTAACCCCTCTAAAACCACTGTGGTTCCCTTCACCAGGAGAAGGCTACTAGGAGGGCTCGAGCCCCCCACACTCTTCAACACTCCGTTGCAATTCTCAGGCGAGGTCAAGTATCTAGGACTTATCCTAGACTCAAAACTCACCTGGAACGCTCACCTGCAGAAGGTTGTCACAAAGGGTAAGATGTCTCTTATGGCATGCAGAAGTACCTTTGGGAAGACCTGGGGACTTCAACCACGTATGATGTACTGGTTGTACAATACCGTGGTCAAGCCTATGATTACCTACTGTGCTCTTGTCTGGTGGCCAAAAACTAACCAACAGCTCGCAATCACAGCCCTAGGCAGTCTGCAACGACTGGCGTGTCTCTGCATAACGGGAGCCATGAGAAGCACACCCACGGCAGCCATGGAGGTGCTCCTAAGAATGCCACCCCTCGATATTGTGATCAAGGGAGAGGCAAGAATGAGCGCCTTCAGACTACAATGCAGCAACAACTGGGTGGCCGGGAAGGGCCACTCCTACATTTCAAACGTAGTTGCGGATCCCGAAGGCATAATGTCTATGGGCTCGGACTATATGATACCAAAACACACCTTCACAAGAACCCTACAGGCCAAACTAACCTGGGAAGAAGGTGATGGTAGGAATCCATGTCACCCTGGATGCCTGAAGTGGTTCACGGACGGCTCCAAAACAGGTCAGGGAGTTGGTGCAGGGGTTCATGGTACCAGCCCCCAGTGTGACATGTTCTTCTCCCTTGGTACCCGCTTATCAGTCTTCCAGGCCGAAATCTTCGCTATTAACATCTGCGCAGAAGAAAACCTGAGAAGAGGGTACAAAGGGAAGCACATACAAATTCTATCCGACAGTCAGGCTGCCCTTAAGGCCCTCACATCATACAAAACGACCTCAAAGCTGGTATGGGAGTGTACTCAGAACCTCCACACCCTGGCCAAACACAACAAGCTTATGCTAATGTGGGTGCCGGGGCATAGTGGAATCGAAGGTAATGAGAAAGCAGACCAACTAGCAAGGAAGGGGTCTTGTACACCCTTTACGGGCCCTGAGCCTGTATGTGGCATCAGCAAATCAGCTGCACGCTTAGTAGTGAGACGATGGATCCAGAAGGAACACACCTCGCGATGGCACATAACGCCTGGGCTCAGGCACAGTAAATTAATGCTGAGCTCTATAACCCAAGCGGATCAAAAAGAGATTCTAAATCTAAATAGAACCAACATAAGGCTGGTCACAGGACTGATGACAGGGCACTGTACCTCACGGGCGCACCTGCATACCATGGGGCTATATGTCAACCCCCCCACATGTCGCTTCTGTGGAGGGGAAGAAGAAACAGCAACCCACATAGTCCTGGAATGCGAAGCCTTAGCACGGCACAGAGTACACCACCTCGGGTATGCAACCTCCGGGGAAGGTTTAATCTGTGATCACCCTATTCGCAGTATTCTTTCCTTCGGGAGGAAACTCAAACTGGGATAGGAGCAAACATGACTGAGAGAACACAAGAGACCTTATAGGTCGATGTGCTGGGACTCTAGGAGATACCACCCTCTCACTCAAGTTACACAAAAAAAAAAAAAAAAAAAAAAAAAAAAAAAAAAAACCTCCTGACTCAAAAGTTTCAGATGTTGTATTAAGTTACTTAAATAATCTTCGTAAGTAATAATTTTGTCTAATGGTGGAAATTCGGATGGCAATTGTGCTTTTTTACCAAAGACAAGTTCGTAAGGTGTATAGCCCGTAGATTCATGAATACTGGTATTATAGGCGAACATGGCAAAGGGTATCCATTGATCCCACTCACGGTCCTTGTCAACAAAGTTCTTTAGATATTCTGTTAATCCGTGATGACTGCGTTCTATTGCTCCATTTGATTGTGGATGATAAGCGCTTGTTTTATATTGACGAATTTTGAATAATTTGGAAAATTCAGCCATAGTGTCAGAGATAAAGTTTCTACCCTGATCTGTTAGGATAGCTCTAGGTGCTCCAAATAAACAAATTACTGAGGATGCGAATGCATTTGCAATATCTGCTGATGTACTATCAGTCATCGGAATAGCTACTGCAAATTTGCTAAATAAATCTAATGTTGTTAGTAGGTATTTATTGCCTCTTTGTGTTTCAGGTAAGGGACCATAGATGTCCATTGCAACTTTGTCGAATATTTCAGCTGGAGTGTCAGTTATAATCATGGGCGCTTTTTTCTTTATACGGACTAGTTTATTTCTCTGGCAATCCAAACAAACTTTGATAAATTCCTGAATTTCTTTTCTCATGTTCGGCCAGTAATAATTAGATAAGATTTTATGGTATGTCTTTGTAATGCCTTTATGGCCTCCAATTGCGGAACTATGATATTCTTGAATAATGTCTCTTCTTCTATGTATGGGTGGAATATTTAGCAGCTGTTCGTGTAGAGTAATCTTCAGCTCTAAATGTAATGTATGTAATCGCAAAAATGTTTTTACATTAGCCCATAACAATGAATTAATAATTTCCGGATCTCTTGATAATGAACATTCAGGGATTTTAAACTTTTGTAACAATTCTATCCAAGTTTTAAGACAATGTTGTACATCTATTAATGTTGGACTATCCACAGAATTTTTTACACAAACAAGACCAAAGAAATAATACTTTCCGTTCTTAATAACAGTTACTTCTCGTGTCTTTAGTTGAGATTCTAACAATTCTTCTTTTAAAATTTTCTTCTTTTCCACTAAGGCCCTTGAAATAATAGTGTTGAGTGAGCAATCTGCTGACATGAAGTATGCAACATGACTGAATTTATTAAAAAGATGTTTTTGTGAAATTTGAACGTTACTTTGTGTTTCTGAGGTTTCCGTTATAACTGGCTTACTTCTAGTATCCATAACTTCTTGTCGTTTTAGATTTCTTCTGTGGTATCTCGATGGTTTGTAGTCCTTATCCATATCGAAGTTCTTCTCTTTGTTAGGGGATATTTCAGGTACTTCCATTGCTTCGTACGTTTCTAAATTTTTAAATTTAGTACATGGTGATCTAAATGTTGGTGTGACCGTTTCGGTTTTTTCTGTGTCATTTTGTTTGAGTCTGCTAATGTCTGAATTTTTTGGTGATAATTGAATTTGCGGATTTTCTTGTTGTGGATTCGTCTGCGATTGATTCACTAACTTTGGCCATAGATCTATACCTGAAATTGAGATTGGTTCGCTGTCTTTAAATTTCTTTATGTCGGGATCGCTCTCTGGATATGACTGAATTTCATCATAATTGATGAGCTTTTTATTTTCCCTGCGTAACTTATTATCTATATCATCTTTCTTATTTGTATTTACTTTTTTATATTCTTCTTCATTACCTTTATTTTTATATTCATTTACTGGACAGTGAATCTCAACTTCAATTTCTTCTTTTCTACTAGGCATATTATTGTGATCATTTAATAATGTGCGAGACTGTATATCGGGCAGATCCCGACTCCACAAATACGAAAGAAACAAAGCGAAACTTCCGGTGGTAACGCTGAACGTTCGGTACGCTCGGACGGACAAAGGTAGGAGACGCTAGCAAATAAAAAAGGCGCGACTAACAGTAAAATAGATATATTTTCAAAACAATCTAAACTTAACAATATACCAAGAAAGAGAAAAAAGAACTCTAAATCCTAGAGCAGAAGGCTCAAATGTGTCAACATAGACGCGCGAAGCGAGCTCCGCTATGACGCGCAAGGCGAACTCCGCCAGGACTAAGCGCTGATGCGCTTGGAAACCGGAGGGTTTGGAGCGAAAAAATGGGGCTAATCCCCGAAGGAGGGACAACCCGAGAACACCTCGAATTGTCTCCAAGGCACTACAAAGTGCGAGCACCGCACTTGGAATGGAAGCGAACTCCGCTGTAAGGAAGTGCGAACACCGCACTAGGAAAGGTAAAGTGCGAACACCGCACATACACTAATAGTCACGAGAACGCCTCGTGGGAAAAGGTGAGGATAGTTGGGATTACCAAACTTACATGTGCCTGAAAGCAAGCATAAAGGAGTCCCCGTCTGTAGGGGCTCGGGTCGAGCAAGCGACTGACTGGAACGGCAACGATCTCGCCGATATCGAGCTCGGTGAGATCGCTGCGAAGTGGGAGACGCTGCGAGTGGGGACCAGCTTCGGGAGAGGGAGACTGTCCGGTGGATCCCGGCTCAGCTCCGCTCCCCCCTTACCTTTCGCGATCGCGAACAAACTCCCCCCCATTGACGCGTAAAGCGAGTGCAGCGTCAATGCACCACCATAACCGGAAACGACAACAAACCGCGCGAAGACACCACCAAAGTACAATCAAAAAATTATGAAAGAGAGAGGCGCATCAAACAAAAAGCCAAATTTTAGCACCGGAAAAAAAAAGACTCTTTATTAATCATTTTTTCGATACTAATTTTGCCGACCTTAAACGTAATTCTGAATCCCAGCGGAGGATAATCTTCCCTTGCGGGCACCAGGCCCTCCATCTCCGGTATTTTAGCACGGCGTTTGCCGGTGCGTGGACTACCACTCCGAATGTCCGGATCGAGATGGTCCCCCGGGTCCTCTCCACCTCCTTTGCCGTGGGGTCATGGAGAACACCTCCATCCCACCTGGAGGCGTCGAAGACCCGGAGTTCCAATGGAATCTGATGAGCGGCGTCCTTCGACCGTACCGCCTCAAGTTCGGCCAGGGGTGTCGGCACGTACTCCGTTCGGTTTTGCTGCACCTCCACTTGGGCCGGCACCTCTATCCCCTGCACGTCCGATGCAATTCGGCCCGCCAGAGGAGGATCACCCTCCTCAAGCTGCTCGGGGCAAAACTCCTCCACAAAGCGATCTACGTACTCGCGCAAGTCCTCGTCAATATTAATTAACAGTTCCGAGTCCATGGTTAAATCGTTACTGAAAAATTGTGGGAAATTTCGTCGCGATTCGCGGAAAGTTCCCACGCTAAGTTATCGAGACAGGTGGGAGCCACGGATTTGTTGTCAAACATTATCCGGATCACTTTGTGTACCCTAGCGAACGGGTAAATAGTGTTTCGAGATATTCAAAATTAAATTAAATTAAATTAAATTAAACTGATTCCGACCTCGGCTAAACGATTCTCAGCCTCAAAAGGACATATGTCCGAATAACATGAGGCAGCCGAGGTGGTTGAACCTAAGAAGTAAATGTTTTCCTAGGAATCCGTATCTGTCGCAGGGAGTCTACATAATTGTGAAAAACTCCGCTGGATCTCTTTGTTCGCTGTTTTTACGAGAGCGACTCGAGCCACCGAGTCTACTCCCGGAATTAGTTTTAGGATCCGACCTAAACTCCACCTGCAAGGTGGATTATTAGGATTTTTTATGATCACGATGTCCCCTGGCTTAAACGCATCCGTTTTTGTACGCCACTTGGAACGTGATTGAAGCGTGGACAAGTATTCAGAGGACCATTTTTTCCAGAATGCCTCTGTGATCCTAATTGTCCGCTGCCACCGATTCAAGGTTGTCTCCTTGAGATCGAGTGTTGACTTCTCGGGAGGAGCGAGGAGCGCTCTCCCTGTTAAAAAATGCCCTGGAGATAACATTTCTAAACTTTCTAGATCGTCATGAATTTTAGCGATCGGGCGTGAATTGAGGCATGCCTCCACGCGACATAAAATAGTAACAAATTCCTCAAAGGTGGGAATGAATTTTCCGACAATGCGCTTTAAGTGATATTTCACCGTTCGAACGCCGCTCTCCCAGATTCCTCCCCAGTGTGGGCTCGCTACTGGGATGAATTGCCAATCTATAGCGGATAGTGGCTCGAGATCGTGGGTGGCTGCGTGTCTCAAAGCGGCCTTGAACGCACGCCTGAGTTCCGCATTCGCACCCTGAAAATTTAAACCGTTGTCGCTGTACATTACGGAAGGTCGACCGCGCCGCGCCGCAAACCGTGAAAACGCAGCTAAAAATGACTCGGTGTCATAGTTAGACACTAATTCTAAATGTATCGCTCTGGTGGCCAGACACACGAACAAAGCGATGTAAGCTTTTCGTGTTCTTGACCCTCGACCTGCACTAGCATTAATTATAAACGGCCCTGCGTAATCCACTCCAGTGTGGGAAAACGGGTGACTTCGCGTCACTCTAGCTGCGGGAAGAGAACCCATAAGTTGGGTACCCATCGATGCCCTTTCCCGCACGCACACTACGCAACCATGAAGGATGCGCTTGACAGCTGATCGGGCATTAATGACCCAAGCTTCTTTTCTTAACAAGGTCAAGGTTAATTGGAGTCCACCATGAAGGGCGCGGAGATGTATACTACGAATTAGCATATCAGCCACATGGCCAGGAGGGAGCAACAACGGGTGCTTTTCGTTCTCTGACAAGGACGAATTACGGAGTCTTCCTCCGACTCGAATTAATCCGTCAGAGTCCAAAAAAGGATCCAAAGGAAGAAGTCGTGATCGAGAAGGTAAGTTTTCCTTTCGCGACAGTTGGAGCAAATCCCGTTGAAACTCTGCCGCCTGCACCATTCTGAAGATCGAGAGCCGCGCGACCTGTATTTCATGCACAGAAAAAAATGAATCATGCACTGTCGTGGGATCTCGACATCTAGCTACAAATCGTCGTACATAGGCGATTACTCTAATCGTTTTTGGCCACGATGAAAATCGGTCAAAGAAAGCAGTGTCGATGTCCTCTGGCATATGTACGTGGAGAGCAGTTGTCCTTTTCTCCTGCTCTGTGTCGAGCTCACGATGAACAGCGTTGAACTCCGAACGAAGAAAATCAGGCCCATTCCACCATAACCCGGAACAGACCAATTCTGAGGGCGTGATGCCTCGTGAATTCAAGTCTGCCGGGTTGATGGTCCCTTTGACGTGAGCCCACCGAGCCTCCGGTAGCTCCGTCTGGATGTACGACACCCTATTGGCTACGAAAACCTTCCATTTAGCTGGCTGTTGAGTGATCCAGGCCAGCGTAATCTGCGAATCTGTAAAGCAGAAAATGGAATGGACCGGTCGAGACAGGGAAGCCTTTACATGCAACAAAAGCTTCGTTAGGAGTGCAGCAGCTACCAACTCTAGTCTAGGAATCGAAACTGTTTTAATAGGTGCTACTTTGGCCTTGGCCATTATTAGATTAATTGCTACTGTCCCATCTAATGTCGTAACCTTTGAGTAAACTACAGCGCCGTAGGCTAAAGAAGAGGCATCACAAAATCCGATCAATTCGAATCGACTGCCTGGTTGAAAATTATCCCATCGAGGTAACTTTAGATTTTTCAGCACCCCTAGTTGGTGGTAAGCGTGAAGCCACTTGGAGCGCGTGGGCTCCGGAATCTCCTCATCCCAGGAAAGCTTCAGCAGCCACGTTGATTGCATTAATTGCTTTAATACAATCGTTACCGGAGAAATCCAGCCCATAGGATCGAAGATCTTGGAATTCTCGGAGAGTAACGTTCGCTTGGTGACTGTAGTAACCACCTCCGTGCTGATCTGGAACAAAAACATATCCTCCACCGTATCCCAAGCTATTCCTAAAATTTTATGCTGATTCTCGTCTACATCAGAAAATATAATGTGATCTTCTGGAGAAGGAACTACATTAGGATGTCTAGCGGCGTTAGTAGCCCATTTACTAAGGGAGAAACCTCCTTTTGAAAGTAACTTCACTAACTGATCCTGGATTATATGCAAAGTGGAAATGTCATCTGCCCCGAACAGCATGTCATCCACATAGACTGAATCGAACAAGATTCTTTGTGCGTGCGGAAATTCGGCTCCAAATCGAGCCGCAAGTTCTTTGAGAACTCGCATCGCTAAAAACGGCGCGGGACCGGTCCCGTAGGTAACGGTATTTAATTCAAACGTTTGCTCCCCACCGGGAGTTTGCCAAAGAATCGATTGTAATGCGCGATCTTCTTGCCGGACAAGTATCTGACGGAACATCTTAACTATGTCTGCCACTCCGGCAAGTTTATACCCTCGCCAATTTAACAAAATAGCAGTAATGTCCTTTTGCAATTTAGGACCTACCAACAGGACATCATTGAGTGATGCTCCCGTGGTTGTCCTGCTAGAAGCGTTAAACACTACTCTGACCTTTTCCTTTCCTGACACCGACTTGACAACCGCGTGGTGAGGAAGGTAAACTCGATTCTTTGCAACCAAAGAATTTGAAACTGGAGTCATGTGTCCAAGCGACTCATACTCTTGCATGAATTCCACGTATTGTTCCTTCCGGGTAGGATTATTGACGAAACTCTTGCGTACCCGCCGTAAGGAAGCTTCTGCTATGTGACGAGAAGCTCCTAAATCTGAACTGTCAAAACCAGGTTTGAACGGAAGCGCAACCACGAACCGCCCGTTGGCATCCTGCTCTACCGTTTTCTGAAAGAACTCCTCACAGAAATGGTCTTCATCGGAGCAGGTGATTGACTCGGGAACCTCTTCTAACTCCCAAAAACGCCGTAATCCCTTGTCGAGGTCACAACAGTGATGTACCGTGGTCGACTGCGCACGCGATTTATGTGGTAAAACGCCCGAAACTACCCATCCGAAAATTGTGGATTGTGCCAATAGCGAACCGTCGACCGAGGTCAATGACCTGTTAGTCAAAAGCTGCGGGTAATAATCTGCACCGATAAGAAAGTCGATCGGTGATCGCGAAATTTCCGCCTGATCTGCGAGATCCTCTGGCTTCAATTCAGGGAAATTCGAGGGTGAAAAGGACTTCGGCATATACCCAGTTATTTTGGGGAGAATTAACGCTGAGACAGTCAAAGCCGCCTGACTGCTCTTGAGTGACCTTAAATTGATTACCGCTTCCCCTTTAATTCTCGTCGAAACGTGTCCTGTAACCCCGGAAATCGATGCATTGACCGGAACCCGCTTAACACGAAGCAATTGGACTAAATTCTCTGTAATAAATGACGATTCTGACCCGGGATCCACTAAACCCCTTGCTACAACGTGTCTACCGTTTTTTGCACACACTTGTACCAAAACAGTTGCAAGCAAGACCGTTCGCGTATCATTAATACTTAAATGAGTGTTAACCTCTGCGCTGGAAGAGGTAGACGGCAAACTGTCGGTCGTTGGGAAGGTAACTGGTGATGCCCTACTGACCGAGGTGTTTCTTTCCCCCAGGTGCAGCAACGTATTGTGTGGCTTTGCACAGGTTTTACACCGGAAAGAACTAGGGCATGCCGAAGTGAAATGACCACTTCGGAGACAATTTACGCATACTTTCTTCCGGTGGACTAAGCTTAGTCTAGCGGACGGTTGTAGACTCAACAATTTCTCACATCGTGAAAGCGAGTGGTTCTGACCACAATGGACGCACTTTGAGCTCCGCACACTCGTACTGTGTGATTTTATTGGCCGTTCAGGTGGCTTAACCGCGCTTGATTTAGTGAGTCCTAAGGATTCCAGCGTGCTAACCTTACTGGATAAAAATTCGGTCAACTTCGCGTACGTGGGGTATTCTGCTAGATCGCTTATGCAGCGTTCCCACTTCAATCTAAATGCTGGATCAAAGCTACTGGCTACTAAATGAACTATGAGTGGGTCCCAAAAGTCCACTGCATATTCTAAATTTCTAAGAGCGTCGAGGGTGACAGCTACCGTGTCTCTTAAATTTTTTAAGGCGGTCAAGTTGGTGCCGTCAACGGAACCCAACTCGGTAAATCTGTTAAGCAACGTCGCCGTAATTATTCGACGATTATGATACCTGGAGACCAGCGTGGTCCAGGCAATCGAATAATTTTCAGAGCTCACCGTAAGAGCCTGAATCACGGTTCGAGCCTCTCCTACTAAACACGATTTTAAGTAATGGAATTTCTGAATTCCTGGCAGACCGGCATTTTCATGAATCATGGCTTTGAACGTATCATGGAACGTCAGCCATTCGGCATAATTGCCACTAAACTTCGGCAGATCTATTTTTGGAAGTCTCATGGAGGATGGGACATTGCAGTCAGTTTGAGAGCCAAGACTCGCATTGACGGGAGTCGAGTTTTCCTCTAGACGACCCAACTGGTCTAGAATATAGCTCTCAACTGCCTCAAACGCTTCTAAAGCCGACTCGTATACGTTATTAAGGACGTATGGAGTGGCTGCTAATTCCTGCGGCTCAAAACTCGCGCTTAACTTAATGTGGCATGCCCGTACATTATCGTGCAAGTCGTTTGCGAGTTTTAATCGCTCCTCGAGATAACTAGAGGTGAACTTATTCGCACCACGTTTCTTAATATTTGTAAGGAGACGCACGAGATCTTCGCGGTATACCGCAACGCTCACTGCGAATTCTCGCTTTAATTTGCCTTCGGCCATATTTACGGCGTGCTAGGCGCTCTCCTAACCGAACCGAACGACCGAAGTTAATCGTTGCTAGCGACCACCGAAGAATGCTTTTAATTACGTTAATACTTGCCGATACTTCAAGTTTGACTTGAGATCCGGCTCGAAGGACCAATTTGTGCGAGACTGTATATCGGGCAGATCCCGACTCCACAAATACGAAAGAAACAAAGCGAAACTTCCGGTGGTAACGCTGAACGTTCGGTACGCTCGGACGGACAAAGGTAGGAGACGCTAGCAAATAAAAAAGGCGCGACTAACAGTAAAATAGATATATTTTCAAAACAATCTAAACTTAACAATATACCAAGAAAGAGAAAAAAGAACTCTAAATCCTAGAGCAGAAGGCTCAAATGTGTCAACATAGACGCGCGAAGCGAGCTCCGCTATGACGCGCAAGGCGAACTCCGCCAGGACCAAGCGCTGATGCGCTTGGAAACCGGAGGGTTTGGAGCGAAAAAATGGGGCTAATCCCCGAAGGAGGGACAACCCGAGAACACCTCGAATTGTCTCCAAGACACTACAAAGTGCGAGCACCGCACTTGGAATGGAAGCGAACTCCGCTGTAAGGAAGTGCGAACACCGCACTAGGAAAGGTAAAGTGCGAACACCGCACATACACTAATAGTCACGAGAACTCCTCGTGGGAAAAGGTGAGGATAGTTGGGATTACCAAACTTACATGTGCCTGAAAGCAAGCATAAAGGAGTCCCCGTCTGTAGGGGCTCGGGTCGAGCAAGCGACTGACTGGAACGGCAACGATCTCGCCGATATCGAGCTCGGTGAGATCGCTGCGAGGTGGGAGACGCTGCGAGTGGGGACCAGCTTCGGGAGAGGGAGACTGTCCGGTGGGTCCCGGCTCAGCTCCGCTCCCCCCTTACCTTTCGCGATCGCGAACAAATAAGTATTTATTTTTCTTTTTAAATTCTTCTTTCTTCTCAAGTAAGTGTTCAATATTTATTTCTTCTTGTAAATTATCAGTATTTTCACATAACTCGTTTGTATTCTTATGTTCAAAATAATTTTCTTTTCTTCCATTACTTAACTTACTAATATTATTACTGTTCGTTTCACTTTCAATAGATTCTGTATAACTTTCATCACTACTGTAAACATCATCTGAATCGCTGCTATTTGAAATATCCGCATCATTTTTTTCGTAAAAATATTTCGTTTTTGCTTTCGGTAAGTTTTTATTGTCCGATTTATTTAGAGACTCTTCCTTCTTTGGTTTACCTCTTTTTCGTAATTGATCCTGTGTACTCAATAGTGTAGGGTGTTTTCTGGGCCTACCTCTGCCGCGAGGTTTTGTTAATTCCGATTGTGTAGCATTCTTCTCTTCAGTGTTCCTCTTCAATTCTTGTTTTCTAGGTCGCCCTCTTTTTCGTTTTTCTATTTGTTCTATAGGATATTTTCTAGGTCTTCCTCTACCGCGAGGTTTTGTTGTTTCTGACAGTGCGATATTTTCTTCTTTTTTTTCTTTCTTAAATTTTGTATGCGAGTTTTTAGATAATTCAATTATATTTTTCCTTGGTCTACCCCGTTTTCTAGGTACTTGTTCCAGCTGACGTAGTGGATATTTCCTTGGTCTTCCACGTTTTCTAGGTACTTGTTCCAGCTGACGTAGTGGATATTTCCTTGGTCTTCCACGTTTCCTTGTAGTTTTTGATAGAGGCTGCTTTGATGAAGATAACTTTTCTTGTAAGGCTGATAGTTGCTGTCCTAAAGCCAAACTATTGGAAAGTCCTAATGATTCCTTTTGGTTCTCCTGCGTCTTGTCTTCATCTTCCGTGGAGGAGTCGGATTCTTCCTTGGTGATTATTTTTCGCGGTCTTGGATTTCCTGAAGAGTCATCCGTAGAAGAACGCATACGTGTTCTAGGTTGATAGGATGTTTCTTGTTTCTTCAGTACCTGAACTGAGTCCTCTGAGTCGCTGACGTATTTTCTGGTTGGGTACTGATGTGTAATTTTTGGTTTTTTAAATTCTTCCTGATCTTGGCTATCTGAAGAACGTGGCCTAATTGGCATTACCCAGACTTCTTCCTTCACATCCGCAGGATTCCTTGATAGTGCATCTGCTACGTTATTTAATCTTCCTGGTTGATGAATAATCTCAAATTCATAGTCATTTAGGATTATTAACCACCTTTGTAATTGTTGCGGAGGGTTGACCTTTGATTTTAAAAATGTAATTGTTTTATTATCTGTTATTAATTTAAATTTTCTTCCATATAGGTACGGTCGATAATGTTGTATTGCTTTAACTATTGCTAGTAACTCTTTTTTCAGTGAATCGTATTTTTTTTTCCGTTTTCGATAATGTTTTAGAATAAAATGATATGGGGTGATCAAAGCCTTCAAACTTTTGGCTAAGGACGGCGCCCACTGCGTAATCTGAAGCGTCTGTTGTTACTGTAAATTCTTCGTTGAAATTTGGGTAACGCAAAATAGGGGCTTCCGCAATTCTATTTTTTAAATATTTAAATGCTTCATCCTGTTCTTTTTCCCAATGGAATTTTACGTTTTTCTTTAATAATTCATTCAACGGGCTAGCAATATTAGAGTAATTTTTTATGAAACGCCTATAGTAGCCTGATAATCCCAGAAATTGCCTTATAGTTTTGACGTCCGTTGGTGTCGGAAATTCTGTTATCGAGTTGATTAATTTATGGTCTGGTTTAACTCCTGCTGGTGTTATTAAATGTCCGAGGTACGTTACTTCCTTTTTCAAGAATTCGCATTTATCTACCTGTAGTGTTAATTTCGCCTTTTCCAATCTTTGTGCTAATTTACAGAATTTTCGATAATGTTCATCAAGTGTTCTTGCATATATAACAATGTCATCTAAGTATACAAAAATTTCTGCTCCGAGAAGACCCGACAGAATAACGTCCATTAGTCTTTGAAAAGTCCTAGGGCCATTTTTCAGCCCAAAAGGCATACGTTTAAATTCATAGTGTCC
Source organism: Gasteruption jaculator (assembly GCA_949825005.1). Lineage (NCBI taxonomy): Eukaryota > Metazoa > Arthropoda > Insecta > Hymenoptera > Gasteruptiidae > Gasteruption > Gasteruption jaculator. Next base: position 8,890,831 of record OX463766.1, read on the forward strand.
TCTGGGAGTTGAGAATGCAGTTTTATATCTATCTTCCGGGCTCATTTCAATTTGATGAAAACCGGATGCCAAATCCAAAACAGAAAAGTAACGTGCATCGCCCAATTGATCTAGGATTTCAACTATGTTAGGAAGAGGATATGCATCGTCTATGGTCTTTTCATTTAATTTGCGGTAATCTATCACCATGCGCCACTTTTTGTTTCCTTTTGAATCTGGCTTTTTTGGAACTATCCAAACTGGCGAATTAAACGGCGAGGTCGATTGCGTGATAATATCTTTATTTAGTAGTTCTTCAACTTGTTTTTCCATTTCCTCCTTATGTACAGGTGGAAACCTGTATTGTCGAACATTAATTGGTATATTATCAAAAGTTGGAATTGTATGCTGGGTTACCGATGTAGAACCCAGTTGTTCACCTGGTAAGTGAAACAACTGAGGGTACTCTGCAACTAATTTATGCACGTGTTGTCTTTCATCTTCACTTAGATGGTCCAAGCGAAGGGAAGACTCTATTTTCTTAATTCTTTCTTCTCGATATATTGTTTTAATTCCAGCATTTTTAATCAAATTATTTATTTTACAATTTTGATTTTGTTCGAGCATACCGATGTCCTCCAGAACATTTCTGTTTTCCGCAATCACCTTCTCCACCGCTATCAACTCTACAGTTGGAATCTCCAAATTAATTGGTGTTTCAGTTGAATTGGTAGCGTAAAGGTATGCGATTCCATCCCTATTCGCAACCAACGCACCACCTAAGAAAAGACCACGACCCGCTTTTACAACTGGGATATAGCCTTCTTTTAAACATGTTTCTTTTAATTTCACATACATTAATGTTTTTGTCCTTGCAGGCAAATAAACCTTTTCGTCAGTGGCAAACGGAATCAATTCTCCGTTGAAACGCATACATTTGTCGGAGTAAGAAATTTCAACTTGGTTGTCGCAAAAGAAGTCATTTCCCAAAATACCATCTTCTTTAATGGGGAACTCGTTATCGACTACATGAAAATCTGTTAAGATTCCTTTTACATCTATAACGCATTTCCCTTTAGTGTAGACTTTATTTGCAGTTATGCCCGAAAGTGAATATACAATGTCTGTGCGAATGTTAATGTGTTCGGGGACCTTCCTTTCCTTAATTAAACTGATTTCTGCTCCAGAATCTAAGAAAAATTTTGCTTGTTCGTCCTCTAAGTCTAATGAGTGTATAAAAATTGATGAAGGTGGATGATGATATTGCGATTTATAAGGAATTTGAGCAGTTTTTAGTTCGAAGTTTGGCGCTCCTGAGAGCTGCTCGGCGTTGCGCCATTTCGCCGGCCTCTCTTCCCGTTTTTTGCCTCAATACCTGAAGAATTTTGAATATCATCGGTATTGTTGCTTTCCTGCTGTTTATTAAATGTTTGATGATACTGACTTGGGGACTGTGATCTCGATCTGGGAGATTGTGGATAATTAAAATCTTCTGGAAATTGGTTATAATTTGGATGTTGGTTTTGAAACTGATTCCAACGAGGACTCGGAGATCTATTCCAAGTTTGACATTGCTTATTTCTAATTTGGTTTTGTGGCAGATTATTAGCCTGGTTTGGGTAATAATTTCCCCAGTTTTGATTTACAGATTGATATGGGGATTGATTTGGAAACTGGTTCGAGAAATTGTCTGAAAAGGGATTTGTGAATTGCTTTTGAAAATTATTCGGATATTGATTCCGAGGATTACTGAAAATTCTATTCTGAAAATTGTTTGAGTATCGATTTTGGAGGTTATTCGGTCTTCGATTGTAGTTTTCAAAATTATTTGGGGTATTATTTTGAAATCTATTTGAAAACTGATTCCAAAAACTATTTGGAAACTGTCTATTTTGAAATTGATTATATCCGTTCTGTGTATAAAATGGATTATCTCTACCGTTGTCATGCCCTCTGCTTTCATGGTAAAAATTTTGATTATAATTTTCCGAACGATTTCGAGAGTACCTATAGGGTGAAGGTGAGTTTCTACGGTATCTTTTATTTAAACTATCATCTCCGTTACCAATCTGGGATTCATTGTAGTGATCTCTGCGTGAACGATTTTGATTTCCTATTGATCTACACTCTATGATACTATGACCATCTACTCTGCAAAATGAGCAATATTGATTGTTGAATTTATACAAGGTGTTTCGACTGCGTTGTAATGATTATCTGAACTAAATGTAGCATCAGCAAAACGAACTTTTGCTATTCTTTCAGTAACTGATTCTAAAGCATCCTGTTCTTTTATATTTTCTCGGTACTGTCTATGATCCTGTCTTCTATTGAGTTCTTTTTCAACTTTAACAGCTTCCTCAATAGCTGCATCAATTGAATCATATGATTGCCTCATAAGGAAGTTTCCAATATTTTCATGTAATCCCCTAATATAGCTTCTCATTGCTGACTTTTTTAATTCTTCTAATCTACCATCAAGGTATGCTATTTGTTCGGCAGAAGCATATGTCGTTTTTAACCGTTTCTCAATTTTAAATAGTATTTTCTGTGTTCTCAAAGAGTAATCAAATACTGGCTCATTGTAATTTTGAACACACGATTTAAGTTCATTTTCTAAGTCACTTAATTCTTTATCCTGTCCAAAATGTTTTTTAATATCTTTTAATAAAGCATTTAAATTGGTGTAATTTCTAGTTTCGACATAATCCGATATTTTACCCGCTAATTTAAATGGAATCATTGTTAAAAATTTTTCCTGGTCCGGTCTTCCTAGTACTCTTTGCGCCCGTTCGCATTTTTGAATGAACGTGTCTATCGAAATATTCGTTCCGTCGAATAAAGGTATATTATTAAACACATCTTTAAACGCTACTGTTTCCGCCATTTTAGGTGTTACTTGATTAAAAAGCCTTGATAAGTAATAATCCGGTATATCGGGCAATTGATTAGTTTTCGACAATTTTTCTTCTTGTTGTGGGTTCTTATTTTGAATTGTTAGTAAATCTTTTAATTTAACATACTGGGTATCACGAGAGTAGTTCCTAGTTTCTATATTTACTTTTTCCTTTATGGGAGAAATTTTGAAAAAATGTTTAAATCGGACTTACTAAAATGAAAATTCAGATAGGAATATGTAGAAAATTTTGTAAAGTTCAATATTTTAATGCTAGAGCGATTAGAATTGTTATTGCCAATACAGTAATCTTTTTCCTACAATCACCAAATAAATCAATTTTAACGATAAATATGTATATTTATTATTTTTCTTTCAAAATACAAATTAAATGTGTCACTTTTCCATATTTTGTTTTATCTTGTTATATGATTTATTATTGTAAATAGAAATTGTACTTACATGAATAATGGTCCGATGAAGTACAAAATTGATGTTATAGTTGCTTTCATGGTCTCGGGGTTCCTCGTATACTAGTTCTTCGTATGCACCCTCTGTTTTTTTTTTCCTTTCCTTCCAATGGTACCGTGGAGTTCCTTTCTTCTTCTTTCTCTTCCTTGTTTTTAAGTGAATTCGTCAGATGTTCCAATTTTTCTTCTTATTTTTTTTTCTTCTTTTTTTTTAATGTTTAGTTTCTTTTTTTTTCGCTTCTTTTACTTATTCATTTATTTGTTTACTTATTTATTCGTTTGTTAGTTTATTTATTTCTCACTTCATTTGTTTATTTATTTAGTTATTTATTTATTTGTATTAGAAACGATAGGTTCCTAAACCGCTGTCACCACTTTCTGTGACGGGAAGGCAAAAGAAGAACCGCTAAACTATATCAAACTATGATGGCACTTTATTCCCGATCTTTCCTCTACAACCGCTTCAATCGAACTCTCAAAAGGAACTCTCCACTCCCAATCGTCGCCACGATACAGTCGTTGCCGAGCGGTCAAAAATGCTGATTTTGTGATACCGATTTCCAGAACATTCGATGCAAACCTGCATGCGAATTCTTTACACCGGATGTTCTGAGGAAGAAACTTGATCACAAAATCTGCTAAGGTGACGGAAAGTCATGAATGTGACAATAGTAATTATGGAAGGCCCACTACCGGACCGGGCTTAAAAGTTGCAGGACGGATAGAAGTTTAAAACAGAAAATCTTCAAGAAAATCGAAGGATACATACAGTTTTAAAAACACGATTGAAAACTTAAATTTCAAAAATATTGATTAAAAACACTTTAAATATTTTTTTGTTGTCACGTCGCGCGACATACCTCCCTGTAGGATTACGCACACTATAATATTAAGATTGTTAAAATAAAAACCGCTTAGTTATAAGGTATTACATACGGACAGGAAACTATTTTAAAATATAATGAAACTAAATTCTAAACGCACATGAATCGCTGGACGTTTCCTACACTCTAGATACCTTTATAATTTAAGAGTTCGACGAATTCCTCTAATTAATTAGAGAAATAATAACAAGAAAAGACAATTTAAAGAAGCAGCTGGTAACTAGGATGACTAAACCCAGTCATAAATATGTCACTTTTAAAGTCACTGTTAAGGCAGTATTCTACTTTACAACTTTGAAAAAAAAATTTTTTTTTTTACATTTTTCGAAAGTAAATATATTCAAGAATGCTAGTGCAAAATTTAAGAAAGATTGAAGCAGTCTAACTATACCTTTCCACCCTTCGAACGCACCTACCTGAGCGCGCGGTTCTGACCTGCCCAGCGCGCTTGCCGTCTACCTGACTTTGTTCGCTGCAGCAGCCGTTCCCCTATTGTAAATCATTACACCTATATATATTCTCATCGAAATATAAACTTTTGCTTCTCTATATTACCTTCCCTTTATAATTTTGCTTCTGTATTTCAGTTCTGTATTTCAGTAGTGGAGAATCAGTCGTTATTCGAAGTTCAAAAGTGTAGCATCTATCTATTCGCAATGGATACGAAGAAAGTGTATCGTGCACAGAAAAATTCTAGTCGTCCATCTAGAACTAGAAAACGTACTTTTCACGGAAACAGATTCACTGATGAAGGAGGTACTAGCAACACGAGTGCGTCAGCAGCAAAACTGAAAAAATCTAACGATCCGAGTTTTGATGTGAAAGTTGAAAATACTGGTGGTTATTCTTTGATTCATTTTTTTACTGTATTTTCAATGCTCTCACAGTGGGCAGTGTGTTCTGTTTGCCATATGCAATTGAAATTTTCACAATATGGGTTACGAGGCCTTGGTTTCAAAGTGTGCGTTACTTGTGGCTGTGGAGACAAGTACATCAATTCGTGTCCGATGATCGGCACTGGATATGAAGTAAATCGTCGACTCGTATTTGTGTTTCGTTTGCTTGGTATTGGCCTTCAAGGGATACAGTTATTTTGTAATCTGATGGAATTACACACAACTTTCAATATAAAAATCTATTATGAAATCGTAGAGAACATCAAAATCGCTGTCAAAAGTGTATTCGATTTAGTTCAACGCAAGGCAATCGATGAAGAAAAAAAGCTAAATGTCGAAAAGGGATTTGGTGAAGATCTGACGGTTTCTGGAGACGGATCCTGGGCAAAGAGAGGTTTTACTTCGCTCACTGGTATCGTGTCTTTAATTGGCAAGTACAGCAAAAAAATTCTTGACGTTGTAGTTATGTCAAGTTATTGCAGAGCATGTGATTATCGTAAAAAAATCACAGACGATATTGGTTTTGCTGCGTGGTATGAAAAGCACAAAGCCAATTGTAGTGCAAATCACGAAGGTAGCGCCGGTAAAATGGAGGTTCAAGGTGTTGTAAAAATGTTTTTAAGATCGCTAGAGAAATATGCAGTGCGATATGGCTTTTATATAGGCGATGGCGACTCGAAAACATTTAAAATGCTGCTTAATACATATCCGTACGGCGAAGATTTCGTTGTGAAAAAGCTGGAGTGTGTGCTACACGTTGCCAAAAGAATTTTCAAACGCGCAAGTAATGCGAAGAAAATTTTAACTCAAAGGAGAAAAGTTGAGAATGCAAAACTGAAGGTCGAAGAAAAAAAAACGAAAAAAGCAGCTGCACCGAAGAAAGTTGTGAAGAAACCGAAAGTCGTGATTAAAAAAGTGAAGACTGCTGATCTAACTATCAAACTGATGAAAGAGTTATCTAAAAACTACAGTCTTGCAATTCAAAGGAATTCAAATTCAGTGGAAGGCATGCAAAACGAGATCTGGGCCGGCTATTACCACAAAATCTCAACGGACTCCAAACCGCAGCATACGTACTGTTCAGATAGCTGGTGCAAGTATAAGAAGGCCGAAGCAAACAACGCTTTAAAAAATTATAAACATCCTCCTGCTCTTGCTACTGACGTACAAGAGGTGCTGAAGCCGATCTACGAAGATCTAACGAAAACGGAGTTACTGGAGAGATGTTTGGGTGGAAACACTCAAAATAACAATGAGTGTTTCAACTCAACAGTTTGGACTATGGCACCGAAGCATGTCTATAATGGCAAAAAAATTGTTAAAATTGCATGCCTCACTGCTGCCTGCATTTTTAATGAAGGATTCAGCCCAGTTTTGAAAATGATGGAAATTATGGGCATCAAAATCGGCCAAACTGCCTTGCAATTCGCCAATATGCGCGATCAACAGCGCATCGTTCGAGAGAACCGCCGCTCGACTGAGGCTTCTAAGGAGAGCAGAATTAAAAAAAAGCAGGCTAAATTGGATGAAAATACTCACCTGGAACAAGTTGAAGGGATATTATATGGACCAGGCATTGCTGATTGAGCGTAAGATAATTTTTTCTATGATTTGTCACTTACGAAAACTTAAAATGCGTTTTTCTCGAAACAACGTTTTCAAGTACCGTGGTCGTGAAAACTCAAAAACTATTGAACCGATCCTTATGAAATTTTAAACACATATTCTATATGTTTGTATCAACCGACCTAACTATAATCAACTTAAAATTTTAATTCTAACTATTTTTTAATTGCAAAAAAAGACGCAAAAAAAACGCAATTTTTTTTTCTTTCGTATTTTAGCCGCCATTTTGTTGATTTTGCACATACATAAAATATTCTAGTTAGATCGGTTCCTGAAGTCATACTGAACATAAAACTATTTGATGTTTTTGTTTCAGACTATCCGTCGGCAAGATTTTACGACCACGGCAACGTTACCTACTTTTTGAGGTATTGGCTTTGACCATACTTTACGTGTATAAAAAATGTATAAAATAAAGAAAAAAAATTTGTTTATGTACTTTGAGAGTGTATTTATTAAGCATTTCAAACCCTACATCCATATCTTCAATAGTATTCTCAGAAAAAATTCACAAAAATAGCGTTTTTTTCAAAGTTGTAAAGTAGAATACTGCCTTAAAAGCTAAATATCTAAAACTATATACTTAACACAATTTCACGGAAAATCATCGGTCAAGCGGAACAATGTATACCGAATTGCCGACACCGACAACAGCAGAGCGCCTAAAAAAGGAGATAATTAGGTGGAAAAGTGTCCGAGGAAAGGATATATCAATAATTTATTACTATTGTCAGAGTGCAGGAAAGACAAAAAAGCCGCGGAAGACAAGTAGCAAGGAATTGCTTTTAGTAAATTAAAAGAATGTAATTACCCCCGCCTCCTAGTTATGGGTTTCTACAAATATATAAACCCTTAGAATTTTCGGGAGAATCAGTCCTACCGTGATCCTCACCGAAGTGCTGCCCATCGCACCTTCGAATTTTTAAAAACACGGCGATAACTTGGAATTATATTAGTCAAATAGCGTCCATCGCGTTTCTGGATTACTGTAAAAATAAAAGTTCAAATAAAAAACTGGATACAAATTCTACCCCAGTTGGTTTAATTCGAAACATATTAAGTTTGTGACTGCATCCTTTCCCGACGTCATCTACTACCTACGCCTGCTGCCCCGACGGAGGACTCTATTGAAACCAACCATCTTTCGGCTCAACGGCAATTGTTCAACCCGTTCAAACTTATAAAGGTATTTTTAATTCAATATTGAGAGTGGTTCTTTTCCCATTTTGTGAGGATAGGGCAAAATACATCCCATCAGGCACATTTTCACTATTAATAATCCCAAATTTCCCCATCAAACTAATTCGGCCCAGCCCGGAGTTTTGTCGCATAGACAGATATACTCTAAAGGGCTACGTTGTAAGGATAGGGCTTTACCGGCCTGCCGAGGTGGCATAGGTTATGTCAAAAGGTAAACCTACCTAGGACGTAAGATTGTATTTTTTTCTGTAAAGGCCATCTAAAAACGAAAATTTTGAAAAAAAATAATTGAATTTCGACCATTATTAGGAAAGTTATGAGCAAAAAATCAAAAAAAGGGCGGTTTTTTTGAAAACTCGATATTTTGTTATCCAGTGATCAAAAAAATCTCAAAATTTACCAGAAAGCCTCTTTTGAGGGGTACTAAAAAATACCAAAAAATTAAGAAAATTTAAAAAAAAATTTTCAAACCGTCCGATTTGGCGTGGAATGCCCCAAATATATCCATGATATTTAATATTTCATATGAATAATGAACTTAAGAAAAAGATTTTTAGGCAATATTTAATTAATTTTGTGTAAATACTATATGAATAATAGAGTAAATAATTACTTAATCATTTCAAAAAAGATTTTTTGGTATTATTAATATTCCAATACTAGTTTTATAAGAGTTGTGCTGAATTTTGTATTTGAACTGATTGAGTTATTACATACTCTATTATTCATAAAGTATTTATACAAAATTACTTTAATATTACCTAAACATCTTTTTAAGGGTGTCATCCCGTGTGGTGGCCGTTTTTTTAAAGATTTTTATCGGAATTTTTCGTGATGAAACGAAAAGACACAGAGCTTTAAAATTTTTACTACATATTTATTCATTCTTCAAGTATGTCTCTGAATTTTGTTATACAAAAATATACGTATGATCGTGAGTTATATCGCTCAAATGGCACCCATGTAAAAAAACGGTGTCCATGATTCCGGCAGATTGGCTTATATGAAGTAAAAAAATAAAATTGCAAGGTGATCTGTAAGTGGTTGGCTATCGCCGGAATGAGGATTTTTGAAAAACATTGTACCGCCTTCTTTTTACAGAAAAAATAGTCTAAAGAAATCGTTTAATTTTGGGGCTTTATGTTTAAAAGCATGTAAAAAATTTAATTTTCGATTTTTCCAAAAAATCCTCATTCCGGCGATAGCCATCCACTTATAGATCAACTTGCAATTTTATTTTTTTATTTCAGATAAACCAATCTGCCGGAATCATGAACACCGTTTTTTTCCGTGGGTGCCATTCGAACGGTATAACTTCCGATCATAAGTATATTTTCGTATAACAACATTCAGAGACATAATTGAAGAATGAATAAATATGAAGTAAAAATTTGAAAGCTCTGTGTCTTTTCATTTCATCATGAAAAATTCCGAAAAAATCACGACCGCCACACGGGATAACCCCCTTAAGTTTATGATTCATATGAAATATTAAATACCATGTATATATTTGTTTAAAATAAAAACAAATTTAAATTGTAAAAAAATGAAAAAAATTCTTTATAATGAAAAAAATAGAAGAAAGGCGACCCACAATAGGACTTGTGGCATTAAATGGAGAATGGAAGAATGCTTTTTTTGAAAAAAAAAGAAAAATAAAAAATGGCGAATTGTGAGAGGTTAATGATTTTTTTCAAAAGCTCTAAAATATTATTGATCATACATTAAAATTTTTATTTTTTGGTAAATTTCATTCAATAATAAACAATTTGCAAAAAAGTCTTTTTGATCAATTTTTAGAAGATAGAACATTATAGTTATTTGAAAAAATTACAAAAACCTGCGCGCGCAGTAAATATCGTTATCTCGCTGTCATATCGCTCTGCTTTAAGCTTCTTTTTCTGCCGCAACCTGCCTTCGGGCGCTTTCTTTTCCAGAGTGTTTGCATGCCCCCTTATGCAATCTTGCGACTGCGCTGATTCCATTGCTATCTTTGTCTTGGGTGCTGTTTTTTTAGTGAGTTTTTTTGGATTCTGAGTTTTCTAACCTCTACATTTAACCACTGGAATCCATTCTTCAACGTGGGCTACGCTACCGGTCAGCTACACAACGCACGCTCATTGGAGTACACCGATCTTCCCTGGCAGCTGATTGGATACATCGGGACAAATTGCACTATCTGTCGCCATTATCAATTGATCATTATTCTGGCAGTATCAGAACCGCTTGTGAGGCCTGCGTGACATCTACCAGCGCCATCACAAACTGCTCACCGCCGTGTTTGGGCCCTACCTTACCAGCACTTTTCCAAACTGTTGGTTACCTGCCTGGTAAGGATAGCGGAACTATGATGCCCTGTGGAGGCCAATGCAACGGAGGAGTGAAGGTACCCAAGATCTGTGGGGCCTGTCGCATTTCTTATCACCCTAAGTGCACGACCTGGCACATGGTGAATTCCGGCCAGAAGTATTTAAAGGTCTGTGCGAAGTGCTTTCAATCCACTCCATCAGTGGATCCTCAGCCTCCTTTCTCGCGGTCCAGGGAACGCAGCTACTCGTCGGATGACAGCTTCCATAGTCCGGAGGCTATTGCTAATGAGGGTGTAAATAACCTTCCTAATTTCACTTCTGGAGGTCCAGGTGCCAGCTCTAGCGACGCGCGTGCAGTCTCCCTCCAAACTATACTAGAGGCAGTGACCAACAGTAACTCTATTCTGAGGGATCACGATAGTCGGCTCTCTCAAATCACCGGTTCCCTCTCTGATTTGCCGAGGTTGACTGAGACTATAAACACCCTTAAAATAGAGGTTTCCGTACGCCTGTCAGCCATTGAACAATCCCAGGAAACTCTTAACTTGAGAGTAAACACCCTGGAAACCCAATGTGTCTCTCTTAAGGGTTTTACTGCAGCCCTTTCCTCTCATGGTAACAGACTTGTCGCGGTTGAGGCCAAGGTTTCTGCATCAGCCTCGGAAATTATAAAGCTGTCCGCAGATACTGAAGAGCTCAGAACTGCAACCTTGGCGATCAGAGCTAGAATTGACAATTCTCTGCCTCTCGGCACCATCGGTACCCAGGATGGTAGTACCTTCAGTAACCGCATTAGCGAACTAGAGAAATCCATTCACCACTTAGACCACCAGCTCCACCAGATCAAAGCCTCAGATGTTGCGGATAGAGAGCTGATAATATCTGGACTTCCCTCAGATGTTGGAAGTGACTTTGACCTTATTGCTGCGAAAGCAATCGAGTCTGTTTGTTCTAAAGAGGTTCGTTCAGATATTGTCAAGGTTCGATGTCTGAAATCTCACACCAGTACTGGTGGTGGCGCTGACCCACTCGTCACTAGTACTTTCGCCACGTCTGCCCTACGTGTATTTTCCGATAGACCTTCAGAAGTTCCTCAAATGGCCAAAACACTCGCCATAGTAGCAACATTCAAGTCAGCTGCAGTGCGAGACCTTATCATTGACGCAAAGCGCCAGAAAGGACGTCTCATGATTCACGACGTTTTTCCCCATGCTGCAAATCGTATTGGCATCATTCGCTTCAGTGAGATGCTTCCATCTAATACGTATAAGCTGTTCCGTACCACGAAGTCGCGTGCGGCTGTTAAAGGGTATCGCTTCGTCTGGGCTAAACATAGTAAAGTCTTTGTAAGGAAGGAAAACGGCTCCCCTATAGTAACTGTTATTTCTGAAGCTGACTTAGACCAATTAGATTGAGTTCTTTGCCCTGGGTCCAATCTTAAATCTAAAACTAATCCGTCTGTCAACTCTATTCGTGTAGCACATTTTAATGCAAATTCGCTGCCTGCTCACCGTGCACTCGTAAATGCACATTTTGCTGATATTTCTTGTCATTTAATAGCAGTAACAGAAACGTGGCTGCATGGTGGGATCAGCGACCAACTCCTTCAGCTTAGTGGCTACACTCTTATTCGTAATGACAGAGACGGTAAAAGAGGTGGAGGAGTTGTCTGTTATATTAGCAGCTCATTTAAGATTGCCCTTCTTGCCTCATCCTTATCTGAATTCTCAAATGAGTCTGAATTTTTAATATTGGAAGTACGCCCGAGCTCGGCTGAAATATTGCTGTTCGCTGTAGTCTATAGGCGTCCCGACAAAATGGCTCCTCTCAATAACTTTATTGAAGCTTTTGACCGGGTCTCCCACAATTACTCCAATATTATTGTTACAGGTGATTTGAATTACAACGTATTGAGAAATGACACTCTTTCACAGCCGCTACGTGACTTCGTCTATTCTAGATCTCTCTATTTAGTACCCACAGGTCCAAGTCATCGTACTCAATCCTGTGATACTTGGCTTGACGTCTTCATGATATATGACTCTGACAAACTGCTTAGTTTTTTCAGGTCTAACTCACCCTTCATTGCTGGCCATGATTTAATCTCCTTGGAATATAGCCTAAAATCGTCTCAGGACCCTATTAACCGGATCTCTTGCAGAGACTATCGCCGCTTTGATCCTAACGCCTTTCGACATGACCTTGAGCATTCGCTGGCAACGGCAGATGTTAGCACTTCGTTTGATGTGGATGCCGCGCTTGCCGTCTTTAATAATTGTATAAATGGTGCTCTCGACGCTCATGCACCCAACACGTCGTTCGCCCCCAAACGTCGTCGTGCCCCGTGGGTGAGCGTTGAGTTACGTGCTCGTATTAAGCAGAAGGCATCACTATTTAAGGCTGCTAAGCGCTCTGGATCCGTCGCGAGATATGCTCGGTATCGGTTGTTTAGGAATAGGCTGAACGATGATTTGAGAAGAGCTCGCGATGAATATTATGCGGCAAAACTCAATACTGTAAAAGGACAGCCGGGAATGTGGAGGAAGCTGGGGCAACTGGGCTTAACTAAGTCTTCATCCTTCTCTTCATCCCCAGTTCAATTCTTTGATTTAAAATTTGATTAAATTTTACGCATCCATCTCCACTAGCCATTCCACTCATCTCTCAACTGAGCTCCTACAGAGGTACTTGCATGGAGTCAGTTACGAAGGACCAACTTTTTCATTTCGGCCCATCCAATTGGAAGATGTAGAACGGGCCATGAAGTTAATTAAGAGTGGCTCTAACTGCTCTGGTCCTGATCTAATCCCTCCTAAGGTTTTGTCCTTGGCTGGTTCGACCGTAGTACCTTCACTAGTGTCCATATTTAACGACTCCATCTCAACCTCTGTCTTTCCTACAGCTTGGAAGGATGCGTATTTACGTCCCTTGAACAAAATTAGAATTCCAGTTACTCCTGCTGACACTCGGCCTATTGCTAATTTGTGTGAATCCTCGAAAATTCTTGAGCGGGTTGTTCTAGAGCAGATATCCTCTTATCTGAATAGCAATAATCTCTTAATCTATTCCAGTCGGGCTTTCGCCCTGGGTTCAGCACACAAACGGCACTGCTAAGAGTCGCGGACGATGTCAGAAGAAATATGGAAACACGGAGACTGACCATTTTGATACTATTCGATTTTTCAAAGGCATTTGACACGTTGACCCATCTGCCTCTCCTTCTGAAGTTACGACAGGTTGGCTTCTCTGACTCAGTAATTCACTGGTTTTACTCTTATCTTCATGGAAGACGCTAATCTGTTGTGGGTGACGACGGTTCGAGGTCGGATTGGGAAAGGACAAATCTGGGTGTTCCGCAGGGATCTGTGCTGGGACCATTACTATTCTCCCTCTACATCAACGATCTGAGGCATATTTTATGTCATTCCCAGCATATGATCTATGCGGATGACACACAGATTTATTTGTCTTGCCTTCCTGACGAGCTGGAAAATGGTATTCTGAGGATATCGCAGGATGCTCAAGCTGTTGCCACTTGGGTAGCTACAAATGGCCTCTCCTTAAACGTCACGAAAACTAAGGCCATCCTTCTAGGTAGTAAACCCTATCTAAATGCGATTAGTCTCTGTGACCATTCCCAAATTTTAATTGATGATTCGCCAATACCATGGGCGACCCAAGTGCGTAATTTCGGCTTGATCTTCTCCTCGTCATTGACATGGAATCCCCATATTTGTTTTGTCTCCAACAAAGTCCATGCATCTCTGCATGGCCTCAAGTACCGCAAAAGTGCATTGAGTGCTGAACTCAGAGCCAGACTTGTGACGGCGCTCGTTTTTCCTCATATTGATTATTGCTGCCTGGTGTATGGTGACTTATCACATGCGCTTGATCTGAGGTTTCAACGATTGCACAATAAGTGCATTCGATTTATATTCAATATGAGGCGCGACAAGCGTGTGTCGCAGGTTAGACTCTTCCGACTGGGTTGGTTGTCGACCGAGGGTCGCAGAAAGTACTTTCTTGGAAACCTTATCTTCAGAATACTTCTAACTGGACTCCCATCCTATCTTAACTCTGAATTTGAGGACCCTGATCCTGATTTAAGAAGGTCCATCAGAGTGCAGCGCGGCTCCAGGCCACTGGTTGTCCCGTTCGCCAGAAGTGGGTTTTTTGGGAAGTCATTTACCGTATCTGCAATTAATTTCTGGAACTCTCTCCCATTCTTTATCACTGACACTGATTCCACCCCCTTCTTCAACAAGCTTCTCTATAATCACCTTCTTGAAGAAGAACGAACTGAATGGCAGCGACTAAATGGTGTACAATAACTTAAACAAGCTCCACGTTGCTTTACTTTGCTTGCGCATCCTCGGCTGTTCTTGTTCCTGTTTTATTTTTATGTTCTTCTTATTTTGTTGTAACTACCACTTTTATTGGTTATCACAGATTCGTATTAGCACTGCTTTTACGATATCTTTCTTCTTTTCCTGTAAACGCGCATGTGATATTCACTCATGTATATATGTATATAAGTATGTAAATATACATGTACTTCTAAATTGCCTCATGGATTCCAGGGCATAATAAACTAGTTTAAAAAAAAGGATTTTGCTGGGGTTTTGCTAGGGTTTCGCTGTCAAGGTCGAATAATATGCGAGTAATAATTTCAGCCAAATCAAAAGTTGAGTACAAAAGTGATATTAGGACGCAAATAAGCAATAACATGTGAACCTATTAGAATAGGTTAACCTCATACATTGTATGAACATATCAAGAGACACGGTAGTGTCTCGAGACAAGTTCATGTATGAATTGGGCTCGATTTCTTTTTCTATATACAGGGTGGCCATACAGTAAGTATCACTTTCAAAATTCGATATTGCAGACATCGTAAGCGAAACCCCTATAGTCATATATATCATTTTATTCCGGGTAAAATGGGATTTCTTTCTAAATTTTTTCAGATTTTTTGGTGCATTTTGAAAAATCATTTAAATTTAATCTTTTTTCCTGATTCTACTCGATTTATCGCAAGTATGAACATTTTTGGCCAAAGTAACATTCAAATTCGATTATGATAACATAATCTGAAGAAAACGCAATGCCTCACGATGAGCTTGATACAATAATTGTCAATTTCAATTGATTTTTTTATCAGAAAAATATTAAATTGATAATTTCACATTAATTAGAAATGATAGAGCTGGCAAGAGAGGTGGAGGAGTCGCCTGTTATATTTCTAATTTCTTCAAGGTCGTTCTTCTTGCCTCATCCTCCCCTGAATTTACAAATGAATCCGAATATCTTCTTCTAGAAGTCCGTGTCAGTCCGGCTGACAAGGAAACTACCCGAACCCGAACTCACCGATTTTGATAATTTTTATATATTTTGTAGAGCATGAAAAAATAATAGACACGTATTTTTTTTTATCTGCTAAAAAACGCTTTTAAGGGGTGAAAACTACCCTCAAAGTTGACCCCAAAAAACGTTTTTCTGATATATTTCGGCCCTAATGAATATTTTGCGATGGGACAAAATGGAAAATGTTTCTTCCGAAAAACGCTAGTTGATAAATGTTTTTATGACTATTGGGGTTGCTATTTTTCACTGATATATCCACTGTAAAAAATCAAATTTAGCCTTAAAAAATTAGAAAAAAATATTTTTGGAAATAAAATAAAATAATTAAGTTGACATATTTCAGGATTTTGCGAAAAACCACCCCTACATTCCTTCACTACCCTTTAAGGCGAATATCCACTTATAACAATGAAAAGCATATTTCTCCCATGAAATATACTATCTATGCGAGCTGAATATTGTTTCCAATCAATTACGAGAGTGTAATGACATTTTCGAGCAGAAAAGAATTATGGGGTGACAAATTTCCACCCCCCAAATAACTTTATCCAGATATATCTCGGCTCCTAATGAATATTTTGCGATGGGACAAAATGGAAAATGTTTCTTGCGAAAAACGCTAGTTGATGAATGTTTTTTTTACTATTGGGGTTGCGGCCCCTATTTTTTATTTTAGAAAAACGTTATTTTTCAGCAATATGTTCACTGTAAAAGATCAAAATTCGTCGAAAAATAAGAAAAAAATATTTTTGTAAATAAAATAAGAGAAATAACATTGAAGAGTAAGAAATAACATCATCAAACTTCAATCACTAGTACACAACCAACTATCTTCTCCTAGATATAAAAATCTTTTTAAATACTCTTGGTTTAAAAGCGGTTACATTGATGAAAAACCAGAGACATTTGATAATCCTGTAGACTTTAGTTTTGAAGATTCTTGTAATACACATTGTGAAATAGAGGGATGGAAAAATATTGCTATTGTACGATGCGGATGGTGTAAAAAATCATTATGTTTTAAACATTTCTATGAAGATTACCATTATTGTCACAACCATGTAGACTAATATATTTCAAACTGAAAATGTACAACATATAATTTACAATAAAATTATTTCTGTTATTTCATATTTACAGTTTGATAATAAAAAAAAAATAAAAAAATAATCATTTACTTAGTCACCTACCTTACAAATAAATCTAACAGTATAAATTATACAAACATGTAAGGGGTTATTTTACCACTACACCATACTCCACAAACCCCATAAGCTTCAATATGCTCCTGTTTATAGAAAAAAAAATCGAGACTACATGCATTCCACAATAAAAATTTTTTTTAGTTCCATCGCAAAATATTCATTAGGAGTCGAGATATATCTGGATAAAGTTATTTGGAGGGTGAAAATTTGTCACCCTATAATTCTTTTCTGCTCGAAAATGTCATTACACTCTCGTAATTCATCGAAAACAATATTCAGCTCGCATAGATAGTATATTTCATGGGAGAAATATGCTTTTCATTGTTATAAGTGGATATTCGCCTTGAAGGGTAGTGAAGGAATATAGGGGTGGTTTTTCGCAAAATCCTGAAATATGTCAACTTAATTATTTTATTTTATTTCTAAAAATATTTTTTTCTAATTTTTTAAGGCTAAATTTGATTTTTTACAGTGGATATATCAGTGAAAAATAACGTTTTTCCAAAATAAAAAATAGGGGTCGCAACCCCAATAGTCAACAAAATATCCATTAACTAGCGGTTTTCGTAAGGAACATTTTCCATTTTGTCCCATCGTAAAATATTCATTACGGGCCGAAATATATCAATAAAACGTTTTTTGGGGTCAACTTTGAGGGTGGTTTTCACCCCTTAAAAGCGTTTTTTAGCAGATAAAAAAAATACGTGTCAATTATTTATTCATGCTCTACAACATATACAAAAATTATCAAAATCGGTGAGTTCGGGTTCGGGTAGTTTCCTTGTGAGTGCCTCCTCTTTGCTGTGGTTTACAGGCGACCTGACAGAGCGGCTTCTCTCACAAATTTTACTGAAGTATTTGATCGCTTCTCTCCTAACTATTCCAACATTGTTTTGACAGGTGACTTAAACTATAACTTAGCTAGTAACGACTCCACCTCATCACCTCTGTGTGACTTTATTTTCTCAAGGTCACTTTACCTTGCTCCAACTGGCAGCAGTCATCACACTTCATCGTGTGTCTCTTGGCTTGATTTTCTCATCCTTGATAATCATGATAAAATGTCGAATTTCTTCAGATCTGCCTCTCCTTTTATTGCTGGTCACGATCTTATCTCGCTAGATTATCGTCTGAGTTATTCCCATGAGCCACCAAAACCTATCACGCACCGAACTTTTCGTAATATCGATATTGCTGCACTTCAGTCCGACCTTTGCAGCTACCTACCTAATATGACGTCGAATATTAGTGGTAGCATAGATTTCAAAGTTCAAAATTTTAATGATGCTCTAAATAATGTATTTGATAATCATGCACCGCTCACCTCATTCATTCCAAAGCTTCGTCGTGCTCCTTGGGTAACTGCTGACTTCCGTTCTCGCATTAGTCAGAAAACGTCCCTCTTTAGGGCTGCAAAGCGCACAGGGTCAAAAACTTTGTTCTCTCGTTATAAGATATCTAGGGACAAGCTCAATGTTGATTTGCGTAATGCTCGTATGCTTACTATAGTTCTAAACTTCAACTTGTAAGAGATCAATCGGAAATGTGGAAAAAGTTGGGAAATTTAGGGTTGACAAAGTCCTCCTCTTCATCTTCTTCTTCTCCTCTCCAGTTTTTCGAGCCTGATACTCTGAATAGCTACTATGCCTCCATATCCTCCAGCGATTCTCATAGCCTCTCACCTGACTTACTGAGAGCAAAACTTAATGAGATTGCTTATGATGGGCCAGTTTTCTCCTTCCATCCTATCTCCGTCAATGATATAGAGGCAGGATTAAAAAGCCTAAAGCGGGGATCAAATTGTTGTGGACCAGATGGCATTTCACCTAAAATGTTATCACTGGCTGGTCCTGTTATCATTCCTCCACTGGCCACCATTTTCAATGAGTCCGTCTCTACTGCAGTTTTTCCCATACACTGGAAAGACGTATTTGTACGTCCTCTTAACAAAACCAAAATACCTAAGACCCCGTCTGATACTCGACCGATAGCCAACTTATGCGAGATTTCTAAAATCTTTGAGCGAGTCATCCTTGCTCAAATTTCGCAATATCTCTCTGTTCGCGATTGGGCCGAGAGAGGGGGGAGCGATCGAGCCAGGGATCTCTGGACGGTCCCCTGTCCGATCTCATCCCCACTCGCGACGGCTCCCACCTCATCAGTTTAAGACCGCTGAGATCGCTGCCGATAGCTCAGTTGCGGCTTGCCAGAAGCCACGCTCAGACGCAGCATCTATGCTTATGCTATTTTCAGGCTCATGGTATGGTATTTCCAACCATCCTTTACCCAAACCAAGTCCGCGAGGCGACCTCGTGACTTACCTTTCCTTTACGTGCGGGATCCGCACTCCCTTTGATCTTTGACACTATTCGAGGAATCCTCGGGTTGTCTCTCCCTTGATCGGGTACTAGACCCAACCTTTAAGATCCTGTTTAGGGAGTTGACGCGTCTTCCACGCATTCGGCCACCCAACGCCGCTTTATTTCTGCTCACGAATCGAGTTCGTGAGCGCGTCTTAGACGCATTCCTGGCTTCTAACGCCATTCGTACGGCTTTTCCGTATCGATCGCTTCCAAACGAACGCGATTCCCGCTTCGGCGGCGGTTTATTATTATTGTTAATTATAGGAGTAGTTTTGGTTAGTTTCTTTTTTCTTTTATTTTGGAATTAATAAATATTAATTAAAGCTACCAACTCGCGTTGCTTCTTTGTGTATGTATTACCCGGTCTGGTCCGTCCGAGCGATCACCCTCAAAGAGATTAGGGCGAGGGATACCTCGCTATACGCAAAGTCCACGAGCGCACACTCTCCATAAACAATCTCCTAGATGTCTATCAGTCTGGATTCAGACCTGGTTTCAGTACGCAGACGGCTCTCCTAAAAATCGCTGATGATGTCAGAAGGAGTATGGACCAGCGTGAGGTTACAATCCTCATTTTATTTGATTTCACAGAAGCATTTGATACGCTACCTCACCTAACTCTCCTCACGAAACTACGCCAACTTGGATTCTCGGAATCTGTTATTTTTTGGTTCTTCTCCTATCTTAATGGAAGGCGCCAATCTGTAATTGCTAACGATGGCACAAGATCGGCTTGGGCTACTACAAATCTGGGTGTGCCACAGGCATCAGTGTTGGGACCCTTGCTTTTCTCTCTATTCATTGATGATCTGAGACATACTTTGCACTTTTCCCGACACATGATGTTTGCGGACGACACCCAGATCTACCTATCTTGCCCTCCAAAAGAATTCGAGATTGGTTGTCGGCAAATAGCTCATGATGCTGAGGCGGTAGCGGCATGGGCTCCTCAGAATGGACTGACACTCAATGCATCTAAAACCAAAGCCATTCTACTAGGCATCAGACCTTATGTAAATGCCATTGATACGTCAAATCTTGCTCAGATTCGCATTAACGGCACTCCCATCCCGTGGGTGTCTAAAGTGCGAAATCTTGGCCTAATCATTTCCTCCTCTTTGACTTGGCATTCTCATGTCTCGTCCATCTCAAACAGAGTTCATGCAGTTCTCCATAGCCTCAAGTTTAGAAAAGCAGCCTGAAAAGCGTTGAACTGAAGACTCGATTAATGACTACCCTAATTTTTCCTTTAATTGATTATTGCTGTCTTGTCTACGCTGATCTTCCACACATTCTCGATCAAAAACTTCAGAGACTTCTTAATAAATCCATTCGATTTATTTTTGGTCTGCGTAGAGAGGAAAGTATTTCGCCCATCAGACTCTTTCGTTTGGGCTGGTTGTCAACTGAAGGGCGTAGAAAGTACTTTCTGGGGAATCTGGTCTTCCAAATCCTTTTCACCGGACTGCCTCCGTATTTAAGATCTCAGTTTGAAGATCCTCATCCGGACCTGAGAAAATCAGCTACACTTTTGCCCAGTTCAGGATCTATTGTTGTTCCCTTTGCACGAACTGATTTTCTCAAAAATTCTTTTTTGGCATCTGCTGCACGATTTTGGAATTCCTTACCTAACGCTATCACTCACTCTGATTCTACTCCATCATTCAAGCGTGCTCTTTATGAGTATTTGCTTAAGTCAGAGCAAAGTGATTGGCGAAATTCAAATCCCAACTCTTCTCTGCATCCAAATATTGATAATTACTAACCATTCTGCTTCCTCATTTTCGGTTCTTCTCAGTCCTAAAAACGATGTTTTCACACTCTTGTTTGTAATCTTTGTTTGTAAAATGTAGTTTATAATCGTAATATTCATACTTTCCTCTACTATGCTTTTTGTAGCGCCACTGATTTTATGATTTAAAATTGTTTTTTGACATTTCTGCGCAATTTTTGTTTGCGTTACTATGATATTTATTGTTATTATTGTTATTATTATTATGTTTCTCTCTGTTATACTTAATTCATTTAGTATTATTTTACTTCTACTGTATATCTGTACATTGCCCCATGGATTCCAGGGCATAAGAAACCAGTTAAAAATAAATAAAAAATAAAAAAAAATTAGGCGCTAACGTTATGAAAAAATTTAAAGCTTAGCGATGAATAAGGGCTTCGCTTTGTTCGATTCATCAACTACAATCTAACTAATGCGGAAATGATAGTGCAGATTTTTTGAGTGCAAAACTTAAGCTCCATCACCGCGACAAGATTGAAGAAGCCTGTCGATGAAGGTTTTTTGTTTGTTTTTTTTTTCGATTTTGTTCTTATTTTTCCATTGTTTTTCTTTTGAATTGTTGGATTTTTCCACATTTTTTATTACTCTTTTTTGCTGAAATTTGCTTTCAATTTCGTCCGAATTGTGCAAACCTCCAGCGACGGGTTTCCATTTTGTAGCGGTGATGGAGCTTAACTTTTGCACTCAAAAAGCCCTTCTTCATCGTTAACCTAAAAATTTATTTATAACGTTAGCGCATAATTTAATGTTTTTATGATCAAAAATCAATTGAAGTTTACAATTATTGTATCAAGCTCATCGTGAGGCATTGCGTTTTCTTCAGATTATGTTATCATAATTTAATTTGAATGTCACTTTGGCCAAAAATATTCATACTTGCGATAAATCGAGCAGAATCAGGAAAAATGGCAGGAACGCACAAAATTCATTCTGTTGTTCCAATGGATAGCGGAAATGTACGAGTTAAAGATTATTCTGGTTCAAATGATGCCCACATATGTAAAATTTTCAAAAAATTACGAAAATAAATAGATATTTTTGTTTTATTGATTATAAATTGATTTAACGACTATTGATTGATTTTAAACACCTTTTTACTATTATAAATTGCAGAAATTATTAAAAAATAATTAGAAAAATAATATACAGTAACGGAAATTGATATTCATAATGATTAATAGAAAGAAAAAATTGTTCACAAAATCGAAAAAAAATAATAGCTTTGGAGGTCCCACGATCGGACCGACCTGGAAAGTTGCGGAATGAGTAGTAGTTTGCTATTAAAAATTTTGACGAAAATCAAAATATGCACTCACTTTGGAAAATAAGATTTAAAAATATAAAGCTCAAATATCTCATTCAAAAACACTTTACAAATTTTTTAAATATTTTTTTCTAAAGAGTACATGAAAAAACAAAAATTTTGAAAAAAAAGTTTAAATTTGGACCATTATTCAAAAAGTTATCAGCGAAAAACTAAAAAAAGCGATTTTTTTGAAAATTTGATATCTTTTGAACGGATAATCAAAAAAATCTCAAAATTTACCAGGAAGGGTTTTTCGGTAGGTACTGAAAAATATCACAAAATTGAGGAAATCAAAAATCAAAATTTTTCGAACCGTCCGATTTGGCGTGGAATGCCTCATATATATGAAGAGATACCGTAGTGTCTCGAGAAACGGTCTTTATATATTTATTCAAGCACTACTGATACCATATAGATTCGCGATTGAGATCCCGAAAGAACTTCGATCCCTTCCGACTCTCTTCGGAGATCTCTCCTACTGGTTACAGTAGTATAGGCAAACAGCGACCACTGTCGCTGTAGTTGAAAATTTGGAATTGATATTTTTGGAAACTACTTGATATCTTTGAAAAATAAAATTTATATCTTTAGAAATTTGAAAAAATGGAAACTTTGAATTGTATATTGTTAGATTTTCTTTGTAAAACCAAATACAAAAATTAAAAAATTAATTTCTTTGTTCTATTAGTCTCTTATTCTAATGAAGAGAAATGCTGAATTTATTCATTTATACAGGGTGTGCGACATTCGGTGTCGAAGCCGAAAGGTGGTGGTAGAGGGTGAAAATTGGAGACGAAACGTCAAATACCATTTTTCGAAATTCGGAATAATCACCGAGTTATTAATTAAAACTTCTGGCCGATCAGAATGCTCCTTTAGATTTTGGTGTACATAACAAAAGTTTCAACTCGAACCTACTTGTCGGTAATAAAGCAGTAGTAGTAAGAAAAACAAAAGAAATAAAATGTGTGTACTTCAAAAAATTGAATATCTTACTTCATTTATTACTACATTTATTTTACTACTACTACTACTACTCTACTACTACACTACTTCTACTACTACAACACTTATTATTATTATTATTATTATTATTATTTTTTTTTTATTTTATTTATTTATTTTTTTTAAAGGAGGGGAAAACACTTTATGTGCCGTCGGGGGATGCCTCCCCCGGTGTGTGGGACTCCTTGGCACAGGTTACCTACTAAACCCCCCCCCCCCCCCGGCTCCTCTCCCGGCCGGTCCTGCTCCTCGCATGTCCACAGTCCGGGCGGCGGTATCTAGACCGCGGGAGCGGTCCTCTCCACACCTCATTCATTCGTCTCTTTCATACTTTCCTCACTTTCTCACTCACTCACGCATCCTCCAGGCATCCGTCGTCCTTTTTCGTCTTGAGTACGTCCGTCACGTACGTAGTCACGTCTGTCCATTTGTCTCTGTCCTGCAGCATTCTGGCAATGACGTTGTCCGGAGTTACCGGGCCACCGTTCATCTCCAGAAGCCGCCTTTTGTCGGCCCAGCGGTCACACCTGAAAAAGGTGTGTTCCGCGTCGTCTCTGTCCCATCCGCAGTACCTGCAATGGGGGGTTTTAACCTTGCCCATTTTATGCAGGTACTGCCGAAAGTATCCGTGTCCGGAGAGGAACTGTGTTAGGTGGAAATCCACCTCACCAAAGCTCCTCTCCTTCCACGGACGTATCGTCGGGATCAGTCGTCTCGTCCAAGCTCCAGGCACGTCCGTCGTCCAGCGTCTCTGCCATTCGTCGAGCGTCCTGGTTTGTTCGTCCACCGTGGCGTCGGCTCGCCCCAGTTCGGTCCTCCGTTCCCATATCCTCCTGCGCTCGAGTGCGAGGAGGTCTATGGGAATTACCCCCGCAATTACGAGTACCGCTTCAGCCGCCACCGTGCGGTACGCACACGCTATCCGGAGCGCCCCCCTTCTCTGTACCGCGGTAACGGCTTTGCGGTACTTTTGCACTTTTAGTGCGGAGGCCCAGATCTCTGCACCGTAGAGGAGTGTCGAGTGGGTCACTGTCATGAGCAGTCTCCGTATACTTGGTCGTGGTCCGTGCGTGTTGGCCATGAGTCGGCTAAGAGCTTTGGTCTTCTCCGTCGCCTTCCCAATGGCCCTCTGTATATGAGGCCAGAAGGTCAGCTTCGTATCGAGGGTGACCCCCAGGTACTTGACTTCCCCCCTGGTCTCCATCAATTCTGTCCCTACGGTCATCGGCACAATCGTGGGGATCCGTTTCCTTGTCAGCAGTAACAGTTCTGTCTTGTTTAGTGCTAGTTCGAGTCCGTGTTCAGTCATCCACCTGGTCACTCGCCTCACCGCTTGGTTCAACTTCAGTTGAGCTAGGTGTGAATCACGCTCTGTGATTACGACCGCCACGTCGTCGGCATAGGCGATGAGGGAGGTGTCCAGGGGCATTTCCAGTCTCAGCAAGCTGTCATACAGTACGTTCCAGAAGTCGGGGCCGAGGATCGATCCTTGGGCTACGCCCGCGGATACCATCCTCTCCCTCATACCCTCGTTCGTCTCGTACGTAATCCGTCGGTCTCTAAGGTAGTCTTGTACAACTCGGCGAAGGTAGGGGGGTACCCGGAAGGTCGTTTCGAACGCCTCCAGGATATCGACCCACCTCGCCGAGTTGAACGCGTTGCGTACGTCCAGCGTGGCCAACACGACTATGGGTCTTGCCGCGTGGCACGCCTCCTGTGCTATGTCGAAGATGTCTATTACGTCCTGTATGGCGCCTATCGTCGATCGTCCTTTCCGAAAACCGTGTTGTCGGTCAGATAGGTCGCCAGCGTCTTGTACGGCGTCAAGTAGTCTGGGCCTTATCAGCAGCTCGAAGACTTTTCCCGCTGTGTTCAGCAGGCTAAGTGGTCTGTAGGAAGACGGCGAGTCGGGGTCTCCCTTGCCCTTACTAATAAGGACTAACCTCGCCACCTTCCCTGATTTACAGAATATGCCCTCGGTCAGGCAGTCGTTGTACATTCCCAGGAGGATGCCCGGTCTATGCGTAGCAACGAGCCGGACCATCTCGCTGGGAATACCGTCAGGTCCAGGTGCTTTCCCGTTCTTCAACGAGAAAGTTGCTTTGAGGAGCTCCTTCCCCGTGAACAACGGGACGTCCGTCAGTTCGTCCTCGTCTTCCTCTTCCACCCGTATAGGGTGGGTGGGAAATAGTCCGTCTACAATTCGTTTCGCCGAGTCGGGGTCTCTCAACAACGGTGGGCCACGTGCCCCCAGTTTTCGGGTTACAATCTTGTAACCGTCACCCCAGGGGTCGCCATCCACATCGTCAATGAGCTGCGTCCATTTCCGTCTCTTGCTCGTGTTGATCGCGAACTTCAGCCGTTTTTTGGCTGCCTTTAACTCCGCAGAAAGTGAGGTCGCGTCACCGCGGGCACGCGCGCGCTGCATCCTCCTGCGGAGCGCCAGGCAGCCACGGCGTAGGTCCGCGATCTCGTCCGTCCACCAGTACTGTGCACGTCTGTTCGTCCCGTATCGTTTTCGTGGCATGGAGACGTCGCAGAGTTTGAGGCTACTCATTGTCGTCTCCACTAGGTCTTCGACCCTTTTTCATTTGGATGACTCCTGGGAAGTCCGCAGCGACGGTGCTTCCATCGCCTGCAGGCTCTCCAGGAGTATGTCTGTGTCAAGTCGGTTTACGTCCCAGCGTAGGGGGCCCCGACTTCTTCCTCTGTTCATAGTCGTGTGGTCCGTGACGTCGAAGGCAATGTACTGGTGATCGCTGGCCGTGAAGTCTTCGATCACCCTCCATTGCCTTACTTTGGTCAATAGTCTACTCGAGATAAGGGTCACATCGGGAATGGAGGCACCAAATCCCGGTCGTCTATAGGTCGGCGTGTTTCCGTCGTTTGCCACTGCCAGGTCCAGCCTCGCGGCCATCTCCAGCAGCAGCCGTCCCCGTTTGTTCGTTGTGGTCATCCCCCACTCGAGCGCCCGTGCGTTGAA
Organism: Gasteruption jaculator; assembly: GCA_949825005.1. Classification (NCBI taxonomy): domain Eukaryota; kingdom Metazoa; phylum Arthropoda; class Insecta; order Hymenoptera; family Gasteruptiidae; genus Gasteruption; species Gasteruption jaculator. The sequence goes on from OX463766.1 coordinate 8,917,112, forward strand.
ATCACCGGCAACGACAACGTCACCAGCGATCCCCCGCAAGGCATCCTCCACGGAGTCCAGCTTTTCTTCAAGTTCGCGGATACTACTGTTTGGAGTCAGGTAGACGCTGACATAAGTGACAGCGCCGACCGTCATCCAAACGTAGTCTTCTCCTACCCCTCGTTTGCTGATTGTCCAGGCACTCCGCCCCCTAACCCAGAGCGCGGGGGTACCAGCCCTGTTTGTGAGCCATGCAGGTCCGTCCATGTCTCTGTAATGTTCGCTCAGTATCAGTATGTCTGCGTCTAGTTCTGCAGTGATCTGAGGGAGTAGTGCGTGTGCAGCGCTACTCCGATTCAGATTTCCCTGCAAAATTACCGTCATCTGTTCGTCCGTTTGGCGTCAGTCAGCGCCGCTCTGAAAACCTTCTGTCCCTGTATGTCGGCACACAGGAAGCAGCACGCTTGGGCCTCGCACTGCTTCCCAGTGTGCCCCCGTCCGCCGCATCTCCAGCAGCAGTCCCGTCGGTCTAGTCCTGTGCAGTCCCGTCGTAAGTGTCCGTAGCCGAGGCACTTGTGGCACCTCGGCACCATCAGTCTCGGCCTGATGCGACAGTACACAAGGCCGACCCGTATTTTGCCCGCCTGGAGCAGGACATTAGCGTCGGTCTCGTCCAGCTCACATACGGCCATAACCTGCCCTCGGTTGTTTGGGCCGAACATGTGAACCTTCGGGGGCGTCCGTAACGTCGTCTTGGTCGCCAGTGCGTCCGTTACCTCGTCAGTCGTGGTCACGCAGTCGAGGTCCATGATCTCTAAGGTAACCTTGGATGTCATGTCGCGGACTTCTCCCGCTTTTCCAAGGGCATCTTGAAGGGACTTCTGGAGATCCAGTCGTCCCTCCTGCCCCTTTCCAAGCCGGAGGAGTACCGCTCCTGTCTTCGTCTTGGTGATCGTCTTTATTTGCGTATCTTTCGTAGGGTCGACTGTCTTACGAATCGTCCGTATGACGTCAGCGTACGTCGTCTCCGTCGTCGGCTTAATAAGGACCGCGCTGCTCCTGGGCCTGGGCAGCGCGCGCTCCTGTCCCTTTGCAGGAGCTTTGTCCTTCGTTGCCTTGTCCTTTTTCGTGACGTCCGTTTTCGGTGGATTCCTGTCCTTTTTCCGTTTCACTGTCGTCCACGTCCCGTCGGTAGCGTGTTGTCCACTTGCTCCCGCGGCAATGTCCGTCTCCGGGGTCCTCTGGTCACGCTTGCGTTTTGCCTTTTTAGGCAAAGTCGCCGGCGCTTCTGTCGGTCGTCCCTGTCTTTCTCTCTCTCGTTCACACAGCGCGATCTCCGTGGCTTCACTGATCTCTTTCATCCCGGTTTTGATGACAGCGCTGATATTCTTTTGAATTTAAGCTTGTGCCATCATCCCCCTCAGTGTCTCTTGTATGAAGAGGAGCCGCTCCCGCAGTCTATCCTCCTCCTGTTCTCTCTCCGGGGCCGTGCTGTGCTCTGGTCCTTTGTTGTCGTGCCTGGTCTTTGTTTTCGGTCCGGCGAAGGTGAAAGCCGAGAAAGAGCTGGACCTCGTTCTCGGTGGCGAGCGTAATACGGAACCCCACTACAAGCGTGCGACGTGCAGCACGCGATTTGGGTGTATCCCCCTACTCAGTGCGCAGAACTCTACGTAGCGATGGGTTTCACCCCTATCATTATCAGCGCGTTCAGCACCTGTTCCCCACAGATTTTGAAAAACGGGTGAATTTTTGTGAAGGTAGGTTTTTTTATCATTATTCTTTTGTGATTGCGGTACTTTCACCGTAAAGTAACTAACATTTTTGTTAATAACACGCAGATTTTCTGGCGCAATGTCGGCGGGATAATTCATTCCCCGACACAATTCTTTACACGGATGAGTCGACGATCACACCCAACGGGATTTTTATTCGAGAAATCATTTGTACTGGGCGCAGGAGAATCCTCACCTTATAAGAGAAGGTGCATTTCAGTACAGATACAGTATAAATGTATGGGCTGGAGTCATCGGGAACAAAGTGGTGAGTTTTATTGAAAAAAGAGTAAAGATTTTTGTCTATTGATCAAAATATTTTCCTTCAAAATTTTCAGATCGGTCCATACTTTCTTCCGCCGCGTTTGACAGGCGATATTTACGCAGACTTTCTGAAAAATAAATTGTCCTCACTTTTGGAAGATGTGTCCCTTGACGTGAGGAAACAGCTAATTTTCCAACACGACGGGGCACCAGCCCATTTTCAACGGCAAGTCCGTGAAATTCTTAATGAAAAGTATCCCGATAAGTGGATAGGCCGTGGTGGTCCGACGATCTGGCCACCACGGTCACCAGATCTTACGCCCTTAGACTTCTTTGTCTGGGGCTTTATCAAAAACCTCATCGAGGATCGGCGTGATAGCACGGAAAATGAAGTACGTGAAGCAATTGTTGCGTCCTTCGGTGCTATTACGCCAGACATGGCTCAACATGCAACACGCGAAGTTGTTCGAAGGGCCGAACTTTGCGTACAACAAGGAGGACGGCACTTCGAACAACTTTTGTGTTGAATGTGAGGGTGGATTAGGCCTACTGGGGAAACCACTTTAAAAAAAGCGCACTATGCTATCTACCGCAAGGTAGTGAGGAAATGATAGCACGTCATTTTCTGAGTATCAAGATCGTGATAATAATAATAATAACAATAATAAGAGTGATAATGATAATGATAATAATGAAAACTGCAGTAGTAGTAGTAACAAGAGCAGCAGCAGCAGCAGCAGCAGCAGCAGCAGTAATAACAACGACAACAACAACAACAACAACAACAACAATAATAATAATAATAATAATAATAATAATAATAATAATAATAATAATAATAACTGTAGTAGTAGTAATTGTAGTAGAGTAGTAGTAGTAGTAGTTGTGGTAGTTGTAACTACCACTATAACAATAATAGCAGCCATAAAGATAATGATAATAATAATAACGATGATAATAATAACAATAATAACAATAATATTCATAATCATAACAATAGTAATAATAATAATAACTGCAGTAGCAGTAGCAGTTGTGGTAGATGTAACTACCACTATAACAAAAATAGCAGCCATAAAGATAATGATAATAATAATAATAGCGATGATAATAATGATAATGATAATAATGGCATTATCATAATAATAATAGTAATAGTAATAATAATAATAATAATAATAATAATAATAATAATAAGTGTCGTAGTAGTAGAAGTAGTGTAGTAGTAGAGTAGTAGTAGTAGAAGTAGTGTAGTAGTAGAGTAGTAGTTGTAGAAGTAGTGTAGTAATAGAGTAGTAGTTGTAGAAGTAGTGTAGTAGTAGAGTAGTAGTTGTAGAAGTAGTGTAGTAGTAGAGTAGTAGTTGTAGAAGTAGTGTAGTAGTAGA
>OX463766.1:8920711-9001998 GCA_949825005.1 Gasteruption jaculator
CCACAAAACTGAAATCTTGAAATTCGAATTGGAATTTTCAATTTCGAATTTTAAAAATCCAGTTTTGGGAAACTTTGTATAATAAAAATTGCAGTTTTCGGAGTTTGTATGGAGAAATATTCAGATTCTACCAATTGGTATTTAAAAAAACTAATTATTTTATTTTATTTTTGTTATAGATGGTACAGCAGGCGGTGGAGGCCCCATTTGCACGAGACCTGTGGTGGTACCATCCACGTGTGGTGTTGTCCACCCTTGCCCTTTATCAATGGGGACACAACACCACCAGCTTAGAGCCTGCGGGTGCAACCACCACAGGTTTTGTTAAATATATATAAATATTTTAAGAACTGTAAAAAAATGTATTGTTTAAAAATAAAGAAAATTTTTAACTAAAAAACAAAACAAAAAGCAAAATTGTGTTACAAAAGTGTTGTAATTTTTGTTTACTTATTTCTTCAAAAATTCGCACATTCATTTCATAAAGGGTTTTCCTTCGAATAAAATGAGATCTTGTCGAGGCAAATCGCTCAAACGGTGCTCCTTGAATCTTACGACAAAGCACAAAAAACATGTTTCCTGAAAAAATTAAAAAAAGTTATTAGTAAAATGTAAATTTTATGATTTTAATATTTGTACTATTTTTGTGGATACACAAAATATGGTACAAATATTTGTTGGATAAAGACTCACTTTTTACCTCTCATACATATATTATTATCCTTATTATTAACATATGATAAATTTCAATTTACTTACATTTATGCACTCTGCAGTATCAAATAACATCAATCTGCAACAGCAATGTAATTGAAATTAATTCAAATAAATGTATAAATATATATGCGTTGATGAATGCATATATATTCAAATACACTTATTTGAATGTAATAAAAATATTTATTTTTTTTTCTTTTATTTTATTTTATACTCATCTTTTTCTATTGTCTGTTTCTCCTACTGCTTCTTTTGACAGGTTGAGGTTATGGTGCACCTGTTCCATAACCTACCTCAAAATTGAATGTGGGGTCAGTCACCGTATCCCCTTTCTTTGGTTATGTTACTATTACACTATTTCACTATTTCTCTGCTTCGCTATTTCACTTTTATTGTTCTTCGACATTTTAGTTTTCACTCACTCTATAAAATACACTTTTTTTATTCACTTTTTTATAATCTGTAAAAATTTACATTATTTTAACAATTCTCCACACTAATAGCAATTATTAATAAATAAAACAAAATATTCAATATTCATTAAAAATGTGGTATTTGGAATGCAAAACTTGTTTTAATGCTCTTTTAGATGATGCGATTGAAACTTTGAAAATAAAATTTTTTAAGTACTCTAAAATGGAGTTGAAAGGTAAAATACGTAGAAAGAATAAAAAAATTTGTTTAACATAAATTGATTGTTCCAGCAACTTGCCGTTATGGAATTATCTTGAAACCAGCGTAGATGGGGGACGCGATGTCTGAACTTGAAAAATATGTATTAATAAATGTTTTTCCCTCAACTAGGTTATCCAAAATGGCGTCCAAATTGAAAAATTGTACTCAATATCTGTCGGACGCTTTAACTAATACACTATTAATTTTTCGAAAAAAATGTTGTAAATAAAAAGTGCTTAGAATTTGTTAAGGAACAACCCAGAATTTTTTCAGATGTTTTGGATCCATTTAAAAAAATCTTTTAACACAATTTTTATAAGTTAACAAAATTAATAGAAAATTTTTAAAACATTCTAGTGTGTTCCTTTGACAATTCTAAGCTTTTTTTTTACTTGTCAATTTTTTCTGAAAGTTGATAGTTTTTAAGTAAAAAAATATAACAATAAATTGGCAAAAAAATTTACACGTATCGAATGCGGCAGATTTTTTTACCCAAAAAGTATCAACTTTCAGAAAAACTAACAATTATAAAAAAAAGCTTAGAATTATCAAAGGAACACACTAGAATTTTTTAAGAATTTCCTGTGAATTTTTAAAAATTATAATAATTTTGTGTTAAAAAATTTTTTTAAATGGGTCCAAAAGATCTGAGAAAATTCTGGGGTATTCCTTAACAAATTCTAAGCACTTTTTAATCTTAACATTTTTTTCGAGAAGTTAATAGTTTATCAGTTAAAGCGTCCGACATATATTGAGTAAAATTTTTCACTTTGGACGCCATTTTGGGTCATCAAGGTAAGGGAAAAACATTTGTCAATACACATTTTTAAAGTTCAGACATCACGTCTCCCATCTAAACTGGTTTCAAGATAATTCCATAACGGCAAGTTACTGAAATAATCAATTAAAAAAAATTTTTTCTTCTACGTTTTTTACCTTTCAACTCCATTTTAGAGTACTCAAAATTGTTTTTTCAAATTTTCAATGACACAGAAAGAGCATTAAAAAAAACTATAAATTCCATGTTTTGCTTTTTTTTTAATTGAATTGTATCCATACAGTAAGCTTAAAAATAATGGTCTGCAGAGTGGCCTTTCAGGCGTTAATGGGTTAATTATATTGTTACTATTGAACTTTCTTTGGAAATACTACTTTCTAAAACTTTTTTACCTATACTCCAAGCGTCGAACTAATCTTTTATTCAATGGAAATGGATATACCATAAAACCATTCTTTTCGCAATTTGTTAAAAAAATAATCGTTGACACAAATGAAACAAATCTTTCCATTTTGTTATTCTATAATAATTTGACGATTCTAGATTGCAATATGCATTCTCGTTTGAATTGTAACAAAGCATAGCTAATTTATGTTAAATTATTTCATTTGTTCCTGCAAGAGTCGTATGACATATACGACGATACCACAGACTTGTGACTCGACGACATCATGTCCTACGACTCTTGAAAAGTGAATTTAGCCCAGACACGAACCTCAATTCACCCGCAATTAGAGTTTTCCTTCTTACGTTTAGAATACGTAGAGCAGAAGTTTAAGTTTCTCCCGAATGAAAGTCTATACCGTAAACAACATCTGTATTGTCGATTTTGTCCAAAAATCGACGAAAAATTGCAAAAATGAAATTTTTTATATCGCCAAGCGTAGAGCGACGCTATGTTACGAGGAACATTGCAGGTGACGATTCAATATGGCGTCGCTCCACGCTTGGCGATATAAGCAATTTAATTCTTGCAATTTTTTGTCGATTTTTGGACAAAATCCACAATACAGATGTTGTTTACGGTACTAACTTTCATTCGGGAGAAGCGTAAACTTCTGCGTTAACTATTGCAGACGTAAGAAGGAAAACTGTAATTGTGGGTGAATTGGGGTTCGTGTCTGGGCTAAATTCACTTTCCAAGAGTCGTACGATGTAATGCCGCCGAGTCGCAAGTCTGAGGTATTGTCGCACGTTATATGACTCTTGAAGAAATAAATAAAATAATTTCATAGAAATTGACGATGCAGTCTTGCACAATGATAACGCGTCATTGAAATATGCATTCTCGTGACAAAATGACAACAAATTTTGTGGATAATTTCTTTAAATAAAAATTGTTTAAACAAATTAAAAACTGTAATTTTTTACGTTCTTCTTTCCCATAAAATTCATGTCCGATGTCAACACGGCCAAGAACTGATTTTTCCACAATTTGTCTGAAAAAATAATTGCTTAAACAAATTGAACAATTATTTTGCAGTTGATTTTCTATCGTAATTGGAAGACTTGAGATTCATATAGATATTCTCGTTTGACCAGTAATAAAGCCTCCCCATTTGCTGTCAAATTACTAAATTTATTTCATGTGAGTCGTGACTTGATGGTATCACGTCGTACGACTCTTGAAAAGTGAATTTAGCCCAGACACGAACCTCAATTCACCCGCAATTACAGTTTTCCTTCTTACGTCTACAATACGTAACGCAGAAGTTTACGCTTCTCCCAAGTGAAAGTTAATACCGTAAACAACATCTGTATCGTCGGTTTTATCCAAAAATCGACAAAAATTGCAAAAGTGACATTTTTTATATCGCCAAGCATAGAGCGACGCTATGTTGCGAGGGACACTTCAAGTGACGATTCAATATGGCGTCGCTCCACGCTTGGCGATATAAGCTATTTTATTTTTGCAATTTTTTGTCGATTTATGGACAAAATCGACAATACAGATGTTGTTTGCAATACTGTCTTTCATTCGGGAGAAGCGTAAACTTTTGCGTTGCGTATTGTAGACGTAGGATGTAAAATTGAATTGAGGTTCGTGTCTGGGCTAAATTCACTTTTCAAGAGTCGTACGACGTGATACCATCAAGTCGCGACACAGTGAAAATATTTAGTAATTTGACAGTAAGTGGGAATGCTTTGTTACCGTTGAAACGAGAATATCTATATCAATCTCAAGTCCTCTAATTACGATAGAAAATCAACTGCAAAATAATTGTTCAATTTGTCTAAACAATTATTTTTTTAAACAAATTGTGGAAAAATCAGTTCTTGGCCGTGTTGACACCTGACATGGCTTTTATGGGAAAGAAGAACGTAAAAAATTACGGTTTGTAATTTGTTTAAACAATTTTTATTTAAAGAAATTATCCAAAAAATTTGTTATGCATTTTGTCGCGACAATACATATCTCAATGACGCGTTATCCTTGTGCCACACTGCATCGTCAATTTTTATGAAATTATTTCATTTATTTTTCCAAGAGTCGTATGACGTACGACGATACCTCAGATTTGCGACTCGGCTGCATTACATTGTACGACTCTTGAAAAGTGAATTTAGCCCAGACACGAACCTCAATTCACCCCCAATTACAATTTTCCTTCTTACGTCTGCAATTCGCAACGCAGAAGTTTACGCTTCTCCCGAATGAAAGTCAGTACCGTAAACAACATCTGTATTGCCGATTTTGTCCATAAGTCGAAAAAAAATTGCAAGAATTAAATTGCTTATATCGCCAAGCGTGGAGCGACGCCATATTGAATCGTCACTTGCAATGTCCGTCGGAACATAGCGTCGCTCTACGCTTGGCGATATAAAAAATTTCATTTTTGCAATTTTTCGTCGATTTTTGGACAAAATCGACAATACAGATGTTGTTTACGGTATAGACTTTCATTCGAGAGAAACTTAAACTTCTGCGCTACATATTCTAAACGTAAGAAGGAAAACTCTAATTGCGGGTGAATTGAGGTTCGTGTCTGGGCTAAATTCACTTTTCAAGAGTCGTACAACGTGATACCATCGAGTCGCGAGTCTGTGACATCACGTCGTACGACTCTTGGAGAAATAAATGAAATAATTTATTATATTATAATATTAATTATTATAATAATTAATATATTAGTAGTAAGAATAACAATAATAAGAGTAGAAGTGTAAAGAATATAAAAGCTACAAATGTAAATTATAAATGCAAACATAACAATGAAAAATTAATAAAAGAAACTGATTATTCGTAGAAAACTAATCAACGAATTGCTAACCCTCTTTGTTTACGAAGACCGAGACCACCGATGATAAATCTTCTTTATCTTTGTGTACACGAAATGATGCAGTGCCATCTGTGATTAATTTGGTGTACTAACATCTCACGTTTTATAAACAAGAGATAAGGAGATTGTGTCCACCTCGTGTCTTGACCTTCCAGTTTCTCCTTTGTTTACGACTTTTTTAATCTAAAGTAAATGTTATTCAAATCGATATCCTTGGCACACTATGATAATCTCCAGTGTTTGGTGTTACCGTGAATTAGATTTTATATGATATGGTAGCTGTGTGTTCGCTATTATCATTCTCTGTCGGTAAATCCAAAAATATAAAAATTTTTTTCAAAAAATTTTTATTATCTAAAACTGAGTCGCTATCAAGAGATCATCCTAAAGGGCTGAACTACACTATATTCAAATTTCAAGATGAAATATTATAAAATAAGGACATGAGTTGCAAAAAACAAAAGTCAAAAAAACAGAATTTTTTTCAAAAATTTTATTACCAAGAAATGAGACGCTATCAATAGATCGTCCTAAAGGGCTAAACAACATTATATTCAAATTTCAAGATGAAATATTTTAAAATAAAGTAGGTGCAGAAAACCTTCAATCAAAAAAACCGAAATTTTTTCAAAAAATTGTATTACCTAGAACTGAATCGCTATCAAGAGTTCGTCCTAAAGGGCTAAACTTCACTATATTCAAGTTTCAAGATGAAATATTTTAAAATAAGGACATACATTGAAAAAAACTGTGACTCAAAAAAACCGACATTTTTTCAAAAAATTTTATTACCTAAAACTGAGTCGCTGTCAAGAGATCATCCTAAAGGGCTGAACTACACTATATTCAAATTTCAAGATGAAATATTTTAAAATAAGGACATGAGTTGAAAAAAACTTTGACTGAAATTCCAAGAATCGTCTTTGGTTCCACCTTAACCGCGATATCAATCTTTCTATTAGAAACTTGTCCGTATTTTTTTTTACCCCTTTTTTATACTTTCTTTGCTCTTATACAACTCTTACAAGTGATTTGCATGTGCTTATTAAAGATGAATAAATACTACACACACGTGCTCCTTTCTCAGGTACCCCGTAAAAAATTAAACACTCCTCCTATCATTTAATATTACACCTTTAGTATTTTATATACTTTAATCAACGTTAATATCTTCCATTTATGGTATTTCAAATGCAACGTTGTACAACTGCGACAGGTAACTGACATGTGTTTGTAGAAGATGGACAGGTATTATACACACGTGCTCTTTTCCCAGCTACTGTGTGTGTAAACATTAAACGCTGTTCCTGTTATTTGATATTACACCTCTAGTAGCTCATACACATTGGTCAAAATGAATATCTTCTATACCGGACATTTTAAATACAATCGATTAATTCTGTATTACCTTGGTCTTTGGCCATTTTTCTTAGAAAAGAGCGGCAGATTTTTTTTCGCAATTACCATGATAATTTTTGGCTCATTCGTTCCATTGGCGGTATTAAAAAACTTAATTCTTATATCATATAAGTGTATAATATTGTTGTCGTAGAGTCCCGATTGAATCCGTGTCTTAAGGGGGAACAACAGTGTGACAGTAGTAGAAGTAGGTGATATTTATGATATTTTTTTTATTCACTCATGTACTCCACAAATGTCAGTGTTAAAGGGTTAAAGAGTACGTACTTTGAACTTCGTTTAAAAATTTTTTGTATAAAGAAATATATATTTTGTAGTACATTTATAGTGGTCGCTGTAAATACGCTGCACGGAAATTGATTGTCATCATAACTTACCTATTGCTGATCTGAAAATCAAAAGGAAAACACTGTTTTAATCTATATTAGTATGGCTTCAGTTAAGCGTACGGATTTCTTTATATATTCATATTTATTTTTTTTTCTCTCTGAAAGGAAGAATTTTTCGGTTTTTTTGTGAATTTTCTTTAGAGAATTGCAATTTGAACAATAATTCGTTTTTGAAAAATCGGGTACGCTTAACTGAAGCCATACTAATATAGATTAAGACAGTGTTTTCCTTTTGATTTTCAGATCATCAATAAGTGAGTTATGATGACAATCAGTAAGGCGCCTCTTCCGTGCAGCGTATTACAGCGACCACTATAAATGTACTACAAAATATATATTTCTTTATAAAAAAAATTTTAAACGAAGTTCAAAGTACGTATTCTTTAACCCTTCAACACTGACATTTATGGAGTACATGAGTGATTAAAAAAAATCATATCTATCGCGTATTTCTACTACTGTCATACTGTTGTTCGCCCTTAAAGGAAGACTGTGTGCAGGGCTACCAAGTGATATTGTCAGTTCTACTCAGACCTCCTTACTACATTTACTCGTATGTACGCGCAAATGGGTTGAGTAGTATTTCTCTGCAGAATAAATTCTTCCAGACACGGGTAAATTCTTTTCAATTGGGAAATGGTCGAGGCGATGCTCTATAACTTCATATCTTGAAAGTTATATATTGTGACGGACTTTCCGCCCCAAACTCCTCGCTCGTCCTCTCTTTCGGCCTGATCGGTTTCCCTTCCTGGGGTCCCTTAAGGGGAGTCCAGGGGTGCGAAATCGGAAGATGGGCGCCAGCCGAGGGGGTGGCCCTCGGCAATGGGGGAACCGATCAGCCCGCAAAGCAAGACGAGGGGGCACGGCTAGGTGCCGGGAACAAGAGTCCCAGAAGGGGGTTCTGCCTCCGTGCCCTGGGAAAAAACAAGAGGGAAGAAAGAGGGCAAAAACAGAGGCTCACGCGGGAATCGGTTTTAATTTAATTTATTAAATTAAAAAGAACAAACAAAGAAAAACTCTTCCGCAAAATAAGACGTCGCCTCGGTAGGCGCAAAAAAAAAGAGAGAAAAAAAAGAAAAGAGAAGATACGCCGCGGAAGGCGGCGGTCCAAGGCCGAAAGGTCCTAGGGCGTACACGAAAGACAACAAAAAAAAAACTACGGTAGGAAAGCACGGAACTTTGTAGGCGGTAAGGGAAAGCTAGAAAAGTCAAGACGGAAGGAAAAAAAGGTAGAGGAACATACGAGAGACGTCCGTGACGCTCGGACACGAAGGTGGCGGACCAACCTGGTCGGGGCAAACTCCTCTCCCAACGAATGGATCCGGAATCCGCTCCTCCCCAATTCGGCGGCCAGAAAAAAGAAAGGGGTCCTCCTCGACCCGATGGCACAGCCAGGAAAAAGAAAATATGGTCCACAAATACGTCCAAGCACACAAGAAATGGGCACCCAAAACTCTCAAAACCCGCGGCGATGTCGTCGGTACAAAAGTCCAGAGATCTCTGGCCTCTTCGCCGGCGGCGGTCCTCGATTCCCCCACCCAGGGCCCTTCGGCAATTCCCGTTGTGGATGGTGCTGCCGCCCTGGGTGGTGGATCTTGATCGATGGCTTCTGGCTGGCGGAGTTGCGTCCTGTGATTGGCTGGGGATGGCGACTTGTCCAGTTCCGGTAGTGTTGAGGTCCTCTTCTCCCGGAGCGTCACGGTGATAGGTAGGCGGTAGGAATGCGTGAGGTAAGGGGAATGGGGATCGTGCATCGTGCTTCCTCCGTCCTACTCTATAACAGTCTAAAAATATGATTAATATTTTTGTCCTAGCCGTTTCGGGGAGATCTCTGGACACTGTGTATGTTCATAGCACGCGTATTGTTAATGTGGCCAAATGGCCACGTTACAATATGCAGTGTATTCCAGTTTATACTTTAGACGTTCAGAATAACACCGAATAATAGTTGTAGAAAAAGCCTTAGTCCGTCATTGATTTGCTGAGCCTTAGTTGGTTAGATACCACCATGTTAATTTCAAAATTTACTTCTCAACGTTTTCGCTTGGCATTTCTAAGCCATTGTTTGGTGTGTGCTAAAATACAGTCAGCGTCAAAAGTGAATCAACACCATCCACGTTCTTCCATTTCGCAAAATTATGAAAAGAAAATGTTATGCATGTCGATTTTTACTACAAAAGTGAAAGAATTATTCATTAACAATAAAATAAGTACAGAGAGACTGTGTCAAAATACCTCATACATTTTTTTAAAGACGTCAACAAAAGAACTTCATATATTACGCGTTAAAAGTAAATCAACACTTACATTCCAAAATGTTTGTAAGATAGAAATGTTAGATTCCCTGTCACTTCCCCGCAGTTCTGCTCATAGAGGACACTTCAAGTACATCTTTATTCATTTGAAAACAGAATTTGTACTGGATAGTTAGTGATTTGGTGAAACAGTTTTGATAAATATGCGGACAGAAATCTCTTTGGAGAATCGGAGATTTGCGAAAAAAGGCAAATCTTTTTGCGACATATCGAAAATTGTGGGAAAGCATCCGACATCAATTAAAAAAATCGTAGATAAGTTCGAAAATTTTAAGACAGTAGAAAATTTCAAGCGAACGGGACGGCCAAAACGGCTAACAATAAACGAAAGAGATGCCAAGCAAATAGTTTACACAGTAAAGGAAAATCCTGGAACTAATGCAGTGCAAATTGCTAAAGACATTATTACGGAATCCAAGAAACACGTAAGTGCCAGCACAATTAGACGAGTTTTGAATAAATGCAGATTTCATGGCCGATGTCCGAGAAAGAACCCTTACATTTCGAAAGCAAATAAAATAAAGCGACTAGACAACGCTCAGAAATATAAAAACAAAGATATTTATTTTTTAAAAACTGTTCTTTTTACCGACCAAAGCAAATTTGAGATATTCGGTAGGCAAAAACACAGAAAAATTTGGAGGAAACAAAATGAAGAGTATGTTGATTAACATCTGCAACATACAGTTAAGCATGGCGGTGGCTTCATTACGGTGTGGGGGTGTTTCGCAGAATCGGGTGGCGGAGAAATGGATTTCATTGAAAGAACCATGAATGCCCAGGGATACGTAAAAGTTTTCAAAAAAATCTCGCTCCCAGTGTTGCTAAATTATGCTTGCCGAGTCATTGAATCTTCCAACAAGACAAGGACCCCAAGCATACATCACGTACAGTAAAGGAATGGTTGTTATATAGGACCTCAGAAATACTAGATTATCCTCCACAGTCCCCAGATTTTAATCCAATTGAGAATATTTGAGACTATTTGGACCGGCAGATACGTAAATGACCATAATCAGCAAGGAAATGCTAAAAGCAGCGCTTTTAGAAGAGTGGAGGAAAATCCCTCCAGATTTTACAACCAAGCTGGTTGAGTCTATACCACGTAGGCTAGAATGTGTAACAAAAGCAAAGGGGGACTCAACTAAATATTAGTTTATTTCAAAAATTTAAAAATATTACCTTATTCTAACTCCATATGTCAGTGTTGACTCACTTTTAACGCGTAATATATGATGTTCTTTTGTTGACATCTGTAAAAAAAATGTATGAGGTATTTTGACGCAGTTTCTTTATATTTATCTTATTGTTAATGAATAAATCTTTCACTTTTTGTAGTAAAAATCGATGTGCATAACATTTTCTTTTCATAATTTTGAGAAACGGAAGAACGTCGTTGGTGTTGACTCACTTCTGACACTGAGTGTAATTATTAAAGAAAATTTGTATTACAAAATAGAGTTAATAATTGTTTGTTACGAATATTTTTCGATCTCCAACATACAATACTTTACTGCAATTCATCTTCAAGAAATTGTTCTGAATTCAACCGGGAAAACGGTACAGCAGAGGAATCCTTCAATATCCTGCATGAATGAGAAACGGCGTCGTTAATCCTAGGCAACATAACCTCTGCTATCACGATACTGCCAACACAATAATAAAAATTCCAGTTAGAAAAAAGGGCTTCAAGAAAAATCAGCTAAATGTTTTCGACCACTAACCGTTTAAGAACGCGACAGAGCTAAGTGTTCTTAGATTTCAATGAAAATTTTCGAAACCCAAATAAGGGAATCTCGAAAAGTACTGTGGTGTTCAACGTTTTGCATGATACTGGTAATGTTAAAGGCAACCTAAGATCTGGTAAATCTAAGCCGGCAACAAATGAAAATAAAGCATTAGATGTTTTGCAATCATTCGTTGAAGAATTGAACGCTTTTATTGTTCATATTGCTCAGCAACAGGAAATCAGTTTCGGATCTGTTTACAAAATTTCGAAATTAAGTAAATAGCATCTTTATGAAATACATTTAGTTCACGAGTTATCAGAAGACAATTTCGATAGATGCGTTCAGTTCTGCGAAACTATAATAGAAGTGGTCATTGGTGACCCCAAGTTACTTCAAAATATTGTTTTCTCTGAGGAGGCAACATTTCATCTGACTGATAACATGAATAGGCATAATTGCAAGTACTGGTCGGACGTTAATCCAAAGTGGATGAAAGACAGTCATACAGAATATTCACAAAAACTTAACGTGTGGGCTGGTATTTCGACGTTAACCGGTTGGCTCTCTCTTCATTGAAGATTGTTCCAGCCATTGAACATGTGGATAATGAAAAAAAAGCGAACATTTATTCATAACAGAATGGAGCTCCTCCTCATTATAGTATTAATGTCCGTCAATATCTAAATCAATTTTTTCAGGACAGGTGGATAGGGCGAAGATGTCGGATTGAGTGGCCAGCTCGGTCTCCGGATTTGAGTCCCCTCGACTATTTTCTATGGGGATATTCTAAAAATAAGGTATACGTCACTAAACCTATAGTAACAGAATTGTTCACGAAATGCAAGTAATACCAACGCAAATGTACCGAAATGCGGTTACAGCGTTTTATAATAAGGTTTGCCCATTGCTAAGCTGTGCAAGGACAACAATTTAAACATTTATTGTAACATTTGCTAGGATTTTGCTAATAATTTAAATGATACCCTGACCTCTGAAATCACACTTTAACCAGCCGGATCCACTACAGACCTCGCCTTAACCAGTTGGATTCGTCAAGGACCTCGCCCTAACTAGGCCAGTCCACCTTGAACATCGTCTTAAGGGGTCTGGCCACCCTGAAAAATTTAGTTTTCTCATTTTTTTTTAAACTTTGGAATGTTATGCGTCATTTAAACCATAGCTGATACTGAAAATCGAAAAATTGTGAAAGTTACAGGTATATTTCGGTAGGAAGGCCGAGCCGCTGCGAGTGGTCGACCGCACGGCTCGATCACGGTATACGACTCGCACGATTCAGCATCTTATTTGTATTTATATTATTATATTTGTATTTATATTAGCACTATTGTGCTTAGGATTCGTCCTTTTCTTTCAATTATCTAGTGTGAGAATAGTTTGGAGCCAAATCCGTTATTTCGCCTTTATACCTCATATTTCGAGAATGTTAATCAATATTTGGGTAGCTACAAGAAAGCACGTGTCGATGTTTGTATTAATAATAAAACGAAAAAAATGGAAAATAAACCAACGTCCCGAGGCTATGTTGATAACAAGGGGTCGAGGCAACAAAGAACTCGAAGGAAAAATGTCAGGAATAGACATCGCCCGCTCAACCCCTACGAAATGGAGAAGGAAGAGGCCAGTACTAGTCGGGCAGAAAAAAATTTAAACCTACCAACGAGATCGATCTGCCGATTAATGCGAGTTTTGGGTATCGAATTATTAACTTTGTGACCAATTTTTCAACAATTAGTAACGTCGTTAAGTGTAAAAAATGCAACGGTGACGTCAACTTCTCGGAATCTAAAATTCGTGGACTCGGTTTCAAGTTAGTGATTTCATGTAACTCGTGCGAACCACCCAGCGTCGATGCAAGTTCTCTTATCAACGGTAAGGCATATGATATAAACAGACGAATCGTATTTGCATTTCGATTGCTGGGAATTGGTCACAGGGGGATTGATAAATTTTGTGGCATCATGGATTTACCAAAAGCGATATACCACTCGTTTTACGATACTGTTGTCAAAGGAATTCATACTGCTGCACAAAGTGTATGCAATGTTTCCATGGAAAATGCTGTAAAGGAAGAACAAAACGACGATTATTGGATGTCGAAATCATGTATCACATATTTGAAGATATTGCGATAACTAGGCTACGCCTGAACGAATTGACCGGACAATGAAAATCCCTAGATGGCCGATGGCGTCCCTATATATTCCATGTATATTCAAGGTCAACCGAACATTGTTTTGACACGTGTGATGCATGTTTTCGATGTATTTTTTTCCCGCAGAATTTAATGGTTCCATCGTTTTTATCATAAAACATAACCTCAAAGCGCTAGGAGCAAAAAAACTGGAGTTCTTAGCAGTTTTTATTTTTTTTCAGTACGTTTCACCACTTTCAATAATCTGAAAAAATTCAGAGAAATTTTTGAGTTGAAAATACATAACATATAATTTTTCCAGCGATGAGTCGGTCGTTGTTTTCGATATATTGAATTTTAAAATTTTCGTACTGCTCTAAAAATTTTAATTTGGCGCCAAAAATTGTTTTGATAGCAAAAATTTGTAGGGCTTAAGAAACTTTACAAAATGAAAAAACTTTTTTTCTAGCTCGAAAGCTGACCGAGATATCGTCGAAAAACCTAAAATGACTAGACCGGAGTTTATAGGGACCCTAGTGCGTTTTGGGGACTGAAAATCTAGGGTTCTTACTCATTTTTCCCCCGAACATTATGGTGCAATTCGTTTCCCGATTAACTCAAAGGCCGATTTGACTATCTTATCCGGCTAGACCCTTTGGACACAATACTTTTAGATACATTATTTAAGGTGGAACCAAAGACGATTATTGGAATTTGAGTCAAAGTTTTTTCCAACGCATGTCCTTATCTTAAAATATTTCATTTTGAAATTTGAATATAGTGTAGTTCAGCCCTTTAGGATGATCTCTTGATAGCGACTCAGTTTTAGGTAATGCAATTTTTTGAAAAAATGTCGGTTTTTTTGAGTCAAGGTTTTTTACAACGTATGTCCTTATTTTAAAATATTTCATCTTGAAACTTGAATATAGTGCATTTAACCCTTTAGGGCGATCTCTTGATAAAGACTCAGTTCTAGGTAATACAATTTTTTGAAAAAATTTCGATTTCTTTGATTGAAGGTTTTCTGCACCATCTTTATTTTTAAATATTTCGTCTTGAAATTTGAATATAATTTTGTTTAGCCCTTTAGGACGATCTATTGATAGCGTCTCATTTCTTGGTAATAAAATTTTAGAAAAAAGTTCTGTTTTTTTGAATTTTATTTTTTGCAACGCATGTCCTTATTTTATAATATTTCATCTTGAAATTTGAATATAGTGTAGTTCAGCCCTTTAGGACGATCTCTTGATAGCGACTCAGTTTTAGATAATAAAAATTTTTTGAAAAAATTTTTTATATTTTTGGATTTACCGACAAAGAATGATAATAGCGAACACACAACTACCATATCATATAAAATCTAATTCACGGTAACACCAAACACTGTAGATTATCATAGTGTGCCAAGGATAACGATTTCAATGACATTTACTTTAGATAAAAAAAGTCGTAAACAAAGGAGAAACTGGAAGGTCAAGACACGAGGTGGACGCAATCTCCTTATCTCTTGTTTATGAAACGTGAGATGTTAGTACACCAAACTAATCACAGATGGCACTGCATCATTTCGTGTACACAAAGATAAAGAAGATTTGTCATCGGTGGTCTCGGTCTTGTTAAACAAAGACGGTTAGCAATTCGTTGATTAGTTTTCTACCAATAATCAGTTTCTTTTATTAATTTTTCATTGTTATGTTTGCATTTATAATTTATATTTGTAGCTTTTATATTCTTTACACTTCTACTCTTATTATTATTAGTGTTACTACTAATATAGTCATTATTATAATAATTAATATTATGATATAATAACTTATTTCATTTATTTCTCCAAGAGTCGTACGACGTGACATCACAGACTCGCGACTCGATGTTATCACGTTGTACGACTCTTGAAAAGTGAATTTAGCCCAGACACGAATCTCAATTCACCCGCAATTAGAATTTTCCTTCTTACGTTTACAATACGTAACGCAGAAGTTTACGCTTCTCCCGAATGAAAGTCTATACCATAAACAACATCTGTATTGTCGATTTTGTCCAAAAATCGACAAAAAATTGTAAAAATGAAATTTGTTATGTCGCCAAGCGTAGAGCGACGCTATGTTTTGAAGATTGCAGGTCACGATTCAATATGGCGTCGCTCCACGCTTGGCGATATAAGCAATTTAAGTTTTGCAATTTTTTGTCGATTTACGGACAAAATCGACAATACAGACGTTGTTTACGGTACTGACTTTCATTCAGGAGAAGCGTAAACTTCTGCGTTGCGAGTTGCAGACGTAAGAAGGAAAATTGTAATTGCGGGTGAATTGGGTTTCGTGTCTGGGCTAAATTCACTTTCCAAGAGTCGTACGATGTAATGCCGCCGAGTCGCAAATCTGAGGTATCGTCGCACGTCATACGACTCTTGGAGAAATGAAATAATTTCATAGAAATTGACATATACAGAATAGAAGTACAGAAATTTTTCAGATTTTTTATCCCGAAATTAAAGTCGCGACAAATCAAAAACGCAAAAAAATTTCGAAAAATACCCATTTCGTATTGAAGGAGTCGCGGAACGATAATCATATTTTAACAGGAAACGCATATTCCTATTACTATTGCTGTTGAATTTTTTCAGATTGTTTGGTTTAGTGAGCCATAGTGAAGAAAAAGAAAAACCAACATTTACGTCGAATTTCGCCTCTTAAAGCCATCAAACAACTGTTTTACGCGATGTTCGATGTGTTAACATTCAGTGAAATTGCACAGAAATTGAAGGAAACTAAGCAAACCTAATTAAACAAAACCTCGCGGTACAACTTATATATAAATTCCCAATAGCGTCGGTAGCGCAGTGGTAATGCGTTTGGCATTTGAATCGTTGCGAACATTTTCACGGGGGTTCGACCCCTGGTCACTTTTTTTAAAATTATTTTTTGTCATTATCATTATTATGATTGTTGTTATTATTATTATTATTATTATTCTCTTTTCGATACTACTAATACTAGTATCTTTTATTAATTTTTTTATCATCATTATCACCATCTTCATCATAAATAGTACTAATGTTGTTAATAGTAGTATTAACATGTTGAACGCCACGTCACTCAGATATGGGTGACGGCTATGTTTCCACAGGGGCCCCGTCACCCGTAAACGGGTGACACTACATTCAGAGTCTCGGATTTGGGCCCCTGGAGAAACTACACCCATTTACGGTGGGCGTTCAACGTGTTAATAGTATATTAATTTTAGGATGTTATTATTTCTTTTTGGCTATACGACTTTTAATTATTTACATTGAAGTAAATTAGTTGAGACTATCCCGATGGAATGTAGTCTGGGCCAAGATTTAGATTGGAAACTTCATCTAAATCAACTGACATTATTTTTATTAGCAAATCTTGTAATACCAAGCCAAAGCAATTAATTATATCCCTTTCTCGCATTTTTTAAGCGACAAGTGATACATGGAAAAACAACCCGCGACCTGGATGTGAACCAGGGATTGTTCCATGTATCACTTGTCGCTTAAAAAATGCGAGAAAGGGATATAATAATTGCTTTGTCTTGGTATTACAAGATTTGCAATAAAAAATATTTAAGTAGCTTTGTCTTGGTACTACAAGATTTGCTAATAAAAATAATTTCAGTTGATTTAGATTTAGTTTCCAATCTAAATCTTGGTCCAGACTACATTCCATCGGTATAGTCTCAACTAATTTACTTCAATGTAAATAATTAAAAAATCGTATAGCCAAAAAGAAATAATAACATCCGAAAATTAATATTCAAGTATCACGACTAAGGAAACAACCCAAACCATGTGTTAATAGTAGTAATAATAATGAAAAGAAAAGAAAGTAATAATAATAATAACAACATTCATAATGATGATGATAAAAAATAAATGAATAATAATAGAAGTAGTAGTAGCATAATTTATTAAAAAAAACATATTTACAGGGGTAGAACTCTCGACAAAAAGTTCGCAACGATTCAAAAGCCAAACGCTTTATGACTGCGATACCGACGCTATTCGGAATTTATGTACAAGTTGTACAGCGTAGTTCTGGTTAATTAGGTTTGCTTAGCTTCCTTCAATTTCTATGCAATTTCACTGAATGTTAATATATCGAACATCGCATAAAACAGTTGTTTGATGACTTTAACGGGCGAAATCCGACGTAAATATTGGTTTCTCTTTTTTTTCACTATGGTTCACTAAACCAAAAAATCTGAAAAAATTCAACGGCAATAATAATAGGAATATGATTTGATGTTCGAAAATTTCCTGTCAAAATATGATTATCGTTCCGCGGCTCCTTCAATACGAAATGGGCATTATTCGAAATTTTTTTGCGTTTTTGATTTGTCACGATTTTGATTTTGGGTTAAAAAATCTGAAAAAATTTTGTAATGTGCAACTCTGTTACCAGAATGTCTTTGAATTTTTTCAAAATTTTATTCACGATAGCATAGACAAAATTGGGCAAGAACGTGATTTTCGAATTTTGGTCATCGCTGGCCGCCAGATTGAGATACAAAGCTGAAGTTTGACACAAATTAATCTTTTTCGAAAAGCTATCGAATGACCCATTGTACCTGCAATTTGATCTAGGCACACTTTTGACTATCTCATTCTCTTACGATTTTCTTTTTTTAATCGAATTAAACCCAGTTTTAAATAATAATAAGAAAAACTACAACGATAATAATAATGGTAATGATAATGATAAAAAACAAATTAGTAAAATAACAGTAATAGTTGTAGTATTTTAATAATGATAATAGTAACAACAACAACAACAATAATAATAATCATAATCACAATCATAATGATAACGGTAGTAGCCGTAATAGAAGTAATAATGCAAGTAAGAATTTGATGGTTTTGAATTTCGCCATTTTCTTTCTTATGTATTATTACTACTACAACTTTCTTGTCCAATGACAACACATGAAAATCATAGTAGTATGGTAGTAGTGGTAATAGAATCAATAACAGACGTATGATTTTCAATGTTTTGGTGTTACCTACAATATCACTACTACAATTACTACTTTGTTGTTGAAGGACAACACACCATAGTATGCTATTGGGGTAGTGGTAGCAATAGAAGCAATAATAGAGGTAAGTTTTCAATGTTTTGGTGTTACCCTTGGTTCTTTTGTTATTTTACTACTACTACTTTCTTCGGCGACGCATAGACATCCAGGGTTGAATCTAAATTATTTTTAACGCCTATCTAGCTGTTCCGTCGTTCTGATTAATCGTAATGTTTTAATTAATAACTCACAAGGAGAGTACCCGCCAATCAGATTTTTGTTTTTTTTTATATTTATGGTACGTAAAGCTGAGGGCCCAAATAGTAATTTAGTAAAGCCGTACGACGCCATATTCAGAACTTTTTGAGAAAATCGAGTTTAAAGTTTTTGCGAGCGGCTTATGGGCATGAAGATTATACGACTGTTCGAGCAAGCCGCGTAGCTCAGTCGGTAGCACTCCAGTCTAGTAGCAGCGAGATCGCTGGATCGAGTCTCGCTTCGTGCATACTTTTTTTTTCATTAATTTTTTTTTATGAATTTTTGTTCTATTAGATACTAGAGTTATTTAAATATAAAATTGAACTGATTAATGCCAAATAATCGATGTATATTTATTCTATTCCATGAAAAGCGCACGTGTGATTTTTAATTATGTGGAACTCAAAATGACGAATAGGAGAAAAAGAAATATTCAGCAGTAATATTTTTCCATTATTCACAATCGAAAGTGCAATTTTGCAAGTTCCAGATAATCACACGTGCGCTTTTCATGGAATAGAACAATTATACATCGATTAATTGGCATAAATCAGTTCAATTTTATATTTAAATAACTCTAGTATCTAATAGAAACAAAAAATTAATAAAAAAAATTAATGAAAAAAAAAGAGTATGCACGAGGCGAGACTCGATCCAGCGATCTCGCTGGTACTAGACTGGAGCGCTATCGACTGAGCTACGCGGCTTGCTCGAACAGTCGTATAAATTTCGTGCCCATAAGCCACTGGCAAAAACTTTAAACTCGATTTTCTCAAAAAGTTCTGAATATGGCGTCGTACGGCTTTACTAAATTACTATTTGGGCCCTCAGCTTTACGTACCATAAATATAAAAAAAAACAAAAATCCGATTGGCGGGTACTCTCCTTGTCAGTAATTATTGCGAACTGTGAACATGGTATTAACTGCAGTAGTAGGGATGATTTGTTTTCTACTATTGGGTATGTATAGAAATGCGTACCTAGTACAAAACAAAATTTCAATGCACATGTTACGTCAAAAACCTACATTTTTAGGGTAAGGGGACTCGAGCTACCGAAGGTACGTGTAGAGTCGCTCGAAGAAACACATAAAAACTTACAATAGTGAAAGTTCACACGTGGCTTAGGGTCCGCTAGCGCGAAAAGGGCGGAAACAACACTTGAGGTCTCTGTGTCTGGTCCGTATGTCAAGGAATCTTGACATTTTCAACATGTTTTATGATCTTGTATAAAAAATTAACAGCAGAAACGAAAGTCCCTTTAAATCCTTAAAGGCCTGACTATCAAATTCATCAAGTGTGCAATTCCATTTAAAAGACCGGTATCAAATTTGATACTCTAGGCCTTTAACCTGTTAACCGGGGCGACCCATAGGAAACACGTATATTTATGACGGGTGAACGCGGGTAACTGGTTAAGGGTTAAGATTTAGGACTGTAATCCTTTTATGATGCGGTTTTATTGAACATAGTTACGACTTAACAGTCTATTAACATAAAATTATATATCCATGGTCATCTGGTTTCTACCTGTAACAAAAGTTTTATTATTCTTATAATAATAGAATCTATGCTATTTTCTAAAAAGAAGCAAATGCAAGTAAATAGTTAGTTAATAAGGGTAATCCTATATTATTTATTATATGATTATTCATATGAATTCGAATATCGCACGCGAATTTGCTTGAAGCCCCCATCTCTTGGAGAAACGAATTAAATAATTTGAGAGAAACACGCAGTGCGCTCTTGCACAATGATAACGCGAGATTGAAAAATGCATTCTCATGACAAATTGACAAAAAAATGTTTAATTTTCATTAAGTTAAATTAAATTAAATATATTAAAGATTGTTTTTTAAATTATATTTGGAATTAAATTTAAAAAACAAAAATTATTTAAGCAAATCAGAAAACATGAATTTGTTATGTTCTTTTGTCCTTCAGTCAGTTTTTGACATCCGTATCGTCAAGATACATTTTTTTTTGTAAATTCGTTTAAACAAGAATTGTTTAAACAAATTACACAATGTTTTTACAGTTTTCTACCATAATTTGAACATTTGAGTCTGTTATAAATATCCCCGTTTCGGTAACAAAGCACCACTAATTTACGTTAAATTATTCAATTTCACTGTTGTACTTGAAAAGTGAATTTGAATAATTTAACAAAAATTTGCGATGTTTTGTCATAATTCATACAAGAGTAAATGCAACGGTCTCGAATCATCAGATTAGGAATCAAAATGAAAAAAACTGTATAATTGTTCTTACAATTTTTGTTTGAACAAATGATGTAAGAAATTAGGTTTTGCCGGTGCTGACATTGCAAATGCATTCTACAGGAAGAAAGAACATGAAATATAAGTATTTGTGAATTCGCTTAAACAATTATTGTTTAAACAAATTCATAATTTAAACAAATTGTACACATTGGAAGGACAAAGGGGCCCGCTGGGCGCCTGTTGCGCATCCGCCCCTGGTTGTGATTAATAGCGCGGAGTGAGATGTTGGAAAAACATCAGGATTGCTGTGGCGATAAAAAGCAACGCATGCCTTTTCATTTAGTAGTGAATTAGTGCAGTATTTTGATGCAGTGTTTTGGTGCAGTGTTTTGTAAATAAGCAAAATTGTGTATAACGTTCACCACCGCACTGTCGGGGACACGATATAGGATCGTGAAAGATCACGGAAAATGTGATCTCCTAAAAGCAGTGGCGAAAATCGAAAGTAAGTGCCATATAATTGTGTAATGAAAATGCTCGAAAGGAGCATTTCTTCACAGCTGAACATTATGTTTCATGGCAATGGTGCAATGTAAATGTTCAAAGACAGCATTTCTGCACAGCTCGACAGCTACAATTTGACAATTGTGTGATGTAAGAGTCAAAATGTGACATTTCTAAGCAGCTGTCAGTGCAAATGCTTCAAAGTATTTTGAAACGTATAATTGTAAAATAGAAAAGCTCGATAGAAGCTTTTTGGTACAGTTCGACACTTATGATTTGATAGTTTCGTAATGAAAATATAAAAAAATAAGAATTGTACACACCGGTCGACTGTAAATGTTTCATAATACTATGAAACATGTAATTGTGTAACGAAAATGCTCGAAAGGAGTATTTCTACACAGCTGAACATTATATTTCAAGACAATGTTGCAATGTAAATGTTCAAAGACAGCATTTCTGCACAGCTCAACAGCTACAATTTGACAATTGTGTGATGTAAGAGTCAAAATGTGATATTCCGACGCGTCTGTCAGTGTAAATGCTTCAAAGTATTTTAAAACGTAAAAGCTTTTTGGTACAGTTCGACACTTATCATTTAATGGTTTCATAATGAAAATATCGAAAATTATGAATTGTACACACCTGTCGACTGTAAATGTTTCACAATACTATGAAACATTTAAATGTGTAATGAAAATGCTTAAAAGGAGCATTTCTACACAGCTGAACATTATGTTTCATGGCAATGGTGCAATGTATTATAAATCCATCAATATAAATTTGGAAAACGAGGAATAAATAAGCGAAAACTAAATTCTAGTATTATAAATATTCGAGTACTACTAGTGAGTAATATATGTCAGAAAATATAAAATATTAAAAAAGTGACTATAAACTGCAGACGATAAAAAAAGAACTTAATAATATCGAACAACCCGAAGGAACGTATTTTGACAAAACAATAAGTCGATAAAGTATACTATTGACCGCATGAATCATGCTCCTATGTAATCCGATACAGTTGATATGAAACTGTTAATTCTTTGCACTGAGTTCTTTGTCGCATTGAATTGCACGTGTGGATGTTTACAGCATCTCCCACCTTCGTCCCTATAGATATGGACCAAGAGGAAAGAGACTTCTTCTCGTGCAGTCAAGTCTTTTCTTGATTCTCTTTGAGTCGACTGTAAATATTTCATAATACTATGAAACATGTAATTGTATAATGAAAATGCTTGAAAGGAGCATCTCTACACAGCTGAACATTATATTTCAAGACAATGGTGCAATAATAATAATAATAATAATAATAATAATAATAATAATAATAATAATAATAATAATAAGAATCATTTATTAAAGCGCTCTGGGACGAGTCCCCTAAAGCGCGAAACCATATGTACAGAATATTCTGATAGGAGTATAATTACCGTAGGCTCCAAAGAATAAAAGTAGTTAACAATAACAATAAAAACATGATAGTATACAAATAACAAACAAATATAAACGGAGAAAATAGACTTACAATATAATAGAAGATAAGAAATAGATTATATAAATAATAAAATAAAATGGATAAAATAAAACAGAGTAACGCAAGAAAAAGATTTGCGTGGCAGATTCACGTTTGATCCCTAGAGGAGGTAATAAATGAGTACAGCGTTCTTTTAAAATCAGCATATGAAGGCTGTTTTCTAAGTGTAACGGGGAGACTGTTCCACAGCTCCCCAGCAGAACAGGTAAAAGAAGCTTTGAAAATTTCAGTACGAAACGGGGGCAGTTTAAGCGTCGTGGAATCAGTTCTAGTAATTTTGCTGATTACTTCATTACGGAAAGTGAACAGTTGAGCAAGATACAAAGGACGCTGTTTTTGTAAAACTGAATAGATCTGATTACAAGTGAAATATTTCCGTCTTTCATCCACTCTCAGCCACCCTAGTTTGTACAAGTAAGGCGTTACATGTTCGTCTCTACTAAGGTCAAAAATGAATCTGATACAAGAATTGAGAGCTCTCTGCAAAATTTGGTTCTGTTCCTTTGTAATATTATGTAAAATGACGCAACAGTAATCAAGATGGGGAAAGACCAATGTAGTTATAAGGCGTATTCGCAGAGCCTGTGACAGTAGAGGTTTGGCCAGTTTGAGTTGGTGCAATATTCCGTAGATTTTCCTGGAGGTGTTTCTGACATGCGTATCCCAAGATAGATTGTTCGAGATGGGGATACCAAAATGATTTACTTGTGAGGAGAAGGGGACATAAGTCCCATTAACCATGATCCTACAAGTATTTGGTAGACTAATGGTGTTGAGGTATCTCGCTGATCCCGCTATCATGACCTTGGTTTTCTCATTGTTAAGTAGCAACCCAATGCTACTAGCCCAGGTACATATGGCAGCTACATCGTCGTTGATCTTGGCGATGGTTTCCGCGAGATTGTAAGGATCCGATTCCAAGTAGATTTGAAGGTCATCCGCGTAGAAGTTGTATTTGCAATGCTTCAAAGTTTTATTGATTCCTGAAACATATAAAGAAAATAACAGGGGTCCAAGGACAGAACCTTGGGGGACACCTGAGGAAAGTTCCTTCCAGGAAGAGAGAGTACCATCTGAATCTCTAACTGCCTGACGGCTACCAGTGAGGTACGAGCAGAACCATTCAAGGACGGACCTGGAGAAATTGAGAGCTCTTAAGGATTTGATTAAGATAGAGTGATCAACCCTGTCGAATGCCTTAGAGAAGTCGAAAAATATGAGTACGGTCACCTTCCTATGTTCAGTTGCTAGTCTAACATCATCTAGAATTCTGATGAGGGCAGTTTGAGTACTATGATGTTTTTTGTATGCCGATTGGAAAGTATCCAAAAGATCATGTTTTTCCAGGAAATCAGTAACCTGAACAGTGACAAGTTTCTCGAGAATTTTTGATAGAGAGCACAGAATTGAAATAGGTCTGTAGTCGTTGCACGACGATGGAGATTTAATTTTAGGGATGGGACAGATGACAGCAGACTTCCATAGGGTAGGAAAGACACCATTCATGAGTGAGAATGAGAAGACATGGAGAAGGATGGGGTAGGGGGTTGGTAGCGCTCTTTTTATGTCCAAGATGGATAAACCATCAACTCCTAGGGCGTTAGATTTGGATGACAAAA
This sequence comes from Gasteruption jaculator, assembly GCA_949825005.1. Taxonomy (NCBI): domain Eukaryota; kingdom Metazoa; phylum Arthropoda; class Insecta; order Hymenoptera; family Gasteruptiidae; genus Gasteruption; species Gasteruption jaculator. The sequence goes on from OX463766.1 coordinate 8,945,347, forward strand.
TGGCCGTCTTGACGTCCTTCAAAGAAGGTTCAGAAAAGTAGAATTTATTGTCGCTATACTCCGGTTCACCTATATATATCGTACCGTGTGTTGTGCTGCGATGAGCACCGATACTTGAGAAATAGGTATTGAGTGTCTCAGCCGGAACCAGAAGTCTAGCTTGAGGGTCTTTGCGTTTTATTAAACCCAACTTTCCAAGGTGTCCAAAAACTTCCCTTGCATTAGAGAGGTTACCGAAAACTGTATTATAATAAAGCTTTTTAGCTTTGAAAATTCTTTCTTTTACCCGATTACGGATGGACTTATACTTCACATGAAGAGCAATAGTACCGTATTTCCGCCAGCATTTTCGAATTCGATCCCTTTCCTTCATTTCTTCTTTGAGCTCCGAGGAAATCCATGGAGTAGGATTTCTTCTGGACGTAACTGAATGCCATGGAGCATTAGTATCTAAGCTATTAAGAAAGTTGAAGTTAAACCTGTTAACCATTTCGTCAATGTCATTGACACTAAAGAAACAAGTCCAGTCGCAACTGCATAAGTCTCGTATGAATGATTCAGTACAGAAATTCCTAAAATCTCTACATGAAAATTGTCTCTGTTTATGCTTCACGACCGAGAATTTATATTCCACGTAAATCAAATCATGAGAAGAAAGTGCTACTCCGTGTTGTCCGTAATTATACAATTTGGAATCATCGTCAACAATGCAGTGATCGATCCATGTATGAGAATGCTGAAGATTATGAGTGGAATTAAAAGGAACAAAGAAAAGATTAGAAGACTCGACAAATCGACGTAGGTGTGCAGTTTCGTGAGAAGATTGGCACAGGTCAATGTTCAGGTCGCCGACAATGATAAGGTTACTGTATGAAGAAAACAGTTCAAGAAGAATGTCTTTAAATTCATTCAGGAGACCTGACTGAGGAGGTCTATAAACAACAGCCAGGAGAAGCTTGTTGGAGTTGGAGGTGGAGATTTCAGCGATAATAAATTCCGGCTTAGAACAGTAGGTGCCACCAGAGTCGGCTAGGATTTTAGCCCTAAGCGAATCATGCAGGTAGAAACCCACTCCTCCTCCACCTTTGCCAATTCTATCTCTACGAAAAAGTTGATAGCTAGGAAGTGCAACAAAGCCATCACTGATTGTGTCCTTGAGCCAAGTTTCCGACATGCAGATCAAGTGATAAGAAGGTTTTGAAAAGATATACCTAAACTCATCAAGATGTCCCGTTAACGATTGACAGTTCACATGGCAGACACGTATATTTTCAGCGGATAATGTTGCCATCATCCATAGTTAGTTTTTCTGACCTTGTCAGTTATTCGTTTTTTAAGAAGAGGACACTTTTTACCGTCTGCAACAGAATGAGAAGAGACATTGGACATTTTTGCAAGCTTGCAGTTGTAACAGCAAGGTTCGAGGTGCCTGTTCTTACAGTCTTTCATTTCATGATCTCCAGAACAATGTCCACAATGAGAGGAAGATCTACAGTTACTGGCAATATGCCCGAAAGATAGGCACTTGTAACACTGAGAGACTTTGGTATGGTCCGAAAAAGTACAAGAAGTGAATCTAAGAAAAACCTTTCCAGCATTAAGGAGGGAGTTACGAACGTCTGGAGGAACTTCAATTACACATCGGGTTTTGGGATTATTGTTCCTAGAAGGGTATATATATATGATTTTAACGTCTGGATTGTCAACACCATCTAGGTTATAATTGACAAAATCTGCCCTGATTTGATCTTTGGAAAGTTCAACAGGGACTCCTGAGATTAATAATCTAGGATTATATTTAAAATCTTCCTTTACAACTAGACCTGCTTCCGCTAAAGAAGGCAAAGATCGTAACTTATCCAGATCCACAGAAACCGCAGCAACCCGGACACTATTTTTCCCGGCATTTGTGACCCGCTCAACTTTGAGGCCTACTTCAGACGGGTTCACAGCCTCCATGAGAACGTCTCTGGTTTTGTTTGCAGTGTTTAAGTTTTCATTTGAAGAAGGGCAAGGGGCAATAATAAAATCCTTGGTCCTGGTAATGGCAACACTAGGACCTCTAGGAAAGTGGACTGTGGATGTCTTGAGTACATTCGCGAAAGAGGTGGGGGGTTGCTCTACGTTAGAAGTCTGGGGAAAGGCACTCGCGACAGCATCAGGGATAGTCGCAACGACATCCCTGACACCGCTGACGCAGTTCCTAATGAGCCCTGTGTTTGCCTTTATGACACTACTTGAACACTGTTCAACCGTCAAATTCCTTTCAGCTAGAGCAGCGTAGCCAGCGACCAGGGAGTTAAAAGCAGTTTGATATCCCAGAAAAAGTTCTTGTAGAAAGGTTTTGTTACTGGACGTTTCTTTGGATTCTGCTAAATATTTCAAAAACAAGGAATCATGCTGTAGGAGCTTAGAACGCATGTTCTTTAATTCCATATTCGATATAGGCAGCGCATTGAGAGAGCTGACTGAGTCAGCTGTAATGAAATGAGAAGGGGAGTAAGGAGAGGGGGACAGCAAGTCCCCTGCCGCCTTCGAACTACTAGCACTACCCGCACGCGTGCGGGTACCTTGCCTATTTAGATTAATATTCGACATACCGAACGATGAGAGCCGACAGCAGCCGAAATTTCCCGAAAAAAGACCGCGATCTCACCAGTGACGTCACAGATGAAACGTCAAAACCGCCTCTCACAGATGAAAAATGCTAAAAAGAGGAGACCACCACAGATTATCACTCGAACAAAGAAAACCAAGAAAGAGAGCACCACTAATTGTACGAGATGAGAGACTCAAAATATTGATTTGGTCGAAAAAACCATCTCAAAATAAACGAAGAACACGGAGCCTGACAGCACACAACCACTCTCCCCACGATGGAGAGGGTGCAATGTAAATGCTCAAAGATAGAGCATTTCTGCACAGCTGGACTACCTGCCATGTAGTGCTTAGCTACACTACCTGCCATCTAGCGCTACAACGGACGTACTTTTACGTCGACCGAGGATAAGGTAGATTTCTAGACTTAATAGAGACTAGACACCCGTTGGAAAGCTTAACCGTGTCTGTTTATATTGTGACGTGGTATTTCGCGAGGCTCGGGGAACCTCACCACGTGCACTTTAATTGATCTGTTGGGCGCCAGCCAGGATTCGCCTGGCGGTGCTGGGTGCTGAAAATTCGGAAAAGGGGGAATCCGGTCGAAAGAAAACTCCCTTGACCGGCGAATCTTAATAACAAAAACCGGATCAGCCGGACAATATATTTCATAAATAATAAAACATAAAAAGAAAAACCAATAAAACAGTTACAAAATACCCGTCCGTTACACGATCCTAAAATGGCGACCGGACACGAGCCGATTCGCCTTCTCTCTCTCACTCTCTCTCTTTGCCTCTCACTCGTCCGTCACACACACACACACGCAAAATACAAGGGAGGACTCCCGGTGAGGCCGGAGGATCCCCCTGGGCACGCTATGATCGGTCCGGCAAGCCGGAACCGCTATTTCGCCGTGGGGAAAAGTAGAAGACTCTTTCCCCGGAACTCTCGGGTCTCTACCGGGCGATCACGAAGCGATCGTGCCAACCGGTAGGCGACAAGTACCCGGATCAAACAAATAATTAAAAGAAAACGAAACGAAAAAACCATAAAACAATCGACTACGCAGCGAAGCTTTCAAAAGCTCCGCTCACCAACCTCTTTCTTCCGGACCAGTGATGTTAGCTGTGCCGCAAAAACTCGCGCATGCGCGAGAAAATAGCCTCAACGACGTGCCTAGACACTGTGAAAGGGGGTACTTTATGGACCCAACTTTGTTACAAAGTTTTGTTTCTGAAAATCAAAAATTATAATTTTTTTAATTAAATGAAAACAGCTTATTTCTACATGTTTAACATGCAAATAAATATTTTATATAAACTTGTAAAAAATTAAAATATTTTTATTCAAATTTTAGGGGTTACCAAAAAAACAAAATTTAATTATTTTTAATGGGAATATAAATTTTCTGTATTGTGAAGCTCGAAATGTTCTGAATCTACTTCAATATTTTCAGTTAATATTATTATTCATTTGGAAGCTTGACCGGACGACACCAAGAGCGAAAACAGTACCGTTACGTAGCTGCTTTCGCTTTTTATTTTTTAAATCTGTCACGATTTAAAATATTCGTTCCGCTTCTGCATTAGAGTGTGGAAAAGAAAGAACAATCTCTACTAATAAGTCTAAATTTGGAAACACATAATTATCATTATAATCTTTACTTTCTAATATTTGTATCCACATCTCATCAATTTCTAAAGACGCTAACTCTTTTTTTTGCAAATCATCAAAATGCATTGGTAAAATTTCCCGTTCTAAACTTAACTGATTAACATTAATATTTGAAATATGGGTGGCACTATACGATAAATCTTTAATTTCATTTCGACCTTCCTGATACAGTGCACTTCTCGCTTCTAAAAAAACTCAACTCTTTGAAAAAACTATCATTATAGGGCAATCGTTTCATCAGTTCCCGCATTGCTGTTTTATACAAATTTAAACCATTTATTATAATTTCATTAAATCTACTGATTCTGACCATTGTTCGATTAAAAAACGTTCACATTTTGGTCCTACATATGTCTTTAATAATTTTTTCATCTTTTAAATTTAAAGGCGTCAGGATTAATAAAATCTTGACCAATTTCGTGTATTAAACGTTGGCTGCAATTAAAAATTGTATGAATTAAAACCTTTCGAGATTGAAAAAGAACATTACACTTATTAAAAAAATCCAACGAATATTTTAAAAATAGCAAATAAGCTTTACCGGAATCATCATTCAAATAAGTTAATATATCATCTGCGGATTTTAAATTATCTTTAAAAACAGCTAATGTAAAGAAATTATTTAGTACTTCCCAAATTATCAAGAAGTCTGATAACACACTTCTGTAATACAAGCTATCTTGTATTTGATAATTTGAGAATTTTATTTTTTTCTACTTCAAAATAATCCTGGAATTCCTGTAAAATTGCACATCTGTTTGAGCTTCCCGAAATACAAGTTGCAACCTGTCTGAAAATACTTTTGCAAGATTAAGGTGATTGATTACAGGGTTTACTAGCTATGATCGGGGATGAATGGCAAGTACAATTTAATAAAACAACGTGCGGTACCTGAGATTTTAAACGCAAAAAGAAGGAATTATTGCATCCAGTCATTACCGATGCATTATCACTCGCCATTCCTACAATATTTTGCAAAGAAATATCCTTTTTTTGTAAAATAGATTTAAATGTTTCATATATCGAGTTCGCGGAACAATTTCGAGCATCTAACTTTACTAATTCTAATAATTGCGTTTTAACTTTCTTACTCTTCGGACATAAATATTGTACGAAAATGAAAAGAAGTTTTGTATCCGAATTATCTGTAGATTCATCAATTAAACATCTTTTAATAAGGAAACTAAATGGTTTGCAGTTTGAAAAGGAATATTATGCTCAGCAAAAAATCCTGCTAAATTAATTTCTGCCCGTTTTACTTTTTCTGCGGGTGTCAATTCATCTACTTTTTCAGGATATGACAATTGATTAGTATTTACGTTATTATTATTATTATTATTATTATTATTATAACACATTATATTTTTTAAATATTTGACCGTCTGTGAATGTTCTATCAAATCAGTATTGCAACACCTGATGGTTTTGCTAAATCCCGCCAAAATCTTCTAGCGCCAAATACATATACGCCCCTGCTTTTCCACGCATGCGCGTGAAATTGCGGCACAGCTGACATCACTGTTCCGGACACGTCCGCTCGCTCGTCCTTTGCTCAATTCTCCTCGAAACTCAAAATGGCGGGCGACTGCCACGAAGGGTTGACGTCGGTCCGTTTGGTCGTACGCCGAGCACGAGAATGGCCGCTGCTTCTTCTCCGATGATCGTTACAGTTGAGAGCCGAAGGGAGGGGGAAGATCGACCCGGATCGTAGCGCCTGGTTACCAGCGGGCTCAGCCCGGTGCTGCCCTCGGTACTAACAGCAATCCCCTAGGCCGCGCGGGAGGATTCGAAATGATCGAATCTCGGTTCCCTTCTTCCGGTCGTGGCATACGCCGGGACTGTCCGGGATCGGTTGGGGAGGCTTTCCTGTCCGGAGTCGTGGTCGTATCCGTGGATTCCTCCGTTCCTTAGTATGGGAAGGAGGTATTTCCCTCTGAACGATGATCGTACGGATGAGCCTCGTCGAATTGTGCCGCGCAGACAAGATGGCTCCGGTCCTAGTTCCCTCCGCCCTTGCGTATTCGTGGATCGTGCCGTCAATCTCCGATCGATGTTGCGATGATAATGGAAGAATAAAAGAACAAGGCGGAAAAACGATATTTTGAGGTTGGAGTGCCCAGGGGTGACAACGTGCCTCGCCGGTTACAGAGAATCCGGGTTTTCACCCCGATTCCCGTTCTTGACGTACTTTTCCCGGTAAGCCTTTTTATTTAAATTATTTGGATGGGGTTCGTAAAAACCCCATCACAATATATAGACACCCGTTATTAACCCTTTCGCTACTACGGGCCACTATAGTGGCCTTCCATAAGATGCCACTGATGTACTACGAGCCACTATAGTGGCCCTCCATAAGATGCCACTGAGGTACTACGGGCCACTTTAATGGCCCTATTTTTTCGTTTAAAACATCCAACCAGTTTGGGTTCTCCGATGCGGTACTCCCGGTGACGATCGGCATCGCGTAGCGCGCAGTGATGTCGCGGCGCGCCGCAGCGCTCCGTTCAGCGGAAGTACCGCGGCGGAGAACTCGCCCATAGCGAAAGGGTTAAGTTCAATCGTCTTTGGAACCACCTTAAAAAGTAGCGATCAATTTTTGCGATAACTTGATTAGTTTTTTTTATTGTCGTTTTTTCTCGCGAAATTTCGATGAAAAAAAATTCTTCGGCTCGCTATAATTTTACTAATGAAAATTAAAAAATTTCCGATCACTACTTTTTAGCGACACAATCCAGGAGTAAGCTAATATTTTATTTTTATTTTTTAGATGCACAATGAAGGAGGTAGGGGTGGTACCATTCACGGTACCACCCCTACCCACGGTACCGGTTCCATAACGAAATACCCGACGACAAAATACCCGCGACAAAATACCCGCAAACCGACGATTAAATACAATCCCTAACAAAACCCTAACAAATATTATATTTTAAGTAATCCGGCAATATTTTTCAAATATTGCAACTTCTGACTATCATCATATGAGCATACAATGTTTTTAAGACGGGTATTATAACTTCGATATATACGACGACGTTTCGACAAAGACAAACCAGTATCCATTAAAGTTATTTTCATTTCAACAAGTGCTTGCTCTCTTCTTAATACCTCAACAAATTTTAAAGGATTAGCATGATTACAGCAAAACCCTAGCAAAACTCTAGCAATACCCATTGCAGGTATTTTGGTTTAAGGGTATTTAGCCGGGGGTATTTTGATTTGTGGGTATTTTGTCGTAGGTATTTTGTCGCGGGTATTTTGACAGCGGGTATTTTGACGTGACACCTTTTTCACCAAATATTTGCCAAATATTTTTTCATTTTGTAAAAAAAACTATATGATGTAATTCGAATTTCACACGTTTTTTAGGTTCACCGATAAACTGATAGTATAAGGAAGATCTGTGCGAAATTTCATTCAAATCGGTTGAATAGTTTTTGAGAAATCATGCCAACAGCTGTAAGATACTACCGGCGAGATGGACGGCGTCCACGACCGCCATTTTGTATTCAAAAAAATATTGATATTTTCTTTTACAATGTTCAAACACTAAATAAAAAGACTGCAAACTTCCAATAGTATCCGACAATATATTTTATTTTTAAAAAAAACCTACAAAACCGCTAATTTTCGGACCTTCTAAATGGTCATCCCCCCTTAGCCGACTGGTTTCACTAGGGATCTCGCCTTAACCAGCTGGATCCACGAAGGATGTAATTTTGACTTGTCTGAAACAATTTGAATCCTTATTAACCCCTAGGGACCATTTGACGCATCAAGTATTACACATCTGACAACAATTATCTGCCGTAGGATAAGTGGCTTGGGTTAGACCAATAATTGATGATTGTTGTGAGCTGATTCTGTAGAGCTGTCCTTGTTTGCGTAATTTTTTAGACTTGGCTGCCCTGAGTGTCGAAAAGCATTTTTTACATAGAACACATCACCTTCCTGTACATGTATCGCAAACAAGAACAGCTCGAAAGGATAAACTCACAACAATCATGAATTATTGGTCAAATCCAGGCCATTTATCCTACAGCAGACATTTGTATAAATTCTTCAGACCAGCATATTTTAACAAAAATGTTTGACATAAAAAATTACAATACTGTTATCGACGAAGATAACAATGAAGATTAAAACTAAATGTATAATATAACTATAAATAAAAAAAATGTATCATAAAAACTACATTTCAAATCGGGATAATCTCGAAACACCGTCGAAATAAGACTTTTTTTGGACAATAACGGTTTTTGAGCTGGAAAAACTTGAAAAAATGCAGAGAATCATGACTGGTTAGATGTTGATATTTATAAAACATTTTCAGTAGAATCCGATTCCGGGGTCTAATGACCTTGAAAATGCTTTCTATTTACGCAACAACCGGAAAATCGTTGAAAAATATCGAAAAATGACATTTTTGGGGTCAAAAACGGGTTTTCAGCTGGAAAAACGCGGAAAAATGGGCAAATTGCAATTATTCAGATGTCCGTACTTATCTAACATTTTCGGTAGAATTCGATTCTGGGGTGCAATGACCTTGAAAATTTTTCCCGGCTGCATAAATGTCGGACAAACCATGAAATATGGCGAAAAATCGATTTTTGGAGGTGAAGCCACGCTTGAAAAGAACGGATAAAAATACTGGGGTGTAGAGTTCGTCGCGGACTACAATAATCCGTAAAAAAAAGTTAAGCTGCCTGGGCACGTTGAGGGTTGTTTTTCGATTTTTAGTTTTATTTATTCCTTTTTTGAGGGGAGGCTGATGGTGTGAATGGTTGAAAAAATTACCCTAAAAAGCCCTTATTACCAGCTATACTCCTGAATTTTTCCAGAACTTTTCATCCACCTGGTGGTTTAAGGGGGGATTGCGGTGTAACAGGTTTAAAAAATCGAATTTTTTTTCTTTGCATAAATCAAAAGTGCAATGTTTCAAGAATGTGTTCCAAAAGTAGTATCGCAATTAAGTAGTAGCTGTAAGTATCGTAAAACTTCGCCAAAAAGTTTAAACGCAATTATCTCGAAACTACGTTTTGCAAATCGGTGTCTAGGATAGCGCAAAAACTAATCAATCGATCAACTTCACAGAAGGCTTAATCCAATCAATATACATTTCTCCTGGGGTTATGCCAACAATTTAAATAGAATTACTTAATTTAATATTATTTAACGACATTTTTAGTGGCAATATGTAATCAATTTTTGTGTCAAAAAATTCATTTTTTCTTCAAAACCCTAGGACTTTTTTGATTCTTCATGTTTTCTTCTAACAAGTGGTATAACCCCAGCATAAACTATCTACCTTTAAGAAAATTTTTCATTTTTAGTTATCGGATGCTTGTAACAGGTGCTATACTAGACACCAACAATCCGAAAGTGTTTGGCAGGATTATGAATACTAAATAAATAATACAGAAAATGGCAAGAAAACATTTTTTAAAAAATATTTCATGGATGCTTCTTCATATCCTAAAAGAGATCATTTGAGAATTATTAATAGTTTTCCCAAAAAAATTCATGAAAATCACCTATTTTTAAAGCTTGTTAAGTCCAGGTTCTCTTCTTAAAGATTTCCTTTTCATCTCAATGTTTACTACAACTTAAAGTACGGTCTCCCCAAAAACGTGTCCGCCAGATGTTTTATTACTTGGATTTTCCAACATTTTTTGTATATCTATTTTACTCACAAATTAAAAATTTTATATTGGCATACCTTAGTCCTAAGCTCTTAACAAAAAAGGGTTTCTGGCATATTTTGGAAATGATTTCTTTTAAAACTTTGAGCATATGTTTAGGCTTTACTAACCATAAACTTTTTCAATCGTTAAGGACAATTCTAAGCAACTCTCTTTCTTACATTTTATTACTCTCAACTCGCTGTGAATTTCCAGGTATACCACCCTTAATTACTAAGCGACCCTTAACGGTCATCACCGCGTCTCTTCCCTTTCTCTAAATCAACACCTCCACCAAAACAATATTTCTCACCCTTCTCCCGGCATCTTTTAATGTCAACAATTTTTGGAGAAAAGAGGCGATACGTTAGTCTGTTCCGAAACTTCAAGAGAGCAATAGCTCAACAAGCGACAATTTTATGAACTCTGTTTGTTTTTAAATAAATAAGTGTTGTTTTCATAATCCAAATTCTCAATTTATTAAGTATACTCCTTCTAACAACGGCGTCAACAATCCGCAGAAGATTAACTTGGCATGCGGACAATACAAAGCTCTTACACCGCAATCCCCCCTTAAAAAAAATGAAACCCGAAAAAATCGTTTTTTGGCAACCCTCGCGGGGGTGTGGGTTAATCCGACTGACCGACCGTGCCGATCCTACTCTTTTGACCCAAAGAACCCATTCAAACTTGTCGCTAAAGAATTCGAGATGGGGAGCATTTTGCCTATTTTAACACTTTACCGACCGGTAGTCGATTAGTCAACTTTAGTCAACTAGTCGACATGGTCTCTTTACGCGCTACCGGTCAGTAAAGTGTTAATGGAAAGTACCCTTTACTAATATATTTCGATAAAATACGTATCATTCAAAAGTAGGTGTCAAAATACAGTTAACTTGTTTTTGCTCATTGATAGGCTAGCAACATTAAAGGGGTGAACTATTCCCTTTAGCACTTACACGTCATCTTTCATACGGAAACTGTTCTTTCCCCATTCAAACGTGCAAAATGAATTGACAATCCTTCTTGGAGAATTCGTAATCGAACCCTAGTAAATGAACTACCCCTAATTAATTGATTTGTATTAATCAACACTCATACACAACTCGTTTTTTTCGCGTTGTTATCGAAAAATCGGCAATTAATAGATATGAAACTTTGACCGTGTCTTTTTGCATATTTGCAGGTAGTACTGTTAAAATAACTGATTCTATTTTATGAGGATTGGACATGAAAAGAAACACTTCTTCTTTTATATTAACGTAACGATAAACTTTATCTAATAATAGGATTCATAATTTCTCTTCTCTTCTTTTGGTTACAACCATCTCTTGCAGAGGATGCCAGAACAAGTGAAGTTCCGGTTCACTTTCCTTACACACCTAACCTTCTACACGCGTGGTGGCGCTGCGCACATATACTTAGTGTCCAAATATAAATGTATCTTATATTCTAACAAGTACTTTTAAGGAATAATTTGTAACCGGGAAACCTGGGGATCGGCTTCCCGACACAACCTGACACCCTTTCCCAAAGGTGCCAAAAGCCAGAAGGGCGCCAGGGACTTTTTGCCCTTCTAAACCTACAAGAAAAAGGGGGAAGCAAAATTTACGGGGAGAAAGTTCCAAATCCTACCGTAGCTTATCGACCACCGAGATAGCCGAATCAAAATGGTCGCTCCGTTGGGTGCGTGGAAGGGTAGGTACTTCCACCCAACCAATAGCCCTATTTCTCTAACGATAATATAAAACGAAGCTTCAAACAAATTGAAGCTCGCTCCCAATATTAAAGCCCGCGGGCACTAACCAAGCAAAATGGTAAACCCGGGGGGGAAAAATCCTAAATCCTCAACTTTATTTCCCAAGCTCTCTTTCTCTCTCTCTCGAATCTCCGCCTAAAAATCGTCCTATCGGGGCGCCGTTCAAAGGAGAAGTGATCTCTTCCTGGTCTTCTTCTTTTTCGGAGCGTGGCTACGCATGCGCGTTCCCGTTCCTTGTTGGTGGTGGTCGAGAGGTGCTGCCACTTGGTGGGAATTTGTACTCTGTAGTTCGAACTCCCCGAGGATCTAACAGATGTCTCGCGTTGATTGACATAAGTTCTCTCAATGGTGAATGCTCCAAATAAATTTGTGAAATACGATAACATTAGACAAGTTCGTCTATTCCATTATGTCGATACGAAGTAATTACATTGGACCAAAAGTTTACAAAAGTACGTAGTACTCTCCACTTCATATGATTTGTCGATTTCTTCCTTAGCCTCTGTATCTTGTCCATGTGGCAATATCTGTAGTAATTAAAACAAAATGGAAAGAATTTTTTCTGTTTACGTGATTAAAACCGTTACTGAACTTGTCGGGCCTCGAACCCAAATGATTTCGCAAATAAATTCCATATTATTATGTGTAGTTTTATCATAATACGAACATAGAGTTAAACTAGTCACATAGTCATACACTCCAAAATATGAATTGTTAGGAAATATTTATTACTTATCGTTTGGTTTCGGCGTCCGACAAGTTCAGTAACGGTTCTAATCACGTAAACGGAAAAAATTCTTTCCATTTTGTTTTAATTACTACAGATACTGCCACATGGACAAAATACAGAGGCTATGGAAGAAATCGACAAATCATATGAAGTGGAGAGTACTAGGTACATTTGTAAACTTTTGGTCCAATGTAATTACTTCGTACCGTTATAATGGAAACAAACGAATTTGTCTAATGTTATGGGATTTCACAACTTTATTTAGCCGAAGTTTTTCAAAATTCATATGACACATTAATATTGATTCATGTCCATTCTATTCTATAAGATATAAAAAAAACTATGTATTCGTTTCTCATTATAATCATTTTTGATTTTTGGACATTTGGTATAAATTAGAAATTTTTTTTGGGGGGGAAGGGGATTGCATCAGATCAAGAGACACGGTAGTGTCTCGAGACAAGTTCATGTATGAATTGGGCGAGAGCGCTACCGTGTATCTATTCTCGAACGAACTAGCTGCGGGCACATGAAAAAGAGCCGAAGCATGATGTGTATATACACAGGTTCAACCTCCATACAAACGCAATCTATCCACTGAGTTGTATGGGTTTCTCTGTATACATACGCGGCACACACAAATTAGCGATCTGCGACAAACAATGGCGGCTCCACGATGAGGTGTATGAGTTTTTCTGTTATATGTACACAACTCATACTCTCACAAGCTGTCTGAGATTCGCAGTAGCGGCGCCTCGGTGGGCTAGCCTTAGGCATTGAATTGAATCAAAAGACGAAGAAATTTACCTTACCGACGCACGTTATGTGTGCCCATAATTATGAAAGTGGTCTATGTCATATTTTTTTTGTGTTGATAAATTTGAAGGATTTGTTTTACAAAAAATAAAAAATGTTTTTACATTCTGTAATATTGAAAGTTGGAGTTTTATTGGTCTTGATTAATAAAGAAAAAAATGTATTGCAAGATAAAATGATGCGATATAACTGAAAATCTTATCATTTTCAAATCTTGACTTAGACCACTTTTATAATTATGGGCACATGTATTGGTTTTATATTATATCGAGAAATAAAGCCGATAATAATAATAATATTTGCAAAAAGGAGACAAATCCCCCTAAAAAACACCTCTGGTGCAAAAAAATCGAGACAAGTTCATGTATGAAAAGGGATCTCTCTACAAAAATTGTGAAATCCGATAACATTAGACAAGCCCGTTTTTTCCATTATGTCAATACGAACTAATTACAAAACGGAAAGAATTTTTTCTGTTTACCTGATTAGAACTGGTATTGAACTTGTTGGGCCCCGAACAATTCAGATGTTTGAGTATGATGTAAAATTATTCACATTATTATTATGTAATCTGATCTTTACTAATTCATAATGCGGTAAAAATAAATTAAATTGTACGATATTTATTGCTTATCGTTTGGGTTCGGGGCCCGACAAGTTCAATACCAGTTCTAATCAGGTAAACAGAAAAAATTATTTCCGTTTTGTAATTAGTTCGTATTGACATAATGGAAAAAACGAGCTTGTCTAATGTTATCGGATTTCACAATTTTTGTAGAGACCCCTTTTCATACATGAACTTGTCTCGATTTTTTTGCACCAGAGGTGTTTTTTAGGGGGTGTGCTTTTTGTAGAGATTGTGACATGGTATTTAGGAGGGTCGGGCGCCCAGGGGATACGGCGGTGCCTTACCGGTACACCGGGATTCGAGTTCTTCGATTCCCGCGTTCGACGCCATGACCAGGTAGGACGCTTTACCTTCTTTTGTTGATGGGGTTCGTAAAACCCCCATCACAAGATATCACTTTTCATACATGGACTTGTCTCAATTTTTTTGCACCAAATGTGTTTTTTTAGGGGGATTTGTCCCCTTTTTGCAAATATCTTCTCATCAAAAATTAATATTTACCAAATGGTAAGATCATCTGAATTTGTTTATTTTTACCAACTATCGAACTTCTACAATTTTGAAGTTTCAAACATGTAAATTATGAAAATAAAGAAAAGTTATTTTATTTTATTGGTGACTTCATTGTTCGCGTATATTTAATGTTTTAACTATTTATCTATTAGGATGTCCCGGAAGTTTTTCCCACGCAACGCTATGTATGACCCGGACCCGGAATTATTTTCGTATAAAAAGAACATAATAAAAATATATTTTATTCCATTTTGAAAAATAATAGAGGCTATACTGCACAGTATTTATTGAGGTTGAGTTTTTGCATATTTGAAGATGAATTTTGTACTTTTAACATACGCCATTCTGTGCGTTTTTTATTTTTCAAAGGTTAACTTATTTCTATCAATTAAAGCAAGGTTTAAACATTTTTATTATCATTTGCTCGCTTTTAAGAAAATTAGTTTGTCATCCCATTCAATTTGATTTATTTGTTTATTTCTAAATTCTCAACAGGCGCCATTACTTCCGATTTATTCAACGTAACTAATTAACTAGTTTTAAGTTAATGAATATGTTAAGAAACAAAGGAATTTTATTTTGATGTAAAGTTTTTGATAATTAGAGGATAACGTCTGATCAACGCACATTGGTAACATTTTATTCTTACGTCTGTTACACAACAGTATCTTGCTTCGGTCTCTAATTCCGAAATGGTTACAAAACAGCTACTTCATCCATATACACAAACAGAGGTTGCCAACTAATTTTTCATGCCAAAAATCTTGCAGAGAATTTCATTCCAGGCTTATGTTTTTTGTTGCGAGAAGAAGAAATCACCTGGCCACGTAGTAACCACATTAGCTCACAAGATACTTTAATCGTTAGGCGTTAGTAACCGTTAGTCGTCGTTAGTAGCCGTTAGTAGCCGTTAGCCTTTGTTACGTCTAGGAACAGAGGAAAACGCTCTCTTTTTAAGGAACAAGGTAGCTTTATGTTCCTAGGGATAGGAGCATGCGTCAAGATTGGGAGGCGTTTAATTTAATAAGACGAATGTTTTATGTAAATAAAAGAAATATACAATATTTATTCAAAAAAAAAGGAACGTACAAAAAAAAAGGACCTTAGTCTAATTCTTCGTCCGATCCTAGACACTTTTTAATTCTTTGCCTTAGTTTTTCTTTATAAAAAGGGTGTCTAGGATCGTTCGACTTAATTTTCTTATAATTGGGAATTTTATTATAAATTTCTATAAATTTTAATTTTCTATTTTTCAAAATGGTTTCAGTGGCCCTATGGCTCAAAAAAATTGGCCCAGATACGATTGGTTTTATTATTGGAGGAACGAAGAATTTTCTTCTTATTAATTTTAAAAGTTCCTCGGTGGGAAGGGCTAACAGTTGCTGTTCCTCGCTGGGTTGCCTGGCCTCAGGTTGCTGTTGTTGTTGTTGTTTGGGATAATTTTTTATGTAACGGCGATTTTGAAGTTCCTTAATCTTTATCAAATTTTCGATCTTAGAATCCTCGGGTAAGTGAGGATCCTCGTTCAATTTTTTCAAATGGGCAATTTCGGCGTATAATTTTTTTTGGTTTTGTGTCTTTCTACCCACTACAACAAAGAAAAGTACAAAAAAAAAGAAAATAAATGAATCTTGAATTTATAAGGGGTGGACTAAATCAATATAAGATAAAATTTTAATTCAAGGACTCGAAACACCAGATACTAGTGCATCGAGGGGATAACCTAATGGTAAACCAGATCCTAGTTCTCCAATAGGTTTTGAGGAAGAAGTTTCATGACCAGATACTAGTCACAAAACTTCAGGAAGGGCAGGGACCCCAAACCAGATGCTAGTTCTAAGATCCCTGGGGAATAGATGATCTTGGTAAACCAGATACTAGTTCACCAGGATCAACTAAGAGAGAGAAAAGAAAAAAAATAAAAATAAAAGAATGAATATATATAAAAGGAAAAACTTGGCTTACTCTTTATTCTTTAGATTTTTCTTTTATTTTCCTCGGGTTTGAATATAATTTTGAAAATGCTCTTATGTTCAAGATTTACAGATGCTTCTACGTTGGACGTTTAGAGCGAAGTAAGCGAAGTACAGAAATTTTGGACCGCTTATATAGGCCGAAAATTGTTTTCCATCCCTTATGGTTACATACATTTTAAATGTCGTCTGTCTTTCTTAACTATTGTCATCTTCGTCTTAAACGGAGTTTGTGTTTTGTCTTTCCTTGTCTATTTTCCTATCCCTTTTCCGAAAGAAGAATATCTCTGTCTAATTTCAATACATTGGTGCAGTGGAGGTTTGTTTGTCCTTTAGTTTTATGACTTTATGTGCACCATACATATACAGAAATGCATGGTGTCGTATGCTAGGCTATTGGAAGAAAAGAGAGAAAACCTCTTGACTCGTGTCTGTGTATTGTACGTGGAGTACGGAGGTCAGAATGCTATGTTAAAATCTATGTAGAAAAAAAAAGGTACCCTACACTGCATTCAGAGAGAGAGATATTTTCTTGTAAATCTTAAGTTAAAAACAAAATTTTAAACAAAGTAGACACGTTTTTTCCGTAGGATGTAACACCTCCCCCCTTAAAGTAGAATGTTTATCATTCTGGAGAAAATTAGGAATTTTCTTAGGATTAGTAAAAGGAAATTAGATAATTAGTCAAACTGTTTTTAGTGATTCTTAATGTATTCTATCGCTTTGTCTTTGGTAAATGGTATTTTTAATGATTAACGCACGCAATTTGATATTATAAGTAAATAATATATATATAAAAAAAAAGAGCGAAAGAGGAGTAAAGTCTAAAACCCTCGTTCCTTCTTTTATTTCTGTCTTAAAATGTATATTTGGTGTAGGAAAAGAATGGAAATGTATCAAGTTAGTTGAGTTTTTGTAAAAATGAATGGACTCCCATTCCTTTCTTAAAATGTAAGTGTAAAAATACAATGAAAATTGCAAAAAAGTTATACAAAAATATGTTTGTGGGAAGAAATTGAAAAATATCAAATTATGCAAAAGTAGAATTTTATCTTTCATTTTCTTCTTAAGTGTGTAAGTGTTGATTCTTGGTTTTTTTTTTTTTTTTTTTATATATATGTGTGTGTGTAAAAGCGTATAAAGGAAAGTACGTATGAAAAAGAAAGAAAAATGTATATTAGGTATTAACCTTCCTTTATATTGCAGTGTACTTAAAACTAGGTTAAAATACGCAAACAAACAAACAAAATTTTCACCAATTCGTAAAAACTTCCACTTTTCTTCCTCTTAATAAGTCTGGTTTTGAGTCTAAATACTGTTCAATACATTCACGACACGTAGTTGCAGGCCGATCCTCTAGACATCTTCTCTTGCAAATGTCGCATTCTGGAGCCGTCCTTAGGTAGATATTCCTTAATATCATAAAGTGGTGGTTTTGTGGTTCCAAATGTAGGATTTCGTCTAGATAGCGGCGGTAACATCCTTCACAGTAAGGTCGTCCGGATTCTGGATCAACATAGTTTGTGCCCGTGACACAAACGGTGGTGGCCAGGCCTCGGTAAAAAGCCGTGTTTGGTAGGACTCCGTCAATGGGTCCTTCATTGTCGTCCTGATCGTCCCAAGGATTAATTTTCATTTTGCAGGAATTGTCTGTATAACAGTAAAATGTACCTTTGGTTTATGTTTTGATTTTTAGTTGTTTTTGGGTAATGTAAAATGTGTGATGGTGTTATGTGTGTGAGCTGATGAAAGGTCTTCTGGTCTTTCAATACTTGGATACAGTTGATTTTCTCCCGGTGCAGTTGCAACTGTAGATGGGGGATCTGTATTTTCAGACGTGGTGTTTGACACATTTTCTTGGCGTCGTTGTCCTAAGTGTAATAAGAGATTGGTAAAAGAATCCCATAATGCTCCTATTAGATATAGACTCCATCCATAGACTGAGTGTAGTGCATATCCATGTACCAAGGTGTCGATGAACAATTTGACGATTTTTATGATCAGCATTAATCCGATTATTCCGGCACTGGCTGTACCGAAATTCATAAAGGAACTCCATATTTTGTTCCAGGCTGAATCTGTTATCCTTTTTAAGGCAGTTTCATCTAATAGGTTGGAGATTGATAGACCTTGTTGTGCTACTGGGTGTCCAACCATCCCCCGGGCAACTGAGTTTAAAACGGCTGGTCTTTCCGCGGGAAACATTAGGTGATCGCGTAGTTTATCCAAGTCCGTACTGGAGTAGATTCCTGCTGTGGCCAGTGAAGCTGGATCTATGTATTCCCACGTAGGTTTGGTCATTGGTTTCATCATGGGTGGAGTAATCGCAGTATTTGGAATTGGCGTGAATCGGTACCAAACTTTGTCAAGTCGGAACATAGGAGGAATTAGTGGGTTGCAATCGACTTGAGTTCCAGTTTTGAGAAGAATGTGAGTTCTTGGAGATAAATACATGGTTGTATTTCCTCTGTAAACTGGTAGTTGTAAATAACATTCTTCTGTTCTTTTGACTTTTATTTCAACTGGAATGCATTTGATTATATGGACTACTTCTCCGATAATTGTAGCCATGTATCCTGGTCCTCCCATGTATTGATAGGCGAATTCATCAGGTGAAATTGTAGCTATTGTAAGAGCGTTTTTCATGGTTTGTTGCTCTAGATTGCATCTTTGAATTAGAATGTCTTGGTACAATTGTGTTATTTGTTTTCTAATGTGTTTTTCTACATAGATGAGTTTGGAATTTACATAGGTGAAGATATCCAAATTTTCCACAGCGGGTTTTCTAGAGGTAGTGAAGATTTGTCCTTTTGTCCTTTCGAAAATAAAGAGTTTAGGGTGTTCGGTCTTTATTAAGGTAAATCCGCACAAAAAGGTTTCTGAAGTCTTTGTCAAGGCGAAAGTAATTTCGTCGGTAGTAAGAGAATATATTTCTTGTGTGAATTGTTGATGTTTATCTGTCATTTTATTGGCAACCCCTTCATAAAGTACATCGTATCGGTCGAAGCGGCACGTATCCCGTGGCATGACGTCCCAGAAGGTACTTCCTCCTTCAATATCTATACATGCGCCTTCGGTAAAGGGCCAGGTAATTCCAGATCTGAGTTTTATTTGGTTTATGTTAAGATTTACGGGTGCATAGTACGTTTGTAAAGTAATTTTAACAGAGGCTTGTACTACGACGTCTGTCCAGGTACCATAATGATCCGAGTATTGTGTACCTGAACATTTTCCGTTGTTCTTTATATCACCCGCTAGGGTTACCCCTCTCATTGCAGTTTGGTTTACCCTTAAACCTACTATTTCGGCGTTTGTTCCTACTCTAATGACACCGGTATTGTGCATTTGTTTGCATTGTTCATAAGTAATGTCCATTAAATATTCCATCCTTCCATTGTGTACCGCAGACATGTGTGAGTGCATTCCACAGTAAAATATAGTCCGATCTACTTCTATTTTACATTGAGTGACTTGTGTGTTTGTGAATTCCGATAATTGTAATAATTGTATATTGATTGTTTCCATTGTTGGTGTAATATTTGGAATGTCGCATTCTCCGACATCCAGAAGTGATAGTGTAGTGATGTTAAATTGAGATGTTCCACAATCATATCCTATTAGTCCTTCTCCAAATGTTAACAGTGTAGACAGGATCAGTAGCTGTCTGAGATCCATTTTCCTAGAAGTAAGAGATTTCGTTGTTGTCATTGTTCTAGTACTACATCATCTTATCTTTATGGGATACAAGAAGGGGAACTGACTAAAATGTCTGCCGTTTTTATCTAATAATTAAGAACACGACAAACGAGGCGGTATAGCCTATAATTAGCCATTTCCTAAGGCTGAAGTAGTGCGAGATGCTTGCCATTTTTATCTAATAATTAAGAACATGACAAACGAGGCGGTATAGCCTATACTCGGTGCTTCATTTGAAGATTCAGTTTGACGCTGGATGAATTTTTAATTCTGAGTTGTCCATTATCTGGATATCTGGACGAGGCGATCTTGCCTATACTCGGAGCTCATCTGCGAATTTCCGTCCTAAAAATCCTTATTTTTCTTTCTTAAATCTTCATTGATGTTGATGATGTTTCGTAGAATTGCTCTTCTTTCTTCAGGTTCTTCTTTTCTTCCGTGGAGAGGTAGTTTATGACGGGGAGTTGTATGTGTGTAGTTTCTGTGTGAGTGAAAAAGATGATTTTTGATACCTCCAGAGTTTTCCTGAATTAAAGTCCTTCCAATATTGAGCGCTGAACCGATCTATTGTAGGGCCAGAAATAGCTTCCCAATCGTCTTTATCGGTGATTAAGGAAACTCCTAGGGCTCGAAGATCGGTTGGATTTGATTGGTATTTTTCGAGGCAAAGTTTACAATTTTTCGCTGGTTGCAAGTCTCCTATTACTTCTTTGCATTTTGCGCAGATGGGTAGACATCTGTTTTTTGTTATATAGTGAGTTGCCTCAAATTTATATCCATTGCGCCTTTTAAATGTTGTAAAACATTGGATGCATAAGGCGGTCCCAAACTCGTGGTGTTTATAGATGTTTAATTTTTTACAATTGTACGTTGGTAGAGGCTCCAATTGTTGAATTGTGTGTTTCGATGCCATTTTAATATCTAAAATATTTTAATGTTGTTTTAGTCAGAGTCGGAAGAAGAAGGGTTAATATGTGAATATTTTAGTCTATTGGCGTGTACTATACGTGAACTGTTGAAAATCTTAATTTTAACGTTTCCATTGTCAAAAATTTCTAAAACTTTATATGGTCCTGTATAATGGTTTCCTAGTTTCCCCTTTTTATTGCCCTCTTGTAAAAAGACGAAATCTCCTTTTTGTAGTGTTTGAGGGTTAATATGTTTGTCGTATTGTTTCTTGGATTTTTCTTTTGAATTTATTAAATTGTCCCTTGCTGTTTGTTGGACGTCGTGAATTCTCATTGCTAAGTTGATGAGGTAGGCTTGGTAAGTGCGTGTAAGTTTATTGTCTTCAGGTATACTAGAGGGTTGATCCGCTATTTTTCCAAATACTAATTCGTACGGGGTGAATTTTGTGGCTTCATGTACGCTTGTGTTATAAGAAAATATCGCTAGACTTAAATATGCATCCCAATCTTCTTGTTCGTTAACATATTGTTTTAAATATTCGATAAGTACGTGATGGGATCTCTCCAGAGATCCATTACTTTGAGGATGAAAAGCCGTAGTTTTGAATTGTTTTATACGAAATTTCTTTGCAATTTGTCGCATGAGAGAACTCAAAAAGTTAGTCCCTTGATCTGTGAGTATTGCTCGTGGTGGTCCGAATAACCAGATAAATTGTGTAACTAAAGCATCTGCAATATCTATGGCTGTAGTTTGTTGATGAGGAATAGCTAATGAAAATTTTGTAAGGAGACATTGTAGAGTTAGAATATATTTATTTCTTCTTTCCGTAGTAGGTAGAGGTCCAACGATGTCCATTGATATTTTTTCGAAGGCTTTCTGTGGTGTGTCTGTTATAACCATGGGTTGTTTATTTTTTATTCGTACTAGCTTTTTTAAGGGGGGGGTATGGTTTTGAAGGCAGAAAAAAACAGGTTTTTACAGATTTTTTTTTGGGCGTACGGTGAAAGTACATTTATTTCTGATTGTTGTACATTAAAGAGTAGTAATTGAACTATATTCTGTGAAATATTGGTTCAAAAATATTGAAAATTGACCGAATGGCAGCAATTCTTCGCAGGCGCCTCAGAAGAAATACATTTTGCGGTGCACATCATATCTCAGCACTGGATCATCTGAAATGAAATAACCAAAGTTTTTTCCTTAATTTTTATGTCCCTCTAGGTATCGCTGCCGAGTTTTTCCATTTTTTTTAATTTTTGAACTTTTTACAAGACTTGAAAGTGAAAATACCGATTTTTGGCCTAAATTCATGACTATTGTTGTTAATAATAAGAAAAATAAAATCAAAGACGAAAAAATCTCGCCAGGGTTACCTCATAAATTATGTAAGGAAATACTGTAAAAAATTTGAGAACGATCGGTTGAATAGATTTTCAGATACAGTGTGCACCGACTCAAAAAACATCGACTTGAGAAAAACGCGTTTAAAGTTTTTCGTAGCGAAAAGACCCTGATAAAACTTAGTAAGCTATTTATTTTTTATTTTACTCACATAGAATCATCAATGCCGGGACCATAGAGTATAGAACTTTCGTCAAGAATGTCCAAAGCATCTTTTTTATCAAGTCTGCGGCGAATTCTATCATTTTTAGCGGTTTCAGCTGCTCGCTCATCTGCTCTGTTCATTCGAATATCGTTGGTTCGAAGCGCCCATCCATGACAACTTGGACCAGTACTTATTCGCATCTCTTCTAGGAAGGTTAAATAAGCTTTACAGCCTTCATTGAAAACACAAGCAGCCACTGAAGATGCAAATTCGACGATAATTGCTGAACCACTCTCAACTTTCGGCGCAATCTTCCAAATAAGCTGGTTCAAACTCTCATTATTATTTTGTGTGAATCCGCCAATACATCGCTCTAGGAGAGCATCTTTGCTTAAATCTTCATAAATTGGCTTGATTCCTTGTAAAACATCAGTTGGTAGAGCAGAATATGTGTGTTTGAAATTATTCAGCTTGTTTGAAGCTGCAGCTTTCTGCCATTCACACCATGAGTCTTCTCCGCTAGGGTTTCTTCGTTTATGCGGAGGAACTATTTTTTTACCTCGATACAACTTTTTACCACTCTCCTTTCTACACTCTCTGGAAACTTTTCTCGGCATTTTGCGAACAACAAAAATATCACAACGAAATAGAGTAAGAAAATACAACACGACTGTTACACTCCGCGTCTGCTTCGAAAATGAAGCAACACCAGGTACCGGGGTACCGTTACAACGACCCTGTCTAAGACCTTTCTGGAAACTGCTTAGGGACAATAACAAAAGAAGATTGGACAATAACAAAAGAAGATTGGACAATAACAAAAGAAGATAACAAAAGAGATTGAGAAACAACTGCCTTCCCGCTGAGCGGTTACAGCTCAGGTAGTCGTTCGAGACACGTCTACTTCCAAAGCTATATCTTTGTGAGTTTTGCTCCGATTGACTTCCTATTAACAGACAACATTCTTGAAATACTATACTTTCATAATATGCAATAAAAAAAAATCACTTTTTTTGAACCCTCAAAACCATACCCCCCCCTTAATTGACAGGGCAAACAATGTTGTATATAATCTTGAACGTCCGATTTTAAGTTCTTCCAATAATATTTTTGTCGAATTCTGTTGTATGTTTTTGTAACTCCTTTATGACCTCCGATTGAAGAAGAATGAGCTTCCTTCAATATAAGTTTACGGGTTTCTTTGTCGGCGAATTTAGTTTTGTTTAAACAAATTGTTACTTTTGTTGGTTCTTCTAAGTATGTATTCCGTAGGTTGGTCTCGATGAAATCCCATGATAAATTATTTAATTTTTCGGTTTTTGAAACAGAAATGGAGTTTATTTTAGCTTCGTTCATAGCTTCTCGGACAGATTGAAATATTTCTTTAATGGTTTTTAATTTAACTCTATCTTCTTTGAGGATTATTATGAAATGATATTTCGTACCTTTCTTTTTTACTACTAATGTTTCGGATTCTAGATGGGGAATTTTAGGTAGTAATTAATTTTTCTGTAATAATTTTGCTCCATTGTCCAATGGTTTTCCGTCCTTCGTAAGAAAATATAATAAGTTATCCTTTCGCATTGTTAATTGATCCTTTGTTTCTAATATTATATTAGTGCTTTCGACTATTTTATATTTTGGTTTAATAAAATTGGGTTCTTCGTCTTCTGAGGAACTGGAGTTGGAAGTTAGATTAGATTCTGAATTAGTTTCGAAAGAATGCTGTGATTCGTCATCGGATTCTGAATTAGATGATTCGGAGTTATCAAAGAACATTTCGTCGTCGTCATCGTTATCTGAAAGAATATCATCCCAATTTATTGTTTGTTCTTTTCGTTCAAGATTCTTAGGTTTTTCTTCGATGGGTTTAGTTGTAGTTCTCCTTTTCCTCGTGACTTTAGGTAATTCCGGAATGACGTCGATTGTGCTTCTACTCCTCAAACGGCTTGCAATTGGTTGTTCTTGGGTTCCTGTGGAAGTTGAAGGTTGATTGTGAAGCCTATCAGCTAAAGGTATATCTTCTTCATTGGGTTCAATAGGAAAGACGTGTGTTGATTCTTCTTCGTTGATTTCAAATTCTTCTAATTTTCCGTTTTTTAATATTGGATTGCGTGATAATGCATCAGCATTGGTATTAGCCTTCCCAGATTTATAATTGATTTTGTAATCATATTCTGCAAGTTTTAACTGCCATCTATTAAGTCTCGAAGTAGGATCTTTCAAACCCTTCAACCATAACAAAGGTTTATGATCGGTAACAAGATTGAATTGTCGTCCGTACAGGTATGGACGAAATTGTTGTACACAGTATATTACCGCGAGTAATTCTTTTTCTATTGTGGAATAGTTTCTTTCCGCTTTGTTGAGTATGCGTGAGACGTAAGAAATTGGGTGGTCTTCTTGACTTAGAACGCCGCCTATTGCGTAACCTGATGCGTCTGAAGTGACTGTGAATGTTTTTCCGAAATCTGGGTATTGGAGGACTGGTTCTTGGCAAAGTGCATATTTTAATTCTTCGAAAGCTTTCTGTTGCGATTCTGTCCAATTGAAGGATGTATTTTTCTTGGTTAAGTTACTTAATGGTTGTGCAATTTTTGAGAATCCAGGGATAAATCTTCTATAATATCCAGCAAGTCCTAAGAATTGTCGGATATTCTTCACATTCCTAGGCACGGGGAATTCGCGAACAGCTTCCAGTTTCTTTGGATCTGGCCGTACTCCGTCTTTATTGATAATGTGTCCGAGATAAATGACTTCTTTCCTAAGAAATTCGCATTTATCGGGTTGTAATTTGAGATTTGCCGTTCTTAATCTGTTCATTAAACGTTCAAATTTTGTTTCATGCTCTTGTAGTGATTTTGCGTATAAAACAATGTCATCTAAATAAACGAAAGCTTCTGATCCTTGAATTCCGGTTAAGACTTGGTTCATTAACCGTTGAAATGTAGCTGGAGCATTCTTTAGTCCGAATGGCATTCTTTGAAATTCATAGTGTCCATATGGTGTAGAAAAGGCTGTTTTATGTGAATCCTTAGGGTCCATTCGTATTTGATGAAAACCAGATGCAAGGTCAAATGTTGAAAAATATTTCGCGCCTCCTAATTGATCCAAAATATCCGTTATGTTAGGTAGTGGGTGTGCATCACTTATGGTTTTTTCGTTCAATGCTCTATAATCTATGACCATTCTCCAACGCTTGTTTCCATGTGAATCGGGTTTCTTCGGTACAATCCATACAGGTGAATTATATGGTGATTGAGATGTTTTTACGATTCCATTGTCTAATAATTCTCGAACTTGTTTGTCTATTTCTTCTTTTAAAATAGGTGGGTAACGATATTGACGTGTATTAATAGGGATTTCATCAGTAGTTGTAATTTTATGTTCAATGATGTTCGTAGATCCTAAAAATTCTCCCGGTATATGGAAGCAATCCTCGTATTTCTTTATAAGTTTCCTTATGTTGTCTTTTTCTTCTAAGTTTAAATGATTTAAACGTAATAAACTTTCAATAACTTCATTTCTATTTTCTTCTTGAATAGTAAAACATTTATGTTCCTTAATTGGTTCTATTTTATTCTTTTTATTCCTCAAGTAATTTTTATTCTTTAATTCATTTTTATTTGAAACATTTTTCTTTTTAAAATTGCGATTTTTAGATGATGAAGAAGAATTCAGTTTAGGTTCACTGTCTAGGAGTGAAACTGAATTGAGAGGGGGATCCATTCTTGAGTCACTGTCTAGGAGTGAGAATGAATTGGAATCGCTGTCTAGGAGCGATGAGGGAAAATTCAAATCAGATTCTCTGTCTAGGAGTGAAGCTGATTTGAAAGGGGTTACTTCTTCATATGGATTTAATTTTAAAACAGGAACTTCTATTTCAACTTCTTCCTCCGTTGTATTAAAAATATACATATATGCTTTTCCTTCATTATTTGTAACTAAAACGTCTCCTAAGTAAATCCCATCTTTAACAGTTAATTTTGGAATATATCCATATCTTAAATCATTTGAAATTCTTACATAAAAGATTGATTTTGATCTTGCTGGTACAATAATGGTTTCTTTCTTAATAAAGGGTAACCGACCCTGTTTCCATTCGAGGTAATTTTCGGAATAATTAATTTTTGCTCCATTTTGAAAAAAGAACTCAGTTCCTAAAATTCCTGAATATGAAATAGGAAAATTGTCTGGTACGACATGAAAGATTGCTAAAGTTCCTTCTATGTCAATTAATATGGTGCCTAAAGTCATAACGCTTTCTGAAGTAATGCCCGTGAGTTTAATTCTTTCTTTTTCATCTATAATATGCTCATAATCGATGGCCCCCCTTTTAATGAGATTAGGACCTGAACCCGTGTCTATCATTAGTGTACAATAGGGCTTTAAAATCATTGTATCTATTTCCACTGCAGGTACTTGGGATTCTGTGGTTAATTTTATTGTTGCAATTCTTGAGGTTCTGGTGTGACTTCTTGGCTGTTTATTGTTAGGGCTGGGCGTGATGATTGGTTTATGGTTCCCTGCGGTGCGCCCGTCCCTCGGGGACTTGAGTAGTTTCCCGAATTCCTTTTATTCTTGGCTTCACAGGTTTCAATGGTATGTCCGTTTTTCTTACAGTATCGACAAGTGATTTCTTCTCTGTGGTTAGATGAAGATGTTGATGGGGTATGATTCTGATCGTAAGTTTGTCGTGTTTGATTTCGCGAATTCTGTGTAAGTATATTTGGATTCTGACTTTGATCATTTACAGGCCTGTCGGGAAAATGACCCGGATTTTGAGGGTTTTGTTGATTAAAATTAGAATTATTAGAGAAGTTATTATCATAATTGAAATTATTACTTCGGTTGTAAGGTGATTCAAATTGAGAAAAACGCGATTGATTCCGAGGATAGCCGGTTTGAAAACTTGATCGAAAATTGTTTGAATCTAAATTGGGTGGTCGAGAATAATTTCTTGGCTGATAATTTTGAAAATGATTGTTATTTAGATGCCAACAGTAATCAGCAGTGTGTCCTGGTTTTCGGCAATATTGACATATAATTCGTCCTTGTTCTATAGTATTGACAGATGAGTGTCTTCTTTGCTCGTATCTAGTATTTTGAAATCTTGAGTCAGAATTGTTCCTGGAGTTCTTTCTTAAGGCGTTACGAGCTTCTAAGTCTTTTTCTATTGCTATTGCTCTGGTTGTAGCGTCTTTCATAGTCGCGAACTCTTCTGTAATTCTCTGTTCTATTGTATCATTTAAACCTTTGATAAAGCTTTTTGCTAAATCTTCTTCAAGGTTGGTTTTATATAAATTTATATCTTCATTAGGTTTTTCCGTTTTATACGCATCCAATATTCGATTTCCAATTTCATTGATTCGATTAGCAAAGCTAATTACTCTCTCTTCATGTTTTTGATAACAATTTCCTAATTCTCCTTGTAGCTGACATAGCGTTTTTCCAGAAGAGTAAATGGATTTTAAAAATATTGCGAGTTCGGATATTTTGTCAAATTTCAACCCTTGAATGGCTCTACGCGCCTCACCTCTTAGTTTGTTTCTTATGATTCGGGTAAGAGCTTTTTCGTCATTGGCGCTCATCATATCTCGCGCTTCTTCACAACCTTCCAAGAAATAATTAAGGGGAATATTATGTCCATCGAAAATAGGGACCGCTTCTAAAGCGTATTTAATTGATACGGCTGTGTCTGAGTCCGGCATGTTTGTGTTTTGGGTGTTTTGTGTATTTTGTGTATTTGATCCAGAGGAGGTAGAGTTATCGAATGTAGGATTTATTCTTAAATTTCTATTAGAAGGAGGGGTTAAATACATAATATTTCATTACAAAAGGAACTAACAACAACAGCAATCGTAGTGTGTAAGGGTAGAAGTTAGTTATGAGGAATAAAAGTAACGCGTATCTTGACGACTATCCCACCGCTGCCACCAAAATTTTACTCTGTTACGTCTAGGAACAGAGGAAAACTTTCTCTTTTTAAGGAACAAGGTAGCTTTATGTTCCTAGGGATAGGAGCATGCGTCAAGATTGGGAGGCGTTTAATTTAATAAGACGAATGTTTTATGTAAATAAAAGAAATATACAATATTTATTCAAAAAAAAAGGAACGTACAAAAAAAAAGGACCTTAGTCTAATTCTTCGTCCGATCCTAGACACTTTTTAATTCTTTGCCTTAGTTTTTCTTTATAAAAAGGGTGTCTAGGATCGTTCGACTTAATTTTCTTATAATTGGGAATTTTATTATAAATTTCTATAAATTTTAATTTTCTATTTTTCAAAATGGTTTCAGTGGCCCTATGGCTCAAAAAAATTGGCCCAGATACGATTGGTTTTATTATTGGAGGAACGAAGAATTTTCTTCTTATTAATTTTAAAAGTTCCTCGGTGGGAAGGGCTAACAGTTGCTGTTCCTCGCTGGGTTGCCTGGCCTCAGGTTGCTGTTGTTGTTGTCGTTTGGGATAATTTTTTATGTAACGGCGATTTTGAAGTTCCTTAATCTTTATCAAATTTTCGATCTTAGAATCCTCGGGTAAGTGAGGATCCTCGTTCAATTTTTTCAAATGGGCAATTTCGGCGTATAATTTTTTTTGGTTTTGTGTCTTTCTACCCACTACAACAAAGAAAAGTACAAAAAAAAAGAAAATAAATGAATCTTGAATTTATAAGGGGTGGACTAAATCAATATAAGATAAAATTTTAATTCAAGGACTCGAAACACCAGATACTAGTGCATCGAGGGGATAACCTAATGGTAAACCAGATCCTAGTTCTCCAATAGGTTTTGAGGAAGAAGTTTCATGACCAGATACTAGTCACAAAACTTCAGGAAGGGCAGGGACCCCAAACCAGATGCTAGTTCTAAGATCCCTGGGGAATAGATGATCTTGGTAAACCAGATACTAGTTCACCAGGATCAACTAAGAGAGAGAAAAGAAAAAAAATAAAAATAAAAGAATGAATATATATAAAAGGAAAAACTTGGCTTACTCTTTATTCTTTAGATTTTTCTTTTATTTTCCTCGGGTTTGAATATAATTTTGAAAATGCTCTTATGTTCAAGATTTACAGATGCTTCTACGTTGGACGTTTAGAGCGAAGTAAGCGAAGTACAGAAATTTTGGACCGCTTATATAGGCCGAAAATTGTTTTCCATCCCTTATGGTTACATACATTTTAAATGTCGTCTGTCTTTCTTAACTATTGTCATCTTCGTCTTAAACGGAGTTTGTGTTTTGTCTTTCCTTGTCTATTTTCCTATCCCTTTTCCGAAAGAAGAATATCTCTGTCTAATTTCAATACATTGGTGCAGTGGAGGTTTGTTTGTCCTTTAGTTTTATGACTTTATGTGCACCATACATATACAGAAATGCATGGTGTCGTATGCTAGGCTATTGGAAGAAAAGAGAGAAAACCTCTTGACTCGTGTCTGTGTATTGTACGTGGAGTACGGAGGTCAGAATGCTATGTTAAAATCTATGTAGAAAAAAAAAGGTACCCTACACTGCATTCAGAGAGAGAGATATTTTCTTGTAAATCTTAAGTTAAAAACAAAATTTTAAACAAAGTAGACACGTTTTTTCCGTAGGATGTAACACCTTTAATCGACGTTAGTAGCCGTCACTAATCTTTAGTCATTAGTAATTGTTAGTAGTCGTTAGTAGTCTTTAATCGTTGTTAGCCGCAGTTAATAGTCGTTAACAGTCGTTAGTAGTCGTTAGTTGACATTAGTCGTTAGCCTTTAGTCATGAGTAGTCGTTAGTCGTCGTTAATAGTTATTAGTAGCCGTCGTTAAACGTTAGTCTTTAGTCATTAGTAGTCGTTCGTTGTCGTTAATTGTTGTTAGTCATCGTCAGTAGCTGTTAGTAACCGTTAGTAACTAGTAATAGTTATATTAGTTGTTGTTAGTCGTTAGTCTTTAGTCATCAGTAATCGTTAGTAGTCGTTAGTCGTCGTTAGTAGTCATTATTTGTCACCAATAGCCGTTTGTAGTCGTTAGAAGCCGTTAGTAACTATTAGTAGTCGTTAGTCATCGTCATTAGTCATTAGTTAATAGTTATTATTAGGCGTCGCTAGTTGTTAGTCTTTAGTCACTAGTAATTGATAGTTGTCGTTAATTGTTGTTACTAGTCGTTAGTCGTCCTTAGGCATTGTTA
Source organism: Gasteruption jaculator (assembly GCA_949825005.1). Lineage (NCBI taxonomy): Eukaryota > Metazoa > Arthropoda > Insecta > Hymenoptera > Gasteruptiidae > Gasteruption > Gasteruption jaculator. The sequence goes on from OX463766.1 coordinate 8,976,036, forward strand.
GTAGTCGTTAGTCATCGTCAGTAGCCTTTAGTAACCGTTAATAACTAGTAATAGTTATACTAACCGTCGTCAATAGTTATTAGTAGCCGTCGATAGTTGTCGTTAGTCATCGTCAATAGCCGTTAGTAACTAGTAGTAGTTGTAGTAGCCGTCGTTAGTCATTAGTCTTTAGTCACTAGTAATTGTTAGTAGTCGTTAGTCGTCGTTAGTCTTCGTTAGTAGTCATTATTAGTTATCAATAGCCGTTTGTAGTCGTTAGAAGCCGTTAGTAACCATTAGTAGTCATTGGTCATTATTAATAGTCAATATAAACCGTCGTTAGTTGTTAGTTTTTAGTCATTAATAATTGTTAGTTGTCGTTACTTGTTGTTAGTAGTCGTCAGTCATCGTCAGTAGCCGTAAGTAGTCGTTAATAGTCATTAGTAATCATTAGTCATCATAAGTAGTTGTTAACAGTCGTTAATCGTTAGTCGTCGTTGGTAGTTGTTAGTAGTCGTTATTAGCGGTCGATAGTCATTAGCCGTAAGTCTTTAGTCGTCGCTAGTAGTCATTAGTAGTCATTAATAGTCGAACGTCGTTGTTTTCGTCTTTCTCCTCCTCCTCCTCGACCACACCATCATCGTCATAATTATTTGAAGTTTGATTTTGGCGCGTTTATTAAAGCGCGTTCAAATATATCTGTATATATGATGGTAATAATATAAATATCATAAAAAATATAGACAACCCTGGGCCTCATGTCTGTACGGGAGTGTCTGAATTGCCTAAGGCAGTGGTCGGCAAACCGCGGTTCGCGAGCCGCATGCGACTCGTTGACTCCTTGGCTGCGGCTCTTCCACGAAATGTTTAGTGCAGGCACTGAATATTATTTTCTTTATGCACTGGTCTACCGTACGGGTGCACGTAGGTAATTGCGGGATGGATGCAGCCGCAAGGCGACACCTCCCGTGGACGGATGCAGCCGCAAGGCGACACCGTCACTGAACGGATGCAGCCGCAAGGCGACACCGTCAGGCGGATAGATGCAGCCGCAAGGCAACACTATCCGTACGTGCATACAGGAGGTTCCAGCGCTCCTGCGGTTTTCCTTAGTGGAGCCTTCGGGGGCTTAAGACCCGTAGGGAGACTTTTCCATACTACTGGACACATACACAAAGCACACTGACACATTATCCCTTCGGGGAGACGGTATAAAGCTCCTGAGCCCAAGACCAAAGGGGTTATAAATTTGGTGCCTCGGGGCCGGGCACCCCAAGCCCCGCCTGAGGGAGAGTGGTGGGTACTGTGATGAACGGCATATGCTCGACAGTCGGGTGATTGGCGACACCGAGAGTTGCGGCATACTGTGTTAAGAACGGTCAGACTGATGATAATGATGATAAGACCGAGTTGCGCACCGTCCGAATGCACATATGCTTAAGGGGCACCGCGCAAAACACGAGGCCAAGTATGCAACTCGATGAGGTTGAGGGGATCCAACTGCGCCCTAAAAAGCAATGTTGCCCCCAAGTATAAGGGAAATCCCAGCTCCTCTGCGGCTGCAAAGAGAACAGGACACCACTCCACCGGGGAAGGCGACGCCCAGCAATGGGATGGACTCGAGGTGGCAGCTACGTTTTGAAACTCGGTCTTTCACAGCGAAAGCCGGGTTAACCTGGAAGTGGTGCCGGGTTTAATCTCGAACGCATAACGTTAGTTATTGTTGTTCGAACGCGTATGCCCTTCAAGGGTGAGGTCGCACAGCCAAACACCTTCGTGGTGGGAGGCTTCACAATAACTTTATGCACTGGTCAAAAGTGCGTTCTTCCTGCATCGATTTCGACGCCGAAAGCTTCAGATTTGTGCATTGATAGATCCGCGTGCGCGACTTTTGTTACACCTGGAGCGAAAAATTCAAGGGGTCTGCACTACGCGACTGCGCGATACACACAAACAAAACATGACATTGAAATTGCCCTTATATTACCAATAATTAATTTAATTTCATCATCAAACAAATTTTGATGTAACTTAACTTTTTTAATATTTATAATCATCTTAATTTTAGGAATTTTAATTGAATGAAAATCAGAAGTCATTAAATGAATAAATAATCAAATGAAATAATCATAATAAATTTTATTTAAATTAGGGTATTAATTTAAAAAAATAATTAAATTGTAATTAAAAATTAATAAATAAAATTATTATATCATAACATAAAAAAATTTATGAATAAAATCAGTTTCGACCTGAAAAAAGATTAATTAAATTTTAATCCATAAATTTAAACATGATTTTGGCGTATGTTGCGATGTCTGCTGCCGGCCAGCAGCACTCGCTTCGCTCGTGCTGCAAATGCCGGGCAGGCATCGCATATACAGGGTGTTAACAAAAATGTGGGACCATTTTTCAAGATCAACTCTTTATACTAGTATGAATAAAAAACTCTCTTACCATTTTGTGATCTAGTGCTTCGTTGTCAAGATATAGGTGGTTGAAAGTTACAGGTGTGACTTCCGGCGCCCGCTGCTTGAATCCTTGTCACACACGAGGAACACTCACGGATCTTAATAATTTTTCACGCAGTAAAACAATACACTTATTATCGTATTTTAAAATTTTAATATTATAACTTTTTAAGATTAATATTAACTCTATTCGTTTACAATAAATGTTCGAAATGACCACCTCCCTCTTCTATGCACGTATTTAATCATTTCTTAAACGAGTCTCGAATTTTTCGAAACATTTGGGGTTTTCCACCAATTTCTTCACAAGCGTCAATAATTCGCTGACGAAAAGTATTCATATCAGGTATTTCCGTTTCGTACACTTTTGATTTTAAATAACCCCACACCGAAAAGCCTGAAGGATTTAAGTCCGGGGATCGGGGAGGCCATTCCATGGATCCTCGACGACCTATCCACCTGTTCGGGTAATTTTTATTTAAGCATTCCCTTGCAATTGCACTGAAGTGGGCCGGTGCTCCGTCGTGTATAAACCACATTTTTTTCCGCGCTTCTAACGTTACATCTTCTAATAACTGCGGTAACACATTTTCTAAAAACTCGGCGTACACTTGCCCCGTAAGATGCGTCGGAAAAATGTGTGGTCTAATAAGTCTATCTTGAAATGCGCCCAACCACACATTTATTCGAAATTGATGTTGAAATTTATTGCTCACAATGGCGTGCGGATTTTCGCCAGCCCATGTGTGCACGTTTCGAAAATTAATGAATCTTTCCCGCGTGAAACTTGCCTCATCTGAAAACAGCACGTGGTCCACAAATGTAACATTTTCTTCGCATCTTCTTTGCATTTCCGTACAAAACGTCAATCGTCGCGGATGATTATCTATTAGCAGTCCTTGAACCCGTTGCCAATGATATGGGTGCAAACTTTGCTCTTTCAAAACTCTCCACGCAGTTACATGAGATATGTCTTCATTTGCTGCTAATTCTCGTGTACTTAGGGAAGGATTGTTCTCAATTCTTCGCAATATCCTTTCTTCAGTAGCAACAGTCCTTTTCCTTCGTACTTGTCGTGCACTTTCTGCACGTTTCGTGAAGCTTCCGTTGCGTCGCAAACGTTCAACTAAACGTTGAAACGTTTTCACATTGGGAATCCTTCGATTCGGAAATCGTTCCGCATAAAGTCTCTGTGCTCCATATCTGCTTCCATCTGACCTTCCGTAAGCAAGGACCATGTCGGTCATTTCGGCCAATGAATATCCTTCCATTGTTTATGAAAAAACACAACACATAGGCACCGAAACACAAAAGAAATGATAAATAACAAAAGTTGCATTAATAAACGATTGCTCTCGAGTAGTGTGCTTAGAAACAGGAACTAATTCGGAACTAACTAACTCATTGCGTCTCTTCTCAAAAATTGTTAATATTAAAAAATATCAGAAGAAGGGTGAGACATAGTTTCTTGGTGGAGGTGTTGATTTGGTGAGAGGGAAGAGGTAATTAAGGGTGGCATACCTGGAAATTCACAGCGATTTAGGGATAATAAAGTTCACTAAATAAAATTGTCTAGAACTGTCCTTAACGATTGAAAAAATTTATGGTTGCTAAAGCCTAAACATATGCTCGAAATTTTGAAAGGACTCATTTTCCAAATATGTCAGAAACCCTTTTTTGTCAAGAGCTTAGGATTAAGGTACGCGAATATAAAATTCATAATTTGTGCGTAAAATAGCAGTACAAAAATGTTCGAAAGTCCAAGTAATAAGCGAAAAAGGGTTTCTGGCATATTTGGAAAATGAGTCCTTTCAAAATTCCGAGCATATGTTTAGGCTTTAGCAACCATAAAGTTTTTCAATCGTTAAGGACAGTTCTAGACAATTTTATTTGGTGAACTTTATTATCCCTAAATCGCTGTGAATTTTCAGGTATGCCACCCTTAATTACCTCTTCCCTCTCTCCAAATCAACACCTCCACCAAGAAACTATGTCTCACTCTTCTTCTGATATTTTTTAATGTTAACAATTTTTGAGAAGAGACGCGATGAGTTAGTTAGTTCAGAGTTAGTTCCTGTTTCTAAGCACACTACTCTATGTCCCGAATACGGGAAGGGAACACTCCTCCAGGAGTGTCTGGATCCTCAGTGGGGAAGCCGACTGCCACTCTCCCCCCCTTGGTGTCAGAGTCGCACACAGCGGCACAATGTGATTGGGCGATTCCCCTCAATCCTGAGTGGTCCCTCGGGAATCCACTCACCAATCTCGATCAAGTCCGATATTGCCTCTCTACGTCACCGGCAAGTAAAGTTCCGAGTTCGGGTCTCGGGGCGGATCCTGAAGGATCACTACTATCAACAGCCCCGAGATTGGCTCACTTGACTCTTTACACGAATGCACTTGTCACAACGGATCGTAACTGATTCGGCTCAAGCGAATCTCGTTCCTCCTCCACGCTGGAGGCACAAAGTCCCGAACTCGCAATAATTTTTAACTGCCCGGTGGAAGTTCTATTTCACCAACTTCACGGGGGAAGATTTACGCTAGATCTTCCACCAACTAATGTAACTGATCCACGTTTAAGGGGTCGACCTCGAATCCCCAAAAGTGAGTACGAGTGAGTAACAAAATGAGTACTTTCAGAGTCAGTAACTCCAGAGTGAGAAACAAATGAGTGAGTAACGGACGAGTAAGGCCGAGGTACCCGCGGGACCTCTACTTAAGGTAGTACTATCGGAAAGTGATTGACGGTTCAGAAAATACTGAAATTTGTTGTGTTGGTAGATATTACTTAGAATAAGATTCAGTTAAAGTTTGGTGAAACTTTGGAGCGTGGGAAAAAAGATATAAATATTTCAATTTGCATAAATCCGTACATTTTTTTTTAACGCTTAATTATATAAGACTGACGGTTCAGAATTCTCTGAAATTTTGCAGGATATTAGCTGAATCATTAATAAACATATTGAGTGCTTATAAACAAGTATTTGGAACCTATGAACGTAGAAATAAAGAAATGAAAATGAAATTTTATGATGATTTCATGGGTAGTGAACCGTTTACTCAAACGATGTGGCAACGTCGCAATGGAGGTTAAGTAGCGCGTACTATTTGAAATTTCACATGCTTCTCATAATATAAGAAGAGTCAGCGGAAATATTTTTGGAAATAGAATAAACAAATAAAAATTGATAAATTATTTATTTATTAAAAAAGGTACTAATTAGAAAACTAAAAATTAAATTTTCTTTTAATTAAACCTACAATTAACGATCGTTAATAATACATTTGCGCAAAAAATACTGATAATTCTGTTTTTTTACTGTATAAGTTCATTTATATATTGTTTTAAATAATCAAACAATTTTTTAGTACCCTTTTCCATCACTTTCTTATTCTTCCAACAAAATTTTCGATTTATTTTTTTCTTTTAGCTTCGATATTAACATTTTGAGGTTAATTTATCTACAAACATTACCCTCAAATGTACAAAACAAACGGAATTGACGTTACTGTGTGTGTGTGTGTGTGTGTGTGTGTGTGTAGACCCCAATTACTAACAATGCGACATTGCCACATCGAAATACTGCTCAAGTCAAATGCGGCTTAACACTCGCTTGACTCGCTCCCTACTGATAGTATTCCCTTAAGGCCTTCTGCCACGCGCTCGAACTTTCTCGCAGTTCGGCGTTTTTGCACGGTCGTGTCGTGTGAACTCGGACGATTAGTGATTAGTTTCTTAATTGTTCTATGGGATTCTATTCCCTCTAATCCCTACGGAAATGCAGGTGTATCCTTTGCATCGCGGCCACTCTCTTAATTCCTCGAGAGCTACATTTTGGTACCAGTCATATTTCTGTCGAGGAATTAGGCGAGTGCATTCTGCAACTTCCCGCGATTTCGGGGATCTCCCCCTACTTAATGTTGTCCGATCCGCGAACAAAGCGCGTGGCCCCGCCTGGCTCTCCCTCGACTCGCAGGATCCCCTTCTTCTCAAGGACGTTCGCTGCTCGCACTTGTCATCAAGTGCTGGTTCTAATGTTCGGTAGCCTCAGGCTATTATATTATTCTCGAATCGGATGATTTTCAGGGACAAGGCAGCTTCTAGAAAAGTTGCCTCGTCACAGTAGATGTAGCAAATATTGTAATGGAGTGTTTTGAAAAATATCAAATTCCATTAGAAAAAAATGTCTCGATTTCAACAGACGGGCCGAAAAGTATGACAGGTGCAAGAAACGGATTTGCCGCTATTTTAAAAGAAAAAATTAATCACGAGATACTTACCATTGTATTATTCATCAGGTAACCCTATATGCGCAGACATTTCCTGAAGAAATTAGCAAAGTAATAGAATTGGTGATTAAGATTATCAACTCCATTGTAGCAAAAGCTCATTACCATCGAAAATTTAAAGAATTTCTAATTAAGGTAGAGAATGAGTATGCAGATCTTCTGCTACACAATAAGGTTGGTTGGTTATCGAGAGTAAACGTTTTAAAACGTGTAACAGGGAATATCGATTACCTAATACAAAGATCCCCGAACCTCCCACACACTTTCCCCACGACTATTCGCGCCGCGAAATTCAATCGATACGATCGATCGGCATGGATCGATCGCATACACGTCCACCGTGGAAGTCGACAAATACTTATATACATATATACATATATACAAATACATATATATATATATATATATATATATATATATATATAGATATATATATATATATATATATATATATATATATATATTGAGACGATTCGGCTGCTACCTACGATTCTTGCGAGAGGAGTGCAGTCGGATCTTAAAAGGGATTCGTGTGCTGGACGGGTTTGAAAGTCGTAGAAAAGAAAATACAAATAAATTTAGACCAGAGAATTCTTTAAACTACTAATATTCGTTTATTGAATCTCCGGAATACATTTTATAATTTACTTAATGTAAAAATATTAATTTTTCTTAAAAATTAAATTTTCTAAACTAATAATGTAATAAAATAAATTTTCCCCAGGATTGGAGGTTTCTCTTTGTGCAGATTCGGTATCTAAGGGCTAGACGCAATGCTAGTGGCTTTGATACCGAAAAACTGACTTCGAGAAGGGCTGAGCGCGATGTCAGTGGCTTCTCTTGATCAGCTGCACTGAAGAAGAAGGAATCACCTCGCTTCCCAGAAGGGCTAGACGCGATGCTAGTAGCTTCTGGGAATTCGAATGCAATCGTGAGGGCTGGTCGCGATGCCAGTGGCTCCGTATTACATTCGTCACAAGGATGATGGAAAGGATTCCTTCTTGGGAAGGGCCAGACGCTATGCTGGTGGCTTCCGAAGGTACTTGCAATTTTGGAAAAGGGGCTGGGCGCGATGCCAGTGGCCCTTTCCAAATGCGGGATTTGGAAAATGGATTTCCTTTTCTGGAAGGGCTGGACGCGATGCCAGTGGCTTCCAGAATTTGAACACAGTAGAAAGGGCTGGACGCGATGCCAGTGGCTCTCTACTGTATCCTTTATAGGAAAGGATGAATTTTACCTCGTGTGAAGGGCCAGACGCTGTGCTGGTGGCTTCTGAGGTGTTGCAATTCGAAAAAGGGGCTAACGCTATGTTAGTAGCCTTTTTCGAATGCCAGATAGGAAGTTCTTCGAGACTTTGAAAAAGGGCTAACGCTATGTTAGTGGCTTTTTCTTCTAAGTCTCGAAGAGGAATTTGGAATTTAAGAGTAAATTCGTCCTGATCGCTTTAATCGTAGGACTACTCTAATTAAATTGAGATTTACGCTTATTGCTGTTCTCGGAGCTCTTGCTCGTTTGAGACAGACGAAGCATCTCTATCTCTCAGGGGTCCCGGTCGTGCTTTTATAGCATTCCCTAATGCCTGCGGGAGCCGATTTTCCTCCTACCTCGTCGAGGGCTTTTCCTCGAGAGGGGCACTTTTCCCAACGGAGAGGGCATCTTCGAGGCTCGCGCCTTTGCGTCTCATTGGAGCATCTCGAATATCCCCTCCGTTAGGCACGGCTCCCGCACCTGCTATAGGCTGGCTTGGGAAGCTTGTGGGGCAGACCAGGATCTACTTACATGAGTGTGACGTCACGCATGACGCGTAAATCCATTGGTCAATATTTGGATTTGTTTTAGTTCCCTCAGAAACGCCAGGACGCGCTATATGCTAATAGCTAAACTTGTCCAGCAGTTATCCATCATCGGGATCTGAGTTCGTGATCTATACTGGAAATAGATCTTAATGACTCTATGGTTTATAAGATGGCTGCTGATAGCCATAAATAAAGAGTTTATTTTTAGAGATGGAGAATAAAATAATAGAATGAATGGAATTTTAATGAATAAAATAATAAAACTAATTTTAAGTTTATGGAATTTTAAGTTTTATGAGATAAATAAAAAGGTGGCGAGTAAGCTTGTGTGCTTGTTTGTGAGTGAGTTTATTCTTAATTTTAGTATAATAATAAAAAAACTCTACTAACTTGTAAGTATGACTAACCTCTAATTTTGTTAAGCAAAATTAGAGGTTTTTAATTTTGTTTTAACGGTTATTCTTGGGAAATTGTCGGGTAGATGGATGGATAAATGGATGGAAAGATGGATTTTGCAACGTTCTATCAACGATGGTTGGTGGAACGTTACATCGCCCCCCCAAAGAAAGTAAACCTTTGAGCGGCAAAGGTGTGCTTTCTTTCTGTGAAAGAGAACAATTGTCAACATGATTTTGAAGTAATGAATTATTGTATTTTTATATAATGATGAGAAAAAGAAAACAGAATGAAATGTAAAGATTTATAGTCTTGTTTTTGTTTAGTCTGTTACTAGCCACTTTTCGAACTCTTCCGGTGACATTCCTCTGAATTCGTCTAGTTCAGCTATCTTTTGTGCCTTCTGAGCCAGCTCCTTCCTTTTCTTTTGTTCCGCCTTTTTTAGCTTTTCCCGTTGTCCTCTCTGTAGTCCTTTGATCGGTGTGGTTTTCAGACTTCCTTCACCAGTTTTTTTTTCTTGCGTCTTCTTTTTTGTTTTGTCCAGATTTGTTTCTGGGGTTTTCTTTCTTGCCATGGTCCTTGACGTTGGTATCCGGCTCCTTGAATGTTTTCTGATACAAGGATCGTCCTTGGGTGTCTCTACGAGTCTGATTTTCCTTGGTTCTACAACTTCTTCGGTTTGTTTTCTTTTTATCTTTTCGACAATCTTTGGGAGCTGTGTCTTCTGGGTTGTTTTTATAAATTTTTTTTCCAAAAAATATCGGCTTTCGGTTATCGTTTGTTTCGATCTCGTGGTCCTTTTTTTTGTTCCCTGGTAGTCTAAATCTTTGCGCTTTTCCTTGTTTGAATGTTCCAGGAGATACTTTTCTTCCTTCTATTTTACCGTCGGTTTGGGTGCCTTTGCTCTCCATTTCGTAACTTTTAAATTTCCAATCTGTGTTTTTGATTAGTTATAGTTCTGTGAACTTTAATCGACTAATGTTAGTTCCAACGATTGTATGTCCTTATAGTATAGTTCCTTCGAAAAGTCATTTGTGGGAAAGATATAATCCAATTATTATGATTATTGGATTAAGAAGGAAAAAAAAGATTTCTCTCTCATGTTTACGTTTTCATAATTTCAATTTAGTGATGTTTGTTGATGTGATCCTTTGTTTGTAGTTGTAGTTCTGGCGGGATTTTTTTAAATCTTCTAAGTTTTACTTTAATGATGTCCTTAATTTAATGCTCGCAGCAGCAAGCCTCTTCTTCAAGTTTAAAATGTGTTTTCATTTTATTTTGTTTTAATGTTATGGTGTTCTTTGCCAGATTGATTCTTGCCTTTGATTTTTTAAAGAAATTTATTCCTAGAATACATTCATCTTCCATGTTTGGTACGACGATTGCCCAGGTATTTATCATTATTGATCCAATTCTGATTGGTAAGAACATTTTCTTTGTGGTTGTTTTCCGGCTCCCTATAGATAGTTCGCTCACATGATCTTTTTCAAAGAGCGTCAGAATGTTGGAAAATGCTCCTGCGTAATTTTCCATATATAATTTCTCCGAGATTAAGGAGAATTCTGCCCCGGTATCTATCAAGGCCGTTACCTGGAGTTTCTCTATTTCAATTTTCAGTGTTGGACACCTGGCGTTGGACGTTGCCAACTCCTTCAGAGCTTCTTCGATCCTCCTGTCCTTAATGTCTTCCATTTTTTTTTTTCTAAATTGTTTCTCTGTTTCTTCTGTTAATGTTTCGCTATTGCTCGGCTATTCATTGATGCTTCCGCTGTGAGGCTTTGGCTATCAACTGATGATTTATGGTCTTGATCCTTGATTAATATAGCCGAGGATCTGATCCCACTCTTGGGTATTTTATCCCTTCCTAAGGATTTTAGATCCCTCTCTAGGGATTTTATCCCTACTCTGGGGATTTTATTCCCTCTCTGGAGATTTTCTCCCTTCTCCGGGGATTTTTATCCCTTCTCCAGGGATTTTTATCCCTATTCTCTGAGTGTTTGTCCCTTTCTTTTGAGTTTTGATTTCGTAAAGTGGTGGGGACAAATTCATACTTCTGGTTGGTCTAATTTGTATGGTTTTAGGTCTTGCACGTGATACATCCCTCTTTCTTCCCCCGAATTCATGTGTTGTAAGATGTATGTCGAAGACCGTATTCTTGTTTTTATCCTGTAAGGTCCTTCGTAAACTGCCATGAATTTCGCTATTCTTTTTGCTGCTGGATTCGAGACGTTTAATGCTCTTGCTAACACCAGGTCTCCTACTTTAAATTCTTTGAACTTATGCGATTCATTATATTTTTCAGCTGCTTTCCCTCGTCGCGAGATGATTGCTTGCCGGACCAGTTGCAATTTTTGCTGATATGACGTTTCCGGATCTTGAGGCTTAAGTTGGAACCATTTAACCCAAGGTCTCCTTGGTTTTTTATCCAATTGAATTTCGATGGGAGTAAATCCAGTTGTATCATGATGAACTTCGTTTATACAAGTCTCTATCACAGGTAACCATTTGATCCATGATGTATGATCATTCCTTGCAAACGTTCGGAAAAATCTTCCTAATTCTCGATTTACTCTTTCCACTGGGTTTGCCTGTGGGTGTCGGATTGATGTATGGATCATTTGTATCCCTTTGTTTCTTAACGTTTGTTTCCAAGTTTTTGAGGTGAACTGGGTTCCTAGATCCGAAAGGATTCTTTGTGGTGTTCCCCCTTCGTTCACATAATCCTCAAAAAGTGCTTTTAGCGTAGCTTGTGTTGTGGCTTTTATTAAGGGATACAGGCGTACGTATTTGGAGAATACATCTATTATGGCTAAAATGTATTTGTATCCGTCTTCTGTGGGTGGTAGAGGTCCGTAGAAATCTAGTGATATGAGATCCGAAGGTTTTTCTGGTAAAATAATTTCTCGGTTTCCAGCAGATCCTGTCGTGTGATATTTGTTTCTCTGGCAGGTATCGCAAGTTGCTAATGTTTTCCTGATGATCCTGTGAAATTTTGGTACGTGGAAATCCTCCTTTAAGATTAAGTAGCATTTCTTTGCGCCAATGTGTCCATACAACTCATGGCATTCTTTGATTAATGCTTTAACGTGTTTTTCAGGAATTACGATTTTCCAGTCCGTACCAATTTTCTCAAAGAGGATATTGTCGAGCAATAAATGTTTGTGGTACGACGTCGGATCATTCTGAAGATGGTGCTTGATAGTTTTTAGTTGTTCATCTTCGTCCTGTTTTTCTCCTAGGTGAGTGAGCAACTTCTTAATGTTTCTTGACGTTCTTCTTGCGAGCTTCTGTATTAGAACCGGCCCCCCTAAGCTTATTTCCTGTTGCTTTGTATGATTTTTGTCCATTTTAGGTCGGCTCAGGATGTCAGCAACTCTGTTTAGTCTTCCGGGGCAATGCTCGATGGATAGATCATAGTCCTGGATGGCGAGGATCCATCTAGTGAGCCTGGAATTCACTAGTTTGCATCTTTTTAGGAATACTAATGCGTTATGGTCAGTTATAATACTGATTTTTGCTCCAAGTAGGTATGTACGGAATTTCTGCAGTGCCCAAACTATACTCAGTAGTTCTTTTTCGGTCGTGAAGTAGCCTAACTCTGGTCCTTTGAGTGTACGGCTGGCAAAGCAGATTACTTCGTCCTCATTTTTATCGTTCCTTTGGAATAATACCGCGCCGAGCGCATAATCGCTTGCATCCGTCTGCAGGTAGTATCTTTTCTTATGGTCAGGATACTGCAAGATTACTTCATTGCAGAAGTTTTGTTTTGCTGCATCAAAGGCTTCGGCGTGTTCTTTTTCCCATTTCCATCGGGTTCCTTTTCTTACTAAATCCAAAAGTGTCGTGATTGTTTGGGCGTGCTTGTTTGTAAATTTCGTATAGAAATTTATTAGTCCTAGGAATCCTCTTAATTGTTTCACGTTCTTCGGAGTCGGAAATTGATGGATCGCTTCTATCTTTTCCGGATCTGGGCATATTCCCTCAGGTGTGAGAATGTGGCCTAGAAATCGTACTTCTTTCCTGAAAAATGTACATTTCTTGAAGCTTATAGTTAATCCATATCTTTGAAGTTGTTTGAAAAGATCTTCTAAGTGTTGAAGATGTTCTTCCACGGATCCTGAGATGCAGAGTAAGTCGTCAACGAAATTAATTATTTGATCTCCCATGTTTCTCAGTACTGGTTCCAGACCTCTGACCAGACTTGCAGTACTCGTTTTTAATCCGAACGGCGTTACGTTAAATTCGTAACATTTCCCACAATGGGTGAAAGCCGTGTATTTTCTTGATTCCGGATGCAAGGGTACTTGCCAGAAACTTGTGGTTAGATCCAGCGTAGACATTATTTTGACTCCTTTGCATTGTTGGAAAAGTATTTCCGGAGGTTGCATACATTCGTTGTCTGAGACTAGTATTTTATTTAGCTGCCTCGCATCTAAGCATAGTCTCACGCTTCCATCTTTCTTTATCACAGTCACCATGGGGTTGACGTAGGGACTCGTGGAAGGTTGAATTATTTTGAGTCTTTTCATTCTTTCAATTTCCTCGTTAACTTTTTCTCGATATGCCATTGGTACTGGGTATGACCTGGCTTTAAAAGGTTCGTGAGGAATTACTTGTAGACGATGCTCATATGTTTTTAATCTTCCTGGTCTCTTGTCGAATACTTTGATATTCTTTCTTAATAGATTTCTGAACTTCGATTTTTCGTTGTTGTTTAAGTCGTCGCAGGCTTCCGCTATCTCCCAAATTTCTTCATTTGTGGGAAGGAAGACTTCTTCTTCTTTCTTGATCATTCGAATGTTCTTACAGTCTTCTGCTTTCATCGTAAGTTCGATAGCTGGGCTAGAGTGATTTTGTGTCTTCAACGACAACCGGAAATTATCTAGATTGATTACCGTTCTTTCTTTCTTTAGGAAGTCTATGCCCAAAATGCAGTTCATTGTAAGTTTCGGTATCACTAACAAGATTAGCTTGGAAGTGTAATCTCTTATTTTGATCTCGGCAAAAATCTGTTTCTTGATTTTCGTAGATTTTTCCGATAATGCTCCTTTGACCGTTGTTTGACAGATTGGGAGAGTCGGAACTTTTCCAAAAACTCCTTTGTTTTGTTCAAAAAGCATTTCGGAGATTGCCGAAACTTCACTCCCTGTGTCGATAAGGGCTTTCGTTTCGATCCCTTCGATTTTTACCATTATTGTTGGACATCTTTCTAGTTTTTGTCTCGGAACCCTTGTCTCTTCGAGAAGATCATTACGTGTGTCCTTCCCTACTGTTCGCGTCGTGTGATTTTTTATCGGGAAGGTTCCTGACACGACGCTCCGTAGTTTTCCTGATCTTCAGGTTCATTGAAATCGGTCTCCGTGTCGGATTCTTGGGCAATTGCACGAATTATTCTCTGTGGCTTCTTATTCGATTCGAAAATCTTTCTTTTTTCTCTAATATTCTCATTTTTATTATTGCTGAATGACGTGGAGGGTTTCGGAGCTTCTTTTGTCTCTTGTTTCTCCAAACTCTTAATTTCAAATGGTTTCCCATTATTCTGGTTCCATTTCGGCTTCATCTTGCCTTCTATGTGCTGGTTCCACGTGGGTTTGGATTCTCGGGGTTTTTCTTTTTTATTGTTGAGGGTTCCTGCCTCATCAAACCTTTCTAGTAAATCTAAAAAGTCGTTTATTTTTGTAAGTCCTCTGGCTAATACGGCTGTGCGTATTTCTTCTGAAAAATGTCTTGCCAGTTTTATCACAATCTCTCTGTCTGAGAGTGGTGGTGTCAATTCTTTGGCTATGGCAATAAGTTTCAGAGAATATTCTACTCTTTTGCATTTCTTGGAGACATCGTAATATCCAAATTCTATGTCTTCCTTAGCCTTATGTTGTTTCTCTTCGCTCCAGTATCTTCGCCGGAATAATTCTCCAAAATCTTCAAGTGTCTGGACCTCTCTTTCTATAAGGGACCACCAATCTCTTACTGACCCAGAAAGACTCTGAGATATCAAGACTCTTATATCATGATGTCTCCCTAGAGCTACATGATATTTTTTTAAGTCATTTAGGTATCTCATCGGTCTTTCTCCTGGTGCGTTTTTAAAGGTGGGTAGATTTAATTTTGGATTTCCCCATTGCTTTGGTTCATTCCCCATGGATCTGGGATTCAAATTTATTCTTGTGGATTCTCTGGGAATCGCACCTGCAAAGTTTGCGGCTGGAAATTCCCTTTCTTGTGGAGATATTCTCGTGTCTTGATGGGTCTGGAATCCGGACATAGATTTCCTCACGTTTTCTTCAATTTTAATCTGACATTGTTGCAATCTCCCATCGATGGATTGGTCAAGATTGCCTAGTCGTCGGTCCAGTTCTTTGAATCTCCTTTCATTCTCTTCCTTCATAAGATGTAGGAGTTCGCGAATTGCATTCCCTTGGTCGACTAGCAGCGTTTGTGCCGGTGGAGGCGGTAATCCCGTAACAAATCCAGGTAAAATTCTTGGCGGTAGTTCCGTGCGATCGGCTCCATCTTCTGGGCTTGAAATATACCCTCTTGCTCCATCTTCTTCCATGGTGCTGCAATTCTTCTTCTCTTATTTTCTTGAGTGGATATTTCTTTATTATCCTCTTGAGTCTTTTTCGATGATTAAGAGTTTATTTATTTTCAATGGATTTATTACAATTTTATTTACTACAAATTTCTTCTCTTAACTATCTAAAATCCCGTCCCTGTTCGGGCGCCAATGAGACGATTCGGCTGCTACCTACGATTCTTGCGAGAGGAGTGCAGTCGGATCTTAAAAGGGATTCGTGTGCTGGACGGGTTTGAAAGTCGTAGAAAAGAAAATACAAATAAATTTAGACCAGAGAATTCTTTAAACTACTAATATTCGTTTATTGAATCTCCGGAATACATTTTATAATTTACTTAATGTAAAAATATTAATTTTTCTTAAAAATTAAATTTTCTAAACTAATAATGTAATAAAATAAATTTTCCCCAGGATTGGAGGTTTCTCTTTGTGCAGATTCGGTATCTAAGGGCTAGACGCAATGCTAGTGGCTTTGATACCGAAAAACTGACTTCGAGAAGGGCTGAGCGCGATGTCAGTGGCTTCTCTTGATCAGCTGCACTGAAGAAGAAGGAATCACCTCGCTTCCCAGAAGGGCTAGACGCGATGCTAGTAGCTTCTGGGAATTCGAATGCAATCGTGAGGGCTGGTCGCGATGCCAGTGGCTCCGTATTACATTCGTCACAAGGATGATGGAAAGGATTCCTTCTTGGGAAGGGCCAGACGCTATGCTGGTGGCTTCCGAAGGTACTTGCAATTTTGGAAAAGGGGCTGGGCGCGATGCCAGTGGCCCTTTCCAAATGCGGGATTTGGAAAATGGATTTCCTTTTCTGGAAGGGCTGGACGCGATGCCAGTGGCTTCCAGAATTTGAACACAGTAGAAAGGGCTGGACGCGATGCCAGTGGCTCTCTACTGTATCCTTTATAGGAAAGGATGAATTTTACCTCGTGTGAAGGGCCAGACGCTGTGCTGGTGGCTTCTGAGGTGTTGCAATTCGAAAAAGGGGCTAACGCTATGTTAGTAGCCTTTTTCGAATGCCAGATAGGAAGTTCTTCGAGACTTTGAAAAAGGGCTAACGCTATGTTAGTGGCTTTTTCTTCTAAGTCTCGAAGAGGAATTTGGAATTTAAGAGTAAATTCGTCCTGATCGCTTTAATCGTAGGACTACTCTAATTAAATTGAGATTTACGCTTATTGCTGTTCTCGGAGCTCTTGCTCGTTTGAGACAGACGAAGCATCTCTATCTCTCAGGGGTCCCGGTCGTGCTTTTATAGCATTCCCTAATGCCTGCGGGAGCCGATTTTCCTCCTACCTCGTCGAGGGCTTTTCCTCGAGAGGGGCACTTTTCCCAACGGAGAGGGCATCTTCGAGGCTCGCGCCTTTGCGTCTCATTGGAGCATCTCGAATATCCCCTCCGTTAGGCACGGCTCCCGCACCTGCTATAGGCTGGCTTGGGAAGCTTGTGGGGCAGACCAGGATCTACATGAGTGTGACGTCACGCATGACGCGTAAA
Organism: Gasteruption jaculator; assembly: GCA_949825005.1. Lineage (NCBI taxonomy): Eukaryota > Metazoa > Arthropoda > Insecta > Hymenoptera > Gasteruptiidae > Gasteruption > Gasteruption jaculator. Next base: position 8,993,037 of record OX463766.1, read on the forward strand.
TCCATTGGTCAATATTTGGATTTGTTTTAGTTCCCTCAGAAACGCCAGGACGCGCTATATGCTAATAGCTAAACTTGTCCAGCAGTTATCCATCATCGGGATCTGAGTTCGTGATCTATACTGGAAATAGATCTTAATGACTCTATGGTTTATAAGATGGCTGCTGATAGCCATAAATAAAGAGTTTATTTTTAGAGATGGAGAATAAAATAATAGAATGAATGGAATTTTAATGAATAAAATAATAAAACTAATTTTAAGTTTATGGAATTTTAAGTTTTATGAGATAAATAAAAAGGTGGCGAGTAAGCTTGTGTGCTTGTTTGTGAGTGAGTTTATTCTTAATTTTAGTATAATAATAAAAAAACTCTACTAACTTGTAAGTATGACTAACCTCTAATTTTGTTAAGCAAAATTAGAGGTTTTTAATTTTGTTTTAACGGTTATTCTTGGGAAATTGTCGGGTAGATGGATGGATAAATGGATGGAAAGATGGATTTTGCAACGTTCTATCAACGATGGTTGGTGGAACGTTACATCGCCCCCCCAAAGAAAGTAAACCTTTGAGCGGCAAAGGTGTGCTTTCTTTCTGTGAAAGAGAACAATTGTCAACATGATTTTGAAGTAATGAATTATTGTATTTTTATATAATGATGAGAAAAAGAAAACAGAATGAAATGTAAAGATTTATAGTCTTGTTTTTGTTTAGTCTGTTACTAGCCACTTTTCGAACTCTTCCGGTGACATTCCTCTGAATTCGTCTAGTTCAGCTATCTTTTGTGCCTTCTGAGCCAGCTCCTTCCTTTTCTTTTGTTCCGCCTTTTTTAGCTTTTCCCGTTGTCCTCTCTGTAGTCCTTTGATCGGTGTGGTTTTCAGACTTCCTTCACCAGTTTTTTTTTCTTGCGTCTTCTTTTTTGTTTTGTCCAGATTTGTTTCTGGGGTTTTCTTTCTTGCCATGGTCCTTGACGTTGGTATCCGGCTCCTTGAATGTTTTCTGATACAAGGATCGTCCTTGGGTGTCTCTACGAGTCTGATTTTCCTTGGTTCTACAACTTCTTCGGTTTGTTTTCTTTTTATCTTTTCGACAATCTTTGGGAGCTGTGTCTTCTGGGTTGTTTTTATAAATTTTTTTTCCAAAAAATATCGGCTTTCGGTTATCGTTTGTTTCGATCTCGTGGTCCTTTTTTTTGTTCCCTGGTAGTCTAAATCTTTGCGCTTTTCCTTGTTTGAATGTTCCAGGAGATACTTTTCTTCCTTCTATTTTACCGTCGGTTTGGGTGCCTTTGCTCTCCATTTCGTAACTTTTAAATTTCCAATCTGTGTTTTTGATTAGTTATAGTTCTGTGAACTTTAATCGACTAATGTTAGTTCCAACGATTGTATGTCCTTATAGTATAGTTCCTTCGAAAAGTCATTTGTGGGAAAGATATAATCCAATTATTATGATTATTGGATTAAGAAGGAAAAAAAAGATTTCTCTCTCATGTTTACGTTTTCATAATTTCAATTTAGTGATGTTTGTTGATGTGATCCTTTGTTTGTAGTTGTAGTTCTGGCGGGATTTTTTTAAATCTTCTAAGTTTTACTTTAATGATGTCCTTAATTTAATGCTCGCAGCAGCAAGCCTCTTCTTCAAGTTTAAAATGTGTTTTCATTTTATTTTGTTTTAATGTTATGGTGTTCTTTGCCAGATTGATTCTTGCCTTTGATTTTTTAAAGAAATTTATTCCTAGAATACATTCATCTTCCATGTTTGGTACGACGATTGCCCAGGTATTTATCATTATTGATCCAATTCTGATTGGTAAGAACATTTTCTTTGTGGTTGTTTTCCGGCTCCCTATAGATAGTTCGCTCACATGATCTTTTTCAAAGAGCGTCAGAATGTTGGAAAATGCTCCTGCGTAATTTTCCATATATAATTTCTCCGAGATTAAGGAGAATTCTGCCCCGGTATCTATCAAGGCCGTTACCTGGAGTTTCTCTATTTCAATTTTCAGTGTTGGACACCTGGCGTTGGACGTTGCCAACTCCTTCAGAGCTTCTTCGATCCTCCTGTCCTTAATGTCTTCCATTTTTTTTTTTCTAAATTGTTTCTCTGTTTCTTCTGTTAATGTTTCGCTATTGCTCGGCTATTCATTGATGCTTCCGCTGTGAGGCTTTGGCTATCAACTGATGATTTATGGTCTTGATCCTTGATTAATATAGCCGAGGATCTGATCCCACTCTTGGGTATTTTATCCCTTCCTAAGGATTTTAGATCCCTCTCTAGGGATTTTATCCCTACTCTGGGGATTTTATTCCCTCTCTGGAGATTTTCTCCCTTCTCCGGGGATTTTTATCCCTTCTCCAGGGATTTTTATCCCTATTCTCTGAGTGTTTGTCCCTTTCTTTTGAGTTTTGATTTCGTAAAGTGGTGGGGACAAATTCATACTTCTGGTTGGTCTAATTTGTATGGTTTTAGGTCTTGCACGTGATACATCCCTCTTTCTTCCCCCGAATTCATGTGTTGTAAGATGTATGTCGAAGACCGTATTCTTGTTTTTATCCTGTAAGGTCCTTCGTAAACTGCCATGAATTTCGCTATTCTTTTTGCTGCTGGATTCGAGACGTTTAATGCTCTTGCTAACACCAGGTCTCCTACTTTAAATTCTTTGAACTTATGCGATTCATTATATTTTTCAGCTGCTTTCCCTCGTCGCGAGATGATTGCTTGCCGGACCAGTTGCAATTTTTGCTGATATGACGTTTCCGGATCTTGAGGCTTAAGTTGGAACCATTTAACCCAAGGTCTCCTTGGTTTTTTATCCAATTGAATTTCGATGGGAGTAAATCCAGTTGTATCATGATGAACTTCGTTTATACAAGTCTCTATCACAGGTAACCATTTGATCCATGATGTATGATCATTCCTTGCAAACGTTCGGAAAAATCTTCCTAATTCTCGATTTACTCTTTCCACTGGGTTTGCCTGTGGGTGTCGGATTGATGTATGGATCATTTGTATCCCTTTGTTTCTTAACGTTTGTTTCCAAGTTTTTGAGGTGAACTGGGTTCCTAGATCCGAAAGGATTCTTTGTGGTGTTCCCCCTTCGTTCACATAATCCTCAAAAAGTGCTTTTAGCGTAGCTTGTGTTGTGGCTTTTATTAAGGGATACAGGCGTACGTATTTGGAGAATACATCTATTATGGCTAAAATGTATTTGTATCCGTCTTCTGTGGGTGGTAGAGGTCCGTAGAAATCTAGTGATATGAGATCCGAAGGTTTTTCTGGTAAAATAATTTCTCGGTTTCCAGCAGATCCTGTCGTGTGATATTTGTTTCTCTGGCAGGTATCGCAAGTTGCTAATGTTTTCCTGATGATCCTGTGAAATTTTGGTACGTGGAAATCCTCCTTTAAGATTAAGTAGCATTTCTTTGCGCCAATGTGTCCATACAACTCATGGCATTCTTTGATTAATGCTTTAACGTGTTTTTCAGGAATTACGATTTTCCAGTCCGTACCAATTTTCTCAAAGAGGATATTGTCGAGCAATAAATGTTTGTGGTACGACGTCGGATCATTCTGAAGATGGTGCTTGATAGTTTTTAGTTGTTCATCTTCGTCCTGTTTTTCTCCTAGGTGAGTGAGCAACTTCTTAATGTTTCTTGACGTTCTTCTTGCGAGCTTCTGTATTAGAACCGGCCCCCCTAAGCTTATTTCCTGTTGCTTTGTATGATTTTTGTCCATTTTAGGTCGGCTCAGGATGTCAGCAACTCTGTTTAGTCTTCCGGGGCAATGCTCGATGGATAGATCATAGTCCTGGATGGCGAGGATCCATCTAGTGAGCCTGGAATTCACTAGTTTGCATCTTTTTAGGAATACTAATGCGTTATGGTCAGTTATAATACTGATTTTTGCTCCAAGTAGGTATGTACGGAATTTCTGCAGTGCCCAAACTATACTCAGTAGTTCTTTTTCGGTCGTGAAGTAGCCTAACTCTGGTCCTTTGAGTGTACGGCTGGCAAAGCAGATTACTTCGTCCTCATTTTTATCGTTCCTTTGGAATAATACCGCGCCGAGCGCATAATCGCTTGCATCCGTCTGCAGGTAGTATCTTTTCTTATGGTCAGGATACTGCAAGATTACTTCATTGCAGAAGTTTTGTTTTGCTGCATCAAAGGCTTCGGCGTGTTCTTTTTCCCATTTCCATCGGGTTCCTTTTCTTACTAAATCCAAAAGTGTCGTGATTGTTTGGGCGTGCTTGTTTGTAAATTTCGTATAGAAATTTATTAGTCCTAGGAATCCTCTTAATTGTTTCACGTTCTTCGGAGTCGGAAATTGATGGATCGCTTCTATCTTTTCCGGATCTGGGCATATTCCCTCAGGTGTGAGAATGTGGCCTAGAAATCGTACTTCTTTCCTGAAAAATGTACATTTCTTGAAGCTTATAGTTAATCCATATCTTTGAAGTTGTTTGAAAAGATCTTCTAAGTGTTGAAGATGTTCTTCCACGGATCCTGAGATGCAGAGTAAGTCGTCAACGAAATTAATTATTTGATCTCCCATGTTTCTCAGTACTGGTTCCAGACCTCTGACCAGACTTGCAGTACTCGTTTTTAATCCGAACGGCGTTACGTTAAATTCGTAACATTTCCCACAATGGGTGAAAGCCGTGTATTTTCTTGATTCCGGATGCAAGGGTACTTGCCAGAAACTTGTGGTTAGATCCAGCGTAGACATTATTTTGACTCCTTTGCATTGTTGGAAAAGTATTTCCGGAGGTTGCATACATTCGTTGTCTGAGACTAGTATTTTATTTAGCTGCCTCGCATCTAAGCATAGTCTCACGCTTCCATCTTTCTTTATCACAGTCACCATGGGGTTGACGTAGGGACTCGTGGAAGGTTGAATTATTTTGAGTCTTTTCATTCTTTCAATTTCCTCGTTAACTTTTTCTCGATATGCCATTGGTACTGGGTATGACCTGGCTTTAAAAGGTTCGTGAGGAATTACTTGTAGACGATGCTCATATGTTTTTAATCTTCCTGGTCTCTTGTCGAATACTTTGATATTCTTTCTTAATAGATTTCTGAACTTCGATTTTTCGTTGTTGTTTAAGTCGTCGCAGGCTTCCGCTATCTCCCAAATTTCTTCATTTGTGGGAAGGAAGACTTCTTCTTCTTTCTTGATCATTCGAATGTTCTTACAGTCTTCTGCTTTCATCGTAAGTTCGATAGCTGGGCTAGAGTGATTTTGTGTCTTCAACGACAACCGGAAATTATCTAGATTGATTACCGTTCTTTCTTTCTTTAGGAAGTCTATGCCCAAAATGCAGTTCATTGTAAGTTTCGGTATCACTAACAAGATTAGCTTGGAAGTGTAATCTCTTATTTTGATCTCGGCAAAAATCTGTTTCTTGATTTTCGTAGATTTTTCCGATAATGCTCCTTTGACCGTTGTTTGACAGATTGGGAGAGTCGGAACTTTTCCAAAAACTCCTTTGTTTTGTTCAAAAAGCATTTCGGAGATTGCCGAAACTTCACTCCCTGTGTCGATAAGGGCTTTCGTTTCGATCCCTTCGATTTTTACCATTATTGTTGGACATCTTTCTAGTTTTTGTCTCGGAACCCTTGTCTCTTCGAGAAGATCATTACGTGTGTCCTTCCCTACTGTTCGCGTCGTGTGATTTTTTATCGGGAAGGTTCCTGACACGACGCTCCGTAGTTTTCCTGATCTTCAGGTTCATTGAAATCGGTCTCCGTGTCGGATTCTTGGGCAATTGCACGAATTATTCTCTGTGGCTTCTTATTCGATTCGAAAATCTTTCTTTTTTCTCTAATATTCTCATTTTTATTATTGCTGAATGACGTGGAGGGTTTCGGAGCTTCTTTTGTCTCTTGTTTCTCCAAACTCTTAATTTCAAATGGTTTCCCATTATTCTGGTTCCATTTCGGCTTCATCTTGCCTTCTATGTGCTGGTTCCACGTGGGTTTGGATTCTCGGGGTTTTTCTTTTTTATTGTTGAGGGTTCCTGCCTCATCAAACCTTTCTAGTAAATCTAAAAAGTCGTTTATTTTTGTAAGTCCTCTGGCTAATACGGCTGTGCGTATTTCTTCTGAAAAATGTCTTGCCAGTTTTATCACAATCTCTCTGTCTGAGAGTGGTGGTGTCAATTCTTTGGCTATGGCAATAAGTTTCAGAGAATATTCTACTCTTTTGCATTTCTTGGAGACATCGTAATATCCAAATTCTATGTCTTCCTTAGCCTTATGTTGTTTCTCTTCGCTCCAGTATCTTCGCCGGAATAATTCTCCAAAATCTTCAAGTGTCTGGACCTCTCTTTCTATAAGGGACCACCAATCTCTTACTGACCCAGAAAGACTCTGAGATATCAAGACTCTTATATCATGATGTCTCCCTAGAGCTACATGATATTTTTTTAAGTCATTTAGGTATCTCATCGGTCTTTCTCCTGGTGCGTTTTTAAAGGTGGGTAGATTTAATTTTGGATTTCCCCATTGCTTTGGTTCATTCCCCATGGATCTGGGATTCAAATTTATTCTTGTGGATTCTCTGGGAATCGCACCTGCAAAGTTTGCGGCTGGAAATTCCCTTTCTTGTGGAGATATTCTCGTGTCTTGATGGGTCTGGAATCCGGACATAGATTTCCTCACGTTTTCTTCAATTTTAATCTGACATTGTTGCAATCTCCCATCGATGGATTGGTCAAGATTGCCTAGTCGTCGGTCCAGTTCTTTGAATCTCCTTTCATTCTCTTCCTTCATAAGATGTAGGAGTTCGCGAATTGCATTCCCTTGGTCGACTAGCAGCGTTTGTGCCGGTGGAGGCGGTAATCCCGTAACAAATCCAGGTAAAATTCTTGGCGGTAGTTCCGTGCGATCGGCTCCATCTTCTGGGCTTGAAATATACCCTCTTGCTCCATCTTCTTCCATGGTGCTGCAATTCTTCTTCTCTTATTTTCTTGAGTGGATATTTCTTTATTATCCTCTTGAGTCTTTTTCGATGATTAAGAGTTTATTTATTTTCAATGGATTTATTACAATTTTATTTACTACAAATTTCTTCTCCTAACTATCTAAAATCCCGTCCCTGTTCGGGCGCCAATGAGACGATTCGGCTGCTACCTACGATTCTTGCGAGAGGAGTGCAGTCGGATCTTAAAAGGGATTCGTGTGCTGGACGGGTTTGAAAGTCGTAGAAAAGAAAATACAAATAAATTTAGACCAGAGAATTCTTTAAACTACTAATATTCGTTTATTGAATCTCCGGAATACATTTTATAATTTACTTAATGTAAAAATATTAATTTTTCTTAAAAATTAAATTTTCTAAACTAATAATGTAATAAAATAAATTTTCCCCAGGATTGGAGGTTTCTCTTTGTGCAGATTCGGTATCTAAGGGCTAGACGCAATGCTAGTGGCTTTGATACCGAAAAACTGACTTCGAGAAGGGCTGAGCGCGATGTCAGTGGCTTCTCTTGATCAGCTGCACTGAAGAAGAAGGAATCACCTCGCTTCCCAGAAGGGCTAGACGCGATGCTAGTAGCTTCTGGGAATTCGAATGCAATCGTGAGGGCTGGTCGCGATGCCAGTGGCTCCGTATTACATTCGTCACAAGGATGATGGAAAGGATTCCTTCTTGGGAAGGGCCAGACGCTATGCTGGTGGCTTCCGAAGGTACTTGCAATTTTGGAAAAGGGGCTGGGCGCGATGCCAGTGGCCCTTTCCAAATGCGGGATTTGGAAAATGGATTTCCTTTTCTGGAAGGGCTGGACGCGATGCCAGTGGCTTCCAGAATTTGAACACAGTAGAAAGGGCTGGACGCGATGCCAGTGGCTCTCTACTGTATCCTTTATAGGAAAGGATGAATTTTACCTCGTGTGAAGGGCCAGACGCTGTGCTGGTGGCTTCTGAGGTGTTGCAATTCGAAAAAGGGGCTAACGCTATGTTAGTAGCCTTTTTCGAATGCCAGATAGGAAGTTCTTCGAGACTTTGAAAAAGGGCTAACGCTATGTTAGTGGCTTTTTCTTCTAAGTCTCGAAGAGGAATTTGGAATTTAAGAGTAAATTCGTCCTGATCGCTTTAATCGTAGGACTACTCTAATTAAATTGAGATTTACGCTTATTGCTGTTCTCGGAGCTCTTGCTCGTTTGAGACAGACGAAGCATCTCTATCTCTCAGGGGTCCCGGTCGTGCTTTTATAGCATTCCCTAATGCCTGCGGGAGCCGATTTTCCTCCTACCTCGTCGAGGGCTTTTCCTCGAGAGGGGCACTTTTCCCAACGGAGAGGGCATCTTCGAGGCTCGCGCCTTTGCGTCTCATTGGAGCATCTCGAATATCCCCTCCGTTAGGCACGGCTCCCGCACCTGCTATAGGCTGGCTTGGGAAGCTTGTGGGGCAGACCAGGATCTACATGAGTGTGACGTCACGCATGACGCGTAAATCCATTGGTCAATATTTGGATTTGTTTTAGTTCCCTCAGAAACGCCAGGACGCGCTATATGCTAATAGCTAAACTTGTCCAGCAGTTATCCATCATCGGGAGTTGAGTTCGTGATCTATACTGGAAATAGATCTTAATGACTCTATGGTTTATAAGATGGCTGCTGATAGCCATAAATAAAGAGTTTATTTTTAGAGATGGAGAATAATAGAATGAATGGAATTTTAATGAATAAAATAATAAAACTAATTTTAAGTTTATGGAATTTTAAGTTTTATGAGATAAATAAAAAGGTGGCGAGTAAGCTTGTGTGCTTGTTTGTGAGTGAGTTTATTCTTAATTTTAGTATAATAATAAAAAAACTCTACTAACTTGTAAGTATGACTAACCTCTAATTTTGTTAAGCAAAATTAGAGGTTTTTAATTTTGTTTTAACGGTTATTCTTGGGAAATTGTCGGGTAGATGGATGGATAAATGGATGGAAAGATGGATTTTGCAACGTTCTATCAACG